>CM035163.1:33306792-33691792 GCA_020205615.1 Panax quinquefolius
GATCAAACCTCCAAGAAGTGAGTGTACCCTCATATGCCCCTCCCTCCCCTCACCCTCTTTAATCCCTACAAGTTGGGGTTGAGCTTTATCCATGTTGATAGGATTTTTTTACAAGTTCTAAAGTGATTTCTTAAAGAAGTAGTGCCATTTGAAGATGAATCGCCAGACTAATTCTTTTTCACAATAAGTACACTTACCTTTGATGACATTACCATCCTTATCTTTAACGGGAATAAAGTGCCCCTCAATCCACACCTTGGATCTAGGTGCCATCCTTTTTCTTGGCATTTTTACACTTTCCGAGTGTCCCGTAGTTTTTGTACTTGTCGTGGGTTCTTTTGACCCGGGCTCTATATTGGTGGGAACACTGTCGTTTGTCTCTCTCCCATGTCCAATTGGATCAAGGTCATCAAGGTTAGGCTCGTCCATATCATCCACCATGTGCAAATCATTTAAAATACTTCTTGACATCATCTACAAATGTCAAACAAATCAAATTATTATGTCAATCCCTATTAAAAATTAACACAGTGCTTTCCATAGAATGCTGATGATTAGAAGCAAAGAAAATTCTCACCCTCAAATCTCAATGGTTCTGGTCTGGAACAAGGCTCTGTACAGGGATGTCAGAAAGTTCCAGCTTTAATCCAGATTCTCTAGCAAGAATGATTACCTGCAATGTTAAAATTATGTATGAACCCACAGATTTTTCTCTTCATTTGCATAAAAGTGCAGAACATGTGATTTGCATCCACAGAAAGATGGCTGGCAATTGTTGAGCATAAGGTATTGAAAGCAAAGTACCATTACCATCCTTAATAACATATAGTTGCAATTAGAATGAAATAAGTGAAGATGCATGAGACAAAATAAACAACTGATACCTTTCCAGTTTCCAGATAAATCAACCCTTGGATCTGGTTCAGTGTACCCTGCCTCTTTTGCCTCAGTCAGACAGTCACCACTTCGCTAAAAGAGTCCCACTGCATCACCAAATTACAGACTTTACAGTGGTGGACAAGTTAAAGCATGAATATGAAATTGCATAACTGTACTAGTGTCATTACCATAACAAATTATAGATGATGAAAGTCTGATGTATTACCATAACAAATTGCATTAAGATTATAGCCAATTAAGAGACATGTACTTTGAGCAATTTAATAAGTTCTTGCATTGCAGCTTTTGAATAATTAACAATATCAAAATTTCAATTAATTTATGCAAGATATTTAGACTAACTTGGATCGCTTAGATCGGCAAGAGGGGAAGTTCATGGAAAGAGATTTACAATTGGAGTCTCTCTATAACTACTCACGACCCTCTCTAAGGGTTGAACCGGGAGAAAATCCAACCGAAGAGGTCCAAGAGGATCAAGCTAAACTAGTAGGAGTTTTTTACAAGCAGAAAACCTAAATACAACTTACAATTTGCCCTTATAGCCAAAGGATTTGGGTCATATGCAATCTCCCTCTATGGAGTTCTATCAACTAACAACTATCAAGTACTAAAACGAATTGTAGCTGTAGGACTAACCTTGTAAAGTGGTTATGATAGGGAGGCTATGAAGTTTGGCCATGACGACAGAGTCGAGAAGCGAGTCGATCGAGAGTGACTGACAGACTGAGTGAGGAATCGGAGATCTAAGTTCTTAGATCTAGGCGAAGGCGAAGGCGACTGCCGATTTGGGGGAAAACTCAGAAAATGGGGTTAGGACTTAGGAGTCGATCGAAATGGGGCCATGGGGGAAATGGGGCTAACCGGCTAAATGCTAATAATGATAAACTGATCTGATAATATCATAATATGATTAAATGATTAATAAAATAATAATTAATTTTTTAAATATTAAAATTAGGTTATTCGCATTTTCATAATACATTTTGAAAACCGAAACCGAAACCGAATACTAAAAAATAATTCTGATATAACCGAAATTCCAGAAAAAAACCGAAAACCGAAATAATTCGGTTAAAATAATTCAGTTCGGTTCGGTAGTTCGATTTTATCCGATTTTTGCTCACTCCTCGTTCAAAAGCAATACTCTTAAGTAGCATTCCTCCCTTAAAAGAGCATTCCAATTTAAAAGGTTCGTGTTTTAAATTCTCTCTCCTCACTCAGTCATACTAGAACACTTGCTCTCGCCAGAAAACCCCCTTGATGCAAAATCGAAGCTGCCAAAATCGATTCCCTTAAAATCGATTGCTGCAAAATCGAAGAGAGAGAAAGCGAAGCCCTTCATCCCCTCCAGAAACGCAGCGGCTGCAAAATCGAAGCCCCTCAGTTCGATCCCCTCAAGCCCTAGAATCATATTATTCCCTTCTCTCCGCCTTCGCCCATGCAAAACTAACAACTCACCCAGGTTGTGGTGGAATCGGGTGTTCAAAACCCGACATCCTGTGGTATGTCGTAGACTACTGTAGTTGGACAATTTCAATTTATATAATCAGTGTGAGCCTAATGTTTAGGCTGATTATACTTGAAGAACTTGAGAAAAATTCAATATAGTTATTAAGTTAAAAAATATGCTTCCTATTATTAAGTTATCTAAAATTTGCTGGAGAATCTTTTTATTCTAAAAACCATCCCTCTTTATTTGTACTTTTTTTATAGTCAGAAGGATATAATTAGTACAAGTGAAATGTATACACTTCGAGAAAAATATTTGAACATATTTATATTTTTTGTTTTATATTTGAACATATTTATATTTGTTTTAAGGCTAGCCATTTCTAGAGTCAATAATATAGAATGTACTAGATTAGCAAGAAATTAATGGCACAACTTTGAATTTTTTTTTTGTTGGAGCCTGGGGGGTGGGGGTGGGGTTGGTTTGAGAGAGTAGGTTTAACCAATGTATTACTATGATTCAGCTGAAAATGAGATTTACCATGATTGGTTGTTCTTGTGCTTTTGAATTTTTGGATACTTGCTAGCAGGGAGGCAGGCTGGTAATACATTAGGTCCATTTTAGTGTTGAGGGTTTAGTTATAGCATTTTTTTCTAATGCTACTTTCCATTTACTTTTCTCCAGATGTTGGGAGACAGACAGATGAAACATTTCCTGATGTTCCTCTCTCTTAAGCTTTAGCTCTCCTCAACTGCAAGATGGAATGTTGTACCAATAGAAATGTCAATTGCACCATGTACATATATAAACTTCAAAAACAGTGAACTTGGCCAAAAAAACATCTTATGGCTGGCTAAATTTACATTTCAACACAACAAACTTTTTATTTCATATCAAGTTATAAACTTAATACACATTATTACATGTTTCTTTTACCTACTACAAAAAACACACTAGATTTCTACAAACTAGGACTCAAAAACATAGTACTGAACATGATATCAAAAAAAAGATACATCTTTTTTCCCTAAACAGTGATTCTTCCCATTTTAAGTTGATGTTTTATATTTGTTGATTAACTTCAATGTTTGTGTATGATTGTATTATCTTTTTAATAGTGGTAATATGCTACCTGTTTTTTGATATTCTTATATATTGTAACCTTATAATGCACAGGTCATATACTGCACAAGCTTGAGTTGGAGTGCTGATGGAAGCACTTTGTTCAGTGGACACATAGATGGTGTTGTCAGGGGTTGGGGTATTGGGTGTCTCTACAAAGCCAGATCTAGACAAGCAATTACTGAATTGACTTCCTCGATTGTAATTTTAAAGTCAATATTGGTCTATTTGAAAGGATATTGGATTGTCTAATAATGTTTGATTGTAAATATTGTCCTCTTGATGTTCTGACTCTGTAGGATAGTTCTTTTTGCTATCTTATTTGCACTTTGCCATATATGATATAACTTAAAGTGCGGCTTAGTAGTCATGAATATTACTGATAAAAAGTAGGCCACATTGTCTAAGTGACAGAGTCACTCTTTTACTATGTCTTGAAATTAGTTGGAGTTTGATTGGCAACAATTTGTATGGTCTCTGTCAAGTATGTTTATTGCTATGTAATACCAATTTAAGTTACCAAGAAAAATTTTGCATTATGTTGTTGTTTATTAGCCAAATTTAAAGTACTGTGCCAAAATCATTATTATCTGCAAGTATTATTTTTCCTAACCACAGGCTGTCAAACCATCATTCTTGGCTTCTTTTGGGAAGTAGATACCTTAATGGTTGTGTTCACTTGGTTCATCTTGGCTTTCCAGATGATAAGGAAGCTGAGTTCAGATGACAAGGAAAAGTAACCACAATATATCTTCTTAATGTTTCAATTGCAACAGAGCTTCAAACAATCAATTCAGGCTTAGGTCCAAACTAAGTTTAAAAAATAGAGTACAACAGAGTTACATTACATTTAAAATAGGGATTCACACATCCTAACAAAAACCAAAATATCAACTTGTTTATTATACCCTGTTAAAATCCATCTTGCATCTGTCGAGGAAAAGAAAAGAGATTTACCAAGTCTACAATTCCTTATATATCCAATACACAGAACAAATGTAGTAAAATTGCAGTTTTTCCTCCTTTGTACAACATGATTCTGTCCGGAAGATGCAAGCATAATTCATAATCAATTTAACATAAGAAGAATCACTACGAGGACTAGTGTTGTTTTTATCAGTTCCAATATCTGTCTTCTTATCCGGTTGGGTTGAATCTTTACATGCATACTGCGAAAAGTCTACAGGTTCAGGTACATGGGGAGGTGCAACACTCCTCACTAAAGCCCAGAGTACAACAGAGCTTCATTACAATCAATTCATAACATTTCAACCTCCGAGATCTGCAACACCACGAAAATCATAATTAAACTCCATAACAGTATAACCCCACCACTTTTATCCTATAACAAAACAATATATAAAAGGAAAAGTATTTTTGTTCATACTCTCTTCAGCAAATGTAGCTCGTGTGATTCACAAAATTCATATCTTTAGGCATATATGACAAAATGTGAAGATGATCTGAAACCCAACAAACTCAAATCAGTTAGTTAATGGGCAATAAAGAAACTAACTGAAATTCGTATAGAAACCTGCCATAAATACCCACACAAAGATAAATTCATAATAAAAAATAAACAAAACTAACAATAGACCTAAACCACACATAATGTCACAGTAATCCACATGTCAAATGAGTGCACAATCAAGAATCAACAAAATTTGTACCAAAATTTCCAACAATCAAAACATGAAATACCCACATCACTACTTAAATGAACAATCGAGAATCATAAAAATCTACTTCCTTTACGAAAAATAACTACCAAAATTTTCAAAAATAAATCAAAAAACACACATAATGTTTTTGAGAAAAATATCATCTTGAGTGACAAGTGGGTAATCAGCAGAAGAAAGATTGATGAACCAGTCTTAATTAGCCGAAAACCGAAGAATTATTACACATCCTACATTTTTACATGTAATGCATAAATTTTTACTTGAAAGGAAACTAGTGCAGAGTATAAAAGGTAAAAAAAAAAAAAAGCAAAACATAAAAAAACTAAGTAATGCCGATAACAACCTCTTGAGCAGCACATAAGGAAAAGATAACATCATATCAAAGCATTAAACCGTTAAGTACTCTGCTTTCGTGAAATTCAAATTGCACAAGTGTTGTCCAAAATATGTTATAGACATATGCTGACTTGATTCTCTAACAAATTTAAGAGGAAAAAGAACAGGGATTTTTCAAGTCATGCACAAAATGGGGGCAGAAGACTTTAATAAATTAGGTAGATTAGGGCTAGTTTGGATTTAACATAACAGGTAAATTAGGTAGAAGAACAGAGGAATAGTTAAGGTGTAAAATTAAACTGCAAAAGTACCAAATCTCAAGCCCTTACCGACTTGAACTGATGAGATGAAGGAGCTGCGATTCTAGGGCACGTCAAAATTTTAAGGCTATAGGGCTCTCTCTTCTGAAGACTATAGGGCTCGATTACTCTGAAGATTTTGACATCGATTGAAGATTTGAAGAACGTTCTGTGAAGAATGGAATCGAAAGATGGAGAAGGAACTCGTTCCCTCAGTCGAAACACACAACCCTCGAACTGAGATTTCTAGGGCTTGGCTTTCTCTCTTGCAACAATTGCGTTTCTGGAGGGGATCAAGGGCTTCGCTTTCTATCTCTTTGATTTTGCAGCTATCGATTTCAAGGGAATCCATTTTGCCAGCTTCGATTTTGCGGCAAGGGGTTTTCTGGCGAGTGAGGAGAGAAAAAGGAAAAAACACGGAGGTCTTATATTGGAATGCTCTTTAAGAAAGTAATGATATTTAAGAGTATTGCTTCTGATCGGGCCCGTATATATATATATATATTGTGTTAATTTTTAAAATCTATTTTATTCTCCTTGAGTATTTTTTGAATTGATTATTTGATGATTGAATTAGATCAAAGGCAAACTTTAGTTAATTATACCAAATAGGTAATTAACAAAGAAGTGGAATTAATTTGATACATTTATTTAATTTTGTAAGCAAGTTGTCCTGAACTAATTATTTTTTGCATACATATTGTACAAGATGTAATAAATATATATATATATATATATATATATATATATATATATATATATATATATATATATTACATTACATTACATGTTCTGTAATAAATTTTCATAATTTAAAGTTAAGAGATAAGAAAAGTTATTGATTCTTTTTGTATGGTAGTGATACTGCAAATAGTTTTATTAATATGCCTTTTTCTTGTGTGTACTGAAGGTGTTGTACCAAATGTTACTTTAATATATCTGTGCCCAAGTATATGTTATTACTTGAAATTCAATGATTCTCATGTTAAAAATGTAACATGTGTACTTTTGGTTGAGATACATCTATGTTATTGAGATACATCTATTTGAAACGAATTTAATGTTTTCTCAATATAAATAGCACATGAGAATCGATGAATCAATATAAATAGCATATTGAGATACATCTATTTAAATTTGTTCTAGAGGATTATTTAATATGTAGTCTTTGATTTTGTATACTCATGAGAATCGATGAATCAATTTCTTTTATTGTGGTTCATAATTAATTCTCAAGATAGTATTCAATTTCACATGTGCATATTTTCATATATTTTAGGAAGCTTAGAAACCCGTTTGAGATTCACTAATTTGTAGGAGTGAATCTCAAATAGTCCCCGTTTTGGGACCGTTCTTGTATGTTTCGATCTCACTTAGGTCGGTGTTAACGACTTGAGCACGTATTTATATTTTTTGAATTTTCGGTCAGTATATATCTCTTGATGTTCTTCGGGTGCATATTTAAACTACGATGTGTTAGTCTATTTCGTGTAATTGAAGACCATGGGGAGGTGCTGCCGAAATTTCTGAAAAATTCAAAGATGTGTTTAAGTTGTTGGCATCAGTGAGGCGACACATCCGAGAATGGGATAGAAGCCTGACCCATTAGAGTGGGAGATGAAGTTAGGAAACTCATAAGCTTGCACTTGGAGACTTGATTGTGTTTGTCTAACTTTCCATATATATAGCAGACAGTTATCCGAGATGTCTGTTGATCGAAGTTGGATGGAACATAGGGTAGCCACTGATAGGAGTGGGCTTAGCTCTGAGTATCGTAGTGGGGTTGAACAGTTTCTCAACTTCGCGCAATTATTTAATCAATTATTGTCACAGTAATTGGTGCATAGTATCTCACGTTATTGATTCAATTATTGTCACAATATTTTATATTACTAAATAAATAATTGAGACGACAAAGTTATTCATATTATTATTTCCATTATTGACGATGTCTAGAAAGTTCTGTCGAGTAAAGGAGTTTGGTCACCTAATTGCGCGCCAATAAGGAGAAGTCCTTATTGGAAAGCCCCATCTTTCCTGAGAATGATCTGGTTGTTAATATTATGAGTTATAATATTAATGATGAATGTTATTAAAAATATGTTTTGTGAAGCCAAGTGATTTGAGATAAATAGAGGGGATTTTTATGAAGTATTTGTAGTAAGTTTGGTGTATTATTTGGACCCCCACTTACCCATTTTTCAAAATCATCGGGAGAAAGTTATCTCAGTTTTGTTTTTTTTATGTAAAATAGAATATATTATATTTTATGGTTTGCATAGTACTGCATAGTGTGTGCATAATGCAGCATAGTAAAATCAAAATTTTTTAGAATTCGTCCGTGAATCGGCGCATGTGAATTCTACTATGCAGTCCGTGATTTTCTAAATTCAAATAGTATCCTGTCATTCTCTTATAAATAGGATGCTTAGTTTAGAATTAAAAATCACACTAGAATCAGAGAATTCTTCTTCTATAATATTGAGCGTATTTGTTTAGAGTTTAACGAAGCTTTGAGTGTAGAAAACAGTGCAAGTTTTCTTTAAGAATATCTTCGCCCTACCAGTCAGAAATACTCTCCTTTTCAAGTAAGGGATGTTATTTTTGTTCAATATTCCTATGAAATAATATATTCTTCCATATTCTGTAGTGTGTAAGTAATATTATTTCGTTTCAGATTTCGAATTCTACATTTATTTTGTTAAATGTTGCTTCCATACTCCTTAAAATTAGTAGAATATCCTTGAAATTTGCGCTTCATCGAGTATCTTTTCATGAGAATATTTTTTTGAACATTCTTGTTAAATTTTAATCTTTTTATGCCGGAGTACTTGTTATATATTGCACCTTATTTTATACTTTTGTGACTTATAATATGTCATATTTGAGTTTGATAAAACTCATCCATGGACATAATTTAAGTAAGTATAAAAGGTGTAAATTAATATCCTCTATGTGGAGAATAAAAGAGAATTTTATTTGATTTGTGTAGAAATCATTTGATTAGTGTTTATAGTGAGACATTTAATAAGGTGCAAAATTGTTTGATAAAAACTATTTTTTCTTAGTTCCATTTAATAGAAGTCTATTTTATTTTATTTTTTTTGGAACAAAAAGAAAATAATGAGACTATTCAAATTCTATAACTCCTAATTATTACTTAGTATTATTAAGTATGGTTACATATATGTAACTTACATATTTAGTATTACTAAGTATGATTAAATATAGAATTAAATAGTATTTTATGTAACTTACATATATGTATATATATGTATGTATATATATTGATATATAAACATAAGATAAGATATAGGCATATGTAAGATATAAATTTACATATATGATTTTGCACATGTTTTTTCTCTCTTTTTGATCTTCTCCAATTCTTCTTACAAACAAATAACTACTACAAAAGCAGTGTTCTATTGGAATTTTCTGTGAATTGCTATCACAGATAATTCACCAAGGCTTGACATATATCCTGGAGGTATATCGTCTGTAACCCTTAAAGAGAAATCGACGTGGTGGGGCGATAAAGACCTTAAGGACAGGGATCACCCGTGTCATGTCTTCAACAAATTTTGACTCTACTAAACTATGATTCTAACAATCTTAAGATCTTTATTGTATTTGTTAGTCATAATTTTGGTGAGATGGAAGACAAATACTGCTTTTCAAAGATAAGTGCCATTTTCAGATCTATTTTATCAATGAAATTTTTATAATAATTAGTAATATATTGAGATATTAAGCTAATTATTTTTATTTATAATTCCTGTTAGAAGATGGATTGTGGAAAAAAATGAAAGTGAAAAAGATTACAATTTACAAGTTTGTAAATTGATACGGAGAAGATGAAGAGTCATCATGGAAACACAAAATTTTGATGCCTAAATTTTTTTCTAAAGAGATTGTGGTGTTCTTCGGATTTAATTCCAAAAGGTGTGTTTTTTAACATTAGCCATTATATTTATAAATGATAATTGTGTATCATTTTGTATGTGTATATACTTGAAAGTATATGTTTTATGTATTATATCATGTATAGATGATATTGTTTGTTTGAATATTATTTTACCTACATTTTGTTGTAATAAATTAATTAATTAGTTTTGTGAGATAAGAAAAGTAATTAAATTTTTGTTCATGATGAAATAAATTTAATTTTATGCATATATATATTTTGGTTTTAATATTTTATGAGTAGATAAAATATTATGATGTGTGTATATATATATATGTATAAAATTTGAGACAATTATTTTTCTTATACACTAATTAAGATTAATTTATTATGAGAAAGTTGTAGTAAAATTTGAGAAGTTTACTTGTCTCTATGTATAACAAATTAATTATAAATTAATTTATTTTGAGAATAAAGTAAATTTATGTTCTTCTTGAACAAAATTATGCATATAAATTTGAGGTAATATTTAGTGTGTAATATTATTTGGTATTTGTATGCATGAATTTTGAGATAGATTACTTTGTTTGTGGATAATAAATTAATTATAAACTAATAGTTAGAAGAGATATTATAGAAGTAGATTTGGTTGAAGTAAATCTTATATACAATATGATTTTGATGTTGAGAAAACACTTAGAAATGATATTCGTAGTGTTTTTGGATAATCATAATTGGTATATATTGATTTATTTTTATGTGTACTTCTTGTCCAAGAAGTAGTAAATTTTAATGTGATTATATGAATTTTGTATATTCTAAATGAGGTAAATATTTTATTTTTGACATTTTATAAATATAGTGAAGTTCAAGTATTTCATATTATTATGATAATTGTCTTGAATTCTATATTTATAATTTTCAAAAGATATAATGTTTATGGTATTTTATGTCTAAGTTGGGATAAGAAAATACTTGAGGATATACTAATTCATGTGTGTAAATTTTATTTTTTTCTACATAAATTAATTTTTTGTGATAAATTAATTTCTTAGTAAAGTAAATAT
Source organism: Panax quinquefolius (assembly GCA_020205615.1). Lineage (NCBI taxonomy): Eukaryota > Viridiplantae > Streptophyta > Magnoliopsida > Apiales > Araliaceae > Panax > Panax quinquefolius. The sequence goes on from CM035163.1 coordinate 33,317,556, forward strand.
AAATTTTTAAATTTTATATACAAATAAATTTGTGCAATATGATGAGTTGTGCTATAATTTGTATATAATGAAATTTATACTTTTTACATAGAGTCAAGTGTTACGTGTTGGTATACTTGAAAAATGTACATGTATAATTTATTAAGTGCTTATATTAAATAATTTTTTAGATTTGAGATTTTATGTAATTCAAAAAATAAGAACTTGTTTTCTTATGTGGGGTATTCTAAAAGATTCTTATGTTGAAACAATCTTTATATGAATAACTAATACATAAAATATACAAGAACTTATTTTATGTTTTGAGAAGTATTCCTTAATATTCTTTTGTGGAAGTAATATTTATAGAACATTGTTACATAAAATGTTAATTAATCTAAAATTTATTTTAAGTAGTGAGCATAATATTGTGAAGTGAAATTATTCAATGATCAAATTTCAATTATTTAAAAGTGTGGGGGTGATTCTTTAAGATTTTTATTTATGGACTAAATTTAGCTTTTGAACTATTTGGAGCATAATTTTATTTATGTAAGAAATAGTAAGGCTTATGAATTTCATGTTGTGAAATTCAATTTGATTGTGTAGTTCTGTGAAATGAAAGTCTTTGAAACACAAATTTTTGAATAATATTGAAATGTGAACTTATTTCACTTAATTAATTATCTAAGGTTCAACAAAGTTATAAACTGAACCTAGAAAGAGCAATATTGATTTGGTGAAGCAAATTAATATAATAATTTGGTAAATAAAATACCTATGTTATTAGCCTAAATACGATCCAAAATATTTATTGTGATTTAGTTCAATAGTGAGATTGAAACTAAGTTATAAATATTCAAGTGGATAAATATTAGGTGATAATATGTATATATTAACCTTGAGATTCTATCGGATATAGAATTATTTATATGTTTACACTAACAATATAATTGTATAAACTATAATGTGATAGTTTTTGTGTATATTAATGATATGTTGATCATTTTACATAGTATTGTTAACGTAAACAAGTTTAAGAAATATCTATTTTTGTCTTTATGTTGAAAGACTTGTAAAATAGATATTATTTTATTATCATGTGAAAACATAGTGAGGATTCCAACTAAACCAATTAAATTGTATTGAGAGGCTATACTAAACTAAGTTTGATATACCTTGAGATTGAAGAATTTAATAATTCTTTAATAGTAGTGGTACACTAAAAGTTAATTCTGATATAGCTTTTGTAAAGTCAAGTACACATTCGCTAGTGGGAGCCTTGTGTTTGATATGCAATGCACGAGATCAGATATTACATACAGTTTTAAACTTAGTATACTAATGATTTACATTGGTTTTTGTTAGATCTCTCAATGTTTTAATAGATCACATAAGTGTCACTTATATTTTAGTGAGGAAAATTATAAATTTACAAGTAGGTGAATTTTCACACAATCTTGAGTTTTGTTTCTTAGATGAGTAAGAAACAAATGAGTATTTTCCGTTTCACAATATGAATCTAATGTTATTGTTTTATGAGGGAAGTTTAATGGATTAGGGTGTTTGTTAAAACATTGATTGTAGCCTAGTCTAAAGCCTCCTATTTCACAATATTGTGTTAGTGAATTTTTTTTCATGGAGTACAAATTATTAATCTTGGATTCATAACTGGTTGTGATCTTGAATAAGTATGAAAATATTCACAAGTAGGTGAATATATAATTATATTTTTATAAGTAGGTGGATATATTATTACCCTTAGTGAAGGAATAATTTATTTGGAGTAGCAAGTAATACTATTGCTTTATATGATGGAGAAAGCAAACAGAATCGAAATTTGTTGTTAAAACATCAAATTGTGGCCACTTTCATTGCTTAGTTCATTATGATGTGATAATGAAATTGTTTTGTATAGAGCATATGAGATTACCTTTAATGGTAAGTCTTGACATGTTGGTCATAGACATAATTTTTGTTAGATAATTGATACAAGAATGTATTATAATATTTATCTACGAGAAAGTCAAGTGACGACTTGACTTATCTTTTTACTAAGACTTTGACGAGATCTTAGTAAGTTTAACTACTTGTGATATGGAACTTAAACCACTTTGAGTTAGGGGTGATGGGAACCCAACCTATTCCTAGGTTACCCCTAGTTTATAGGTTCAATGGGAAAAATAAGTCACAGTTGCTGACTGTGTTACTATCGATGTGGTTCCATATGTAGTTTAAGATAGTAACGTCTGTTGCACGACCGAGGCTGAGTTATACTCTTAACAAAGTTGTTGTGTTCTTAGCAACAGAAACACATGTGAAACATTTTGCCTATATGAACTAGAAGTGGAGCCGCTTTTTATAGAGGGTTGTGGTTTACTCTCTTAGAGGTTCATGAAACAGGGTATTGAGCATGGCTATATATTAGCGCAAAGCAATTGAGAATACTTATCATGGTAGGAGGATTTTGTGTGTGTGTGACAATTCCGGTCATATCATATAGAAGTAGAGGTTCAATCTACGGACACCTTCAACTTCGATGTGACTTTGAGTTGTTTACACTAAGGGAAGGTTCAATGTTCACACACCTCTTTTATGCACACACATGCCTTGGAGTTGTTTGATAGGAATTTGTTTGGATGAAAAATAGTTTTTCCAAACAAGTGGGGGATTGTTATATATTGCACCTTATTTTATACTTTTGTGACTTATAATATGTCATATTTGAGTTTGATAAAACTCATCCGTGGACATAATTTAAGTAAGTATAAAAGGTGTAAATTAATGTCCTCTACGTGGAGAATAAAAGAGAATTTTATTTGATTTGTGTAGAAATCATTTGATTAGTGTCTATAGTGAGACATTTAATAAGGTGCAAAATTGTTTGATAAAAACTATTTTTTTCTTAGTTCCATTTAATAGAAGTCTATTTTACTTTATTTTTTGGAACAAAAGGAAAATAATGAGACTATTCAAATTCTATAACTCCTAATTATTACTTAGTATTATTAATTATGGTTACATATATGTAACTTACATATTTAGTATTACTAAGTATGATTAAATATAGAATTAAATAGTATTTTATGTAACTTACATATATGTATATATATGTATGTATATATGTTGATATATATACATAAGATAAGATATATGCATATGTAAGATATAAATTTACATATATGATTTTACACATGTTTTTTCTCTCTTTTTGATCTTCTCCAATTCTTCTTACAAACAAATAACTACTACAAAGCAGTGTTCTATTGGAATTTTCTGTGAATTGCTATCATAGATAATTCACCAAGGCTTGACATATATCCTGGAGGTATATCGTCACGTAACCCTTAAAGAAACCGATCGTGGTGGGGGCGATAAAGACCTTAAGGACAGGGATCACCCGTGTCATGTCTTCAACAAATTTTGACTCTACTAAACTATGATTCTAACAGTACTATTCACGGGATACTATTTACCCATGTATTATTCATCCGAAAAATTGATTTCTTTTCTGTCCAAATTATTTTTGATACGTGAATATTAATCTTGAATTTTACTCCATAAAGCAGTTACCATGTTGTCAATTTGAACATTTTTAAACTCTGGATAAATTATTAAACTTTAATATTTATCCTTGATTTCGTTTAATTGATTTCTTATATCATTATCATCATCCTCATGCTTATATTGTGATAAAAGTCATCTTTGACTCGTAGTGCATAGATGAACTGTTGATTGGTGTGATTATGAGCAGGTATTATTCGGTATAATCATGACCTGTAATGTTACAAATGATGTGAGAAAAGTTCTCATTGGCCCGTAGTGCATTGATGGACAGTTGTTGGCATGATCATGACCATTGGTGATAACAACGAATATCCTTGGCCCGTAGTGCATGGATGATTCGTGGATGTGATAATAATAAATATTCTTGGCCCGTAGTAGTGCATGAATAATTTAGTGATGTGGATTATTTATTGAGCTGAGTCACAGCGATAAAATTGATGATAAAATTTTAAATCATAGAAGATAGTAGATATTCCGTTGCAGTTGTTGATCTAAAACTTGTTATCTATTGTATTCTATCAGTTTTTATACTGTTGAAGACTAAGGATAATTTATTCTACATGATCTTAGTCATAATATTCTTTACTGGGCTAGTTGAGCTCACCCTTTGCTTTCATTGTTCTCTTCAGAAAATTAGAATATAGCTGGGACTAGTCGGGGAATAGAGTGACTGTCCGAGATGGTGGTTGTAATAGTCATCACTATTTTATAAAATAGTGTGATAATAATTGTAATGAGGACTCCATTTGAGTTTGGATATTGTCTACAAGACAATATTCGTGTTAAAACTCTCAGTTTACGTTTGTCATGTTGTATAAATTAAGTTTGTATTTGAATTATGTACCATGTATTTGGCGACTCAGAATGGGTTGTGTATACCTATTTTGGGGGTATCACATTTTTTTTTGGCAAATTAAAATTTACAAGACCAACCCTGCGTTGAATTGTAAATTATGACAACGAAGAGAGGACTTAACATGACAAAGCTACAAAATTTTTATAGCTTGTTTTTCTTACCTCTTTACTTGTTTTAATGATTAAATATTTTAGGTACTATATATGATCTTCGGGACACCTAAATTTGTTTTGATTACAAGCACTGTGCGTTTTGTTACTTGATTATTACATATTTAGTTGTGGATTATACAATTGGTTATTTATATAATATAATATTTTATTTGATGTTGATTACAAATTAATAAATAATTTTAAAAATATTTTTAATTTGCAAAGATTTGATTATTTAATAGTAGCATTGTCGAATAAATTTTTCCTCGATAAATTAAAAAAATTCACAATATGTAATTAGTGAAGGAAATCTAACCTTTCTAAAGTAAATATGTTCTTTATAAATTGTTATTTATGAACAAGATATTTTTACTAGTTATTTCAAAATGTTAACTGTGAGGAAATCATCTCCTCGCCAAACAAAAATAATCTTTTGCGTACAATATATAATTTGTGAACAACATATTCTTCACAATATATCCATCACAAAAAATATGTAGTCACTAATTTAGCAAATGGTACTTTTAGCGAGGAGCTTTAATGCAAGGAATTGTGCGAATAAAAGTTTTTTCACAATAAATCTCTTATGAGTAATATATTATTTATTGTGAAAAATTTATCATTCATTGTCGGCCCTTTTTCTTGTAATGAAAATTGGCCCTACTGAGAAATATTCATGAATCCGCCCCTGATTGACAGCAAGCGGAAGTTATTGTATATTCTCTCCTTTTCAAAATTAATGTTACATTTTTTTGTTTTAAAATTAAAAATATATTTGTATTTTTAGACTATAAATATGAAATTCGTGTCATTACGTTTATACTTAGTTGATTGAAAACAATCATACAATTAATACTATATTTTAAACAATGTTGAAGATAAGTTTGGAAAAATAAAATCAACTTAGAAGTCATGGTTTCACTCTCTAATTCGAAAGCAACTTGTATCTTACGAATTACGAAGGCAAGGCGATTTACACATCAGTAAGCTCTTCTTCTTTTTTTTAATAAGTGTACCTAGAAGTGAAAGATATATGGTTTAACAATTATGAAAAATATAGACAATATTATTACATTACGTCAAAAAGAATTGGGCAATGATTCGCATGATAGATGAATACATAATGTTTGTAAGGATTAAATAATTAAATTGATTTGTGAGCCACTTGCCCTTACTTGACTTCATTAAAGGTCAAATCTAGCTTGCCATTGGAGAAACACTTATTGTTTTACTATAAAACACAATTGCTTCTCCCTTCATGCTCTAGTTGATTGCCACAAGTATATACTCACTTGATACCATAATATATGACATTTTAACATTTTAGATTATTTTAATTTTTTTAAATTATTTGATATTTTATATAATTTAGGATAATTAACCACAATTTTTCCAAAATTACTCTTTATGGAAAAATGTTACAGATAAGAGAGTATGAGATAAGTATATGGTAAATGGTATTATAGATCATTAATATTATATATTATGTTATACTATTATTTCTTTAATAATTCTTATACACAACTCTAAAACGTCATATATTTTATTTTGAGACGGAGAGAGTACCAGGAATCACCAAATTGTGGCAGACAAAATTATGGTTTCCCTACAAAAGGCAACAATAAATTTACCATCATAATTAACAAAAAGTAATTAATGGATGCTCCATAAACATATGCTTTTAAATATAACAATGCTATTATCACATAAAAAAATTTATATAATACTTACATACACACATACGTGGATCGCATCCTCGTCTGATACGCTACCACAAATATCGTGTGCCAGATATGAGGATTATCTGAGCCACCATAATAGCATTATTTTTTTTAAATATGGTCGGTGATGAGGCGCACCCACGTATCACCTTCACGACTCGTTTGATTAGTCACTTAGTAATCATTTGGTTGATTAATTACTCATTCTTACGTTCCATCGCTTGTTCAATATATAGCTTGATTAATTAAAAGTTGGTTTTTAAGTTGATTAAATTAAGAAAGCAACATATTGATTTGTTTAATTAATTCAAACATAGTGGTATTTAAAGAATCAAAAGTATGGAGATGCTATTACAAAATAAAGTGATCAGTTTGAAGCATTCTCATAGTGGATATGCTATTACAAGAAATGCTTCCATTATTTATTTCGACTTGTCCTCAAGCTTGTATTTTATACATTTATTTAAATTGAATTACTAACATATTTGAAATTAAATATGTATCCTGTTAACGCCAAATTTTATATGCATGACGAAATCACCAAAACAGTACTAACAGTTGATGGAATAATTGATTGTATTGTTGTGAAATTAAACTCAAGAAATACACACAGATGAACATACCCACGTCATTGTAAGAGATATAAAATATGGACACAAGAATTTATATAGAAACTAAATTGAGAAAAAATCACGGAGAGAGATAAGAAATTCATTATAAAATAATAATGGGAGTACAAATTATTTATTTGTGTCATATGCTATTGTCTTCTCTCTCAAACCCTTGCTTATTGTTGTATTTATAGCTGTCATGTCCACCCGAATTCATTTAGGAGTATGAGTCCTTTTTAGAATCACCTTATAACTGCAATTAATGACTGATCAATTTCTTCCCAAATTAGATCTCCTTATATCTCTCCTCCAAATAAGGAAACACAATCTTACTTTAATAAGGAATCTCCACTATTTGAGCAAGCTATCAAAATAAATGTATATGGGCCAACACCAGATCCGGACCATTAAATAAATTGGGCTACACCTTGGCTAGACCCAAATAATCACATCCAAATATTACCCCCAGTCTCTTATTTATAAAGAACTTAAAATAAGAGAGTATACAAATTTATACCAACAAAATATATGTATCTGCTGAAGACAAACTGTCACACTCAACAACCATATGCCGAACAAAAACTTTTGACTCTCAATATTGCCGCCCCATCCTCTATTAAATTCTAAGATAGATAAATAATTGCCCTTATCCTACCGAAGATAGATAAACAACCGACCTTATCACAACTGAAGATGTAGATAATCAATCTTATTACAACCGAAGATATAGATAACAAACCTTATCACAACCGAAGATATAGATAATCAACCTTATCACAACCGAAGATGTAGATAACCAACCTTATTACAACCGAAGATATAGATAACTAACCTTGTTACAAACGAAATTGCCTTCCCAACCCCTGTAGGAGGTATTAGATAGAGGGTCCGAAGAACTGAATGTATGAAATAATGAAAATATTCATTCCGAAGAACTGAATGTATTCATTTCGAAGAACTGTTCGACCTTATAACGTCAAAATTATCTTCCCAAATCGTTGGGAGGCTTTTGTCCGACCTTATAACACCATCTGACTTTATAACACCAAAATTACCTTCCCAACTTGTTGGGAGGCTTTGATCTGACCTTATAACACCATCCGACCTTATAACGCCAAAATTGCCTTCCCAACCCGTTGGGAGGCTTCCTTTCGGGAGAATTAAGCCTTCTTGACGGATCCGACCTTACAACGTCATCCAACCTTATACTGCCATAATAGTCGTCCCGGCCTAGTGAGAGGCTTTCTTTCGGGAGAACTAAGCCTTCTCGAAGGATCCGACCTTAATTATAACACCATCCAACCTTATACCGCAATAATAGTCGTTCCGACCTCAGTGGGAGGCTTCTTTTCAGGAAAACTAAGCTTTCATGAAAGGTCTGACCTTATAATGCCATCCAACCTTCTACGGTCATAATAGCCGTCCCTACCTCAGTGGGAGGCTTCCTTTCGGGAGGACTAAGCCTTCTCGAAGGATCCGACCTTATAACGTCATCCAACCTTATACCGCTAAAATAGTCATCCCGACCCCAGTGGGAGGCTTCCTTACGGGAGAACTAAGCCTTCCCGAAGGATCCGACCTTATAATGACATGAAACCTTATACCGCCATAATAGGTGTCCCGACCTCAGAGGGAGGCTTCCTTTTGGGAGAACTAAGCCTTCCCAAAAGATTTGACCTTATAATGTCATTCAACCTTATACCGTCAAAATAGTCGTCCCGACCCCACTAAGAGGCTTCCTCTCAGGAGAACTAAGCCTTCCCGAAGGATCCGACCTTATAACGCTATCTAACCTTTTACCGCCATAATAGTCTTCCCGACCCCAATGGGAGGCTTCCTTTCGGGAGAACTACTTCCCAAAGGATCCGACCTTATAACGTCATCCAACCTTATACCGCCATAATAACCTTTCCGACCCCAATGGGAGACTTCCTTTCGGGAGAACTAAGTCTTTCCCGAAGGATCCGACCTTATAACGCAATCTAACCTTATACCGCCATAATAGTCGTCCTGACCCTAGTGAGAGGCTTTCTTTCGGGAAAACTAAGCCTTCCCAAAGGATCCAACCTTATAACGCCATCTAACCTTATACCGCCATAATAGTCATCCCGACCCCATCGAGAGGCTTTTGTCCCGACTTTATATCTCTATATGTAGATAGCCGAAGACATGATGAAGCCGGTGAGATATATTCCGAAGCAAACTGCTATCGTCTGAAGTGGACCGCTGTTACTCAAAGTTACATTAGTGAACATCTCGAACGGTCGAAACTTATACTAGATTTGTATATCCTACCCCCACCCAATTTATCCTCATCCATCTTTAATGTTCCATGACTTGCTCCGGAATACGAAGAGTGAAGTGACTGCACTTGATTCCAAGGCTCCAACCCCAAAATAGACAAATTGAAGCCCACAAAACATCTGTCCTATCAAAGACAATCCGAGCAATCCCAATTTGACAATATTCTGCGTTACCAAGTTTTATTCCAAAAACATATCTATGTTTTGTACCAAGAAAATTCCCCCCCTAATTTCTTCTCTAAATGACTTCAAAAACTTTACTGTCACCACCTTTCCTTCTGTTATGGAGAGAAGAACATCTCCAAGTGGTATCCACACAATTCCTTTATTCACATATGAAAATTGGACCTCTGTGATGGTTGTTCAGCTCGCGACAAATTGAATCGACCACCATAGGATGGCTAAAAAGGATTTCCTCCGTAAGACTGTTTATTAGTCATTTTACTGAAGATGCTCGAATTTTGGAGGCTACTGGAAACTCCATCACTCGGTTAGAACCAAACTTTCGATGCTGCTATAGACCTGTCCTTCCATCCGCTGCTACAATATGTTGTTGTAATACCCCACATCAAGTTGGCCTGGTTCTGATTACAGTATCCACTGCCTTGATAACTTCCAGAAGTTTGTGCTGGATATCCTCTTGAGTTTTGATTTGATGAACACACCATTGCGCATCGAGATTGCGTCGCCATTTTGAAAAGTGAAATTAAGAAAACTCCCATTGTGATGGCTCCCCGCTTTTTTAAATTGCCTACAAAGTGGTGCAGAGCAAATTGCCGATGTAGGACAAAGGTTCGTGTGACCAATTGAAGTCTAGCTACTCTTGATCCAAAGCACTGGTGTCAGCCTGACCCGTCCCTGTTCATGTTAGTCTCCTGCTTCAGTGACACAGTTTCTTTTAAAATCTCAGATTGGGCCCTAACAGGACACTCCTCCTGCACCTGGTCTTCCACTTCTTTGGTTCGTCCACCTTTGTACTAGGTATGGTGTATTAACTAATAGTAATCACATGGTATGATGTATTGCTTTGAATAAAAAAAATTAGTTATATAAGCAACACCTAATGCAATAGTAGACTTTATACTTTATAAGCATAACATCATATTGTAAATAAAAAACCCACCAAGTCAATGACATGTTATACGAAATTTAAATTATAGGTAAAGTGGTAGTAATAATAATGTTAATTTCATAAATTAATAAAAGAGAACCACTCATCTTTTATGCATAGGATTTTCTGCCTTGTCTTAGTAAGCCGACACGGATATAGATTAATTGTGTTGGTAATTTCTCGAACAGAATTTTGCTTTCCCATAGACAGCGCCAATGTTAATGCCAAATTTTGTACTCATGACGAAATCATCAAAACAGTGCTAAAAGTTGATGGAGTAGTTGATTGTATTGTTATGAAATCAAACTCACGAAATACACACCGATAAACATGCACACATCATTATAAGAGATATAAAATATGAACAAAAGAATTTACGTGGAAACCTAATTGGAAAAAAACCACAGAGAGAGATAAGAAATCCACTATAAAATAATTACGGGAGTACAAATTGTTTATTTGTGTCATATGTTATTGTGTTCTCTCCCAAACACTTGTTTATTGTTGTATTTATAGCTTTTATGTCCACTCGAATCCAATTAGAAGTATGAGACCTTTTAGAATCATCTTATAACTACAATTAATGACTGACTGATCAATTTTTTCCAAAATTAGATCTCCTTATCTCCTCCAAATAAGGAAACACAATCTTTCTTTAATAAGAAATCTCCACTATTTGAGCAAGTTATCAAAATAAATGTATATGGGCCAACACCAGATCAGGACATTAAATAAATTGGGTTGCACCTTGGCTAGACCCAAATAATCACATCCTAACATATCCCAAATAAATTTAAGTTTTTAGTTATTTGAAAGGGCAAAATACACTTATTTTACACCAAGTTTCACCCTCCTCATATTTTAGTTCTCAAAGTAATTGGGTTTACACATTAGTTGCATCAACTACCTAATTTTATATAATGTCACTCCCAAATTTATTTTTTGGCTAAAATTAACCGAAATACCCAACCTGGTCGGCAAGTCAATTAATTTTTTAGGTACTTCTAAATACAATTAATTCTAAATTAAAATACTTCTAAATACAATTAACTAGGCCTAACAAAATATGGTTATGGGTTACGTTGGTTTTGGTTTACAAAATATGATTATGGTTTCATTTAAGAACTAAAATCATATTAACCATTTTTAATATGGGTTGTGTGGGTTGGAACCATATAATTATGGTTCAAATATAGGTCGACCCATATTTTAAATTTTAAACTTACCTTTATTATGATGGAATGAACTTATAATCATGGAATCGACTCGATCATCAAATTGTAGATTATAAGTTCTTAACCCTAGCCCATTTTCATTTTGGCCTTAAGTCCCATAGGTTTGATCCTTTAGAATTTGACCCATTTTCTCAAAGAGCCTGTTGATAATTTAGGTCATGTAGATATTGCGCCCGCCTTTTGAAAAATCGAAGAAAAGTCCTTTCGTTAGAAGTCAGAAAGAGGATTGGAATCTACACATTAATTCTTTTTTTCGTATTTTTTGTGGAACCGTATGCACCAAAAGACGCCTGTACGGAACAATAACTGGTCCAATTAAATAAATTATTATTAGATATATATCATGTATACATAATCACTAAACATTTTTTTTGGGTGGGGAGGCGGGAGGTTTATACATAATCAATTAATCACTGAATATTTTTTTTTTGGGTGGGGGCGGGGTGTATACATAATCACTGAATATATTTTTTGGGGTGAAGGTGTATACATAATCACTGAATATTAATTTTTTTTTTGGGTGGGGGTAGATACATAATCACTAAATATTAATTTATTTTTAATTTTTTATGGGGGTGGGGTGTATACATAATCGAGAAATATAATTTTTTTTGGAGGGGGGGGGGGTGGGGGTCAAGGTGCATGGTGTATATATATATAATTAGTAAATATTATTTTTTTTTTGGTGGAGATGAGGGTGGAGGGAGGGTGAGGTGAGGTGAGGTGAGGGGGGGGTGGGGTAGGCGTGGTAGGGCTATATACATAATTAATAAATATTATTTTTTGAGGGGGGTGGAGGTGGAGGTGGAGGTGGAGGTGGAGGTGGAGGTGGGGTGGGGTGGGGTGGGCAAGATGGGGGTATATACCTAATCAGTAAATATTATTTTTTTGAGAGGGATAGGGTGGAGATGTATACATAATTATTAAAAAAATAAATTGGGAGGGGGATGGAGGGGTAGGAGTATATACATAATCATTGAATATTATTTTTTTTGAATAAAAAATTTCTGAATCGGGGGTGAAAAAAACTTTTGATTTGGAATGAAATATGAGTCGAAAAATGGTAAACCGGTTTGAACCTATATAGTTTTTTTAAAATATGATTCTGAATTTTACCCAACTTAAATAAATAAAAATAGTTAACCAACACATTTAGTTTCAATTAATATGAGTTGACCCAATAGTTAACCAACTATATTGTGAGGTATATAATCAACCCATAATACTAATATATGTAACAAAATACAACTGATTTTGAATTTCCCATTCACCCTAATAAATTATCTAGGCCGTCCAAAAATAAATCTCACCGTCCATGTAGTGCCGCAGCTAGTGTTTAACAAAAAGTAACAAAAAAAAACATAAATTGAGAGTTTTAATAAGAATATTGTCATCTAGGCAATATCCACACTCAAATGAGTCCTCATTACATTTATTGTCACACTATTTAACAGAATAGTGAGGACTACTAATACTATCATTTGGACCGTCACTCCGTTCCCCGACTAGTCCCGGCTACGTTCTCATTTCCTGAAGAGAACAATGAAAGAAAGGGGTAGGCTAAGAAGTCTTCAAGAATACGTCAGGAAATTTATTAACAATAGAAATATCATTCAAAACTGTGACTCTCATCCAAGACTTGGATAGCACATGTAATGAAGGTTTCTCCTAACGGAGTTTCAACAGAAAAGTCAAAGTCTAATTTCTTAGGAGTCAAATTTAAACGTTGAGCGCAAGCAAGAGAAATAAAAGAATAGGTAGAACCGGTATCTAATAAGGTATAGACTTCGCAAGAATTTATGATTAACTTACTTGTGACAACTTAGTTCGAGTTCCTCGACAAACGCTCTCACTTAAACTACCGGCTTTGACTTGTCTGAGACATCCTTTGCAATCACTATCTCAATTGGACTTGACTTCACTACACGATAAAATCGAGCTAGGTGACCTTCTCTTCCGCAATTGAAACACGGTTTGGATTGCTGCGTACAGTTTGGACGGATGTGTCCCTCCTGTATGCATTTGAAATATACGATCGGTGGTCTTTCTTCTTCCTTTGAAACGGGTGCTGATGCTGCAGTCTTTCCATAATTATTGAACCTCCTCTTCTTGAAATTTCCACTTCTATTATCTTGGTCATGATTACCAATCAAGTGGTTACCATTCTTGGAATGATAATTTCCCCGATGGTTATCATTGTTCGATGGCCATTGCCCGATATGATTATTATCGTGTTGTTGGTCGTTACCTTTTGGTTATGCTTAACTCATTATCGCGCCCCAATAATCGAGCCCTATTCACAACATCCTAATATAAACAAAGTTTATGAGAAATGAGGTATTGACGATACCTGGGTTTTCAAACCTCTTAGAAACATTCGCGTCATTCGCTCCTCATTATCGACCAAATGGGATGCAAACCGGATAACTCCGCAAACTTAGCCTCGTCTTCAAGGATATGGTCATATTATTTTTCTCCATTGCTTATCTTAACATTTTCGATGCCATTTTCAAACATTGTCACAAAACAAGGGTTAATTAACATATCACATATTATCCCTATACTCTAACCGACCAATTAAATACCAAATAAACTTAGGTAGGTCATACTAATAAGGAATTCTCCGCCTCTCCCTCCTAGTTCTTGTCTCACATCTCGGTCGTGGATCATATCCCTAAGCTTTGATACTAACCGTGAGGCCCCCCAAAACAGTATACATCATCCATCTTGGGTCACCGTAAAATACATAAGATGTAATACAAATACAACTTAATAATACAAATTGTCGTGTAAAATACGACAAAAACATAAATCGAGAGTTTTAATAAGAATATTGTCATCTGCAGACAATATCCACACTCAAAGGAGTCCTCATTACATTTATTGTCACACTATTTAATGTAATAGTGAGGACTACTAATACTATCATCATGGACCGGCCACTCTGTTCCCGACTAATTCCTTGCCACGCTTCTCATTTCCATTTCAAGAGAACAAAGGAAAGAAAGGGTGAGCTCAACTTGCCCAAGAAGAAATATTATGACTAAGATAATGTAGAATAAATTATCATTAGTCTTCAACAATGTTAAACCGATAAAATATAACAAACATCAAGTTTAATCTGCAATGAACAAGCAATCCATTAAAAGAGTCAAGTAGAGAATAAAATCTACTATCTTTTATGATTTAAAAGGTTTTTCTTCACTTTTATCACGAGACTCACCTTTAAAAATAATCAACATCATCCCCGCACTACTACTACTAAAGATATTCATTTGTAGATCACAACCACAAATTATCCATGCACTACGCCAAGATATTCGCATTCATCAATGGTCATAATCATGCCAACAACTCGTCCATCAATGCACTACTACCAACGATGAGACTTTTACCACATCATTTGTAACATTACTACCATGATTATACCGAATAATCCCTAATCATAATTATACCAAGTCCATCTACGCATAATAAATAGCCACATACGACTTTCAACATAATATAAGCGTGAGATGATGATGATGATATATAAGAATCCCATAAAACAAGTTCAAGAATTAATTTATCCGTAATTCAATAACGCCCAAATTGTCAACACGATACTACTTTATAGAGCAAAATTCAAGAATGCTCGTAAGAATATTTCCATGAAAAAGATATTTGACGTGAGCCTTGAAATATCGAGGATATCGCACTAATTTCATGAAAGATAGAAGTCAAAACTTTAACCAACCGAGTATAATAGAATATATGAAACTATGAATGGATTTTCACCCGCCACGCAGAATCTACGATATCTGATCATTTTCATAATTTAATAAGGAATGAATACAAAGGATCATTCACCACGCATGCCAGAATCCACATGTATGCGCTATTCCAAATGTAATAATAAAGAATAGTATAATAGAAGGATTCACCATGTGAGATAGATCGCATGCATGCGTTATTCCCAACAAAATAATAAAGAATGGAACCAGCCACGCGTAAATGCACGCATGCGATATTCCAACGTAATAATAAAGAACTAAACCAGCAAGGTCGAGCGAAATTGCATGCAAGCGGGATATTCCAAATGTAATAATAAAGAATGGAATAACAATGAAATCATCATCATGCATGCGATAGATCATTACGCATGATTATTCCAACAGTATAATTAATTAACCAGTCAAAAAGTATATAATAATCGGCTGCGATATTCCAAATGTAATAATAAAGAATGGAATAATGTAAGAATTTCACCACGATGCTAGATTGCTTGACATATAAAGTTATTCTAACATAATAATAAAGAATCTAATAACAAAAGAATTTCACCAAGTATAGGGTAGCCTGCAGATATCTGAGTTATTCCAATGTATAATAAAGAATGGAATAATGTGTTCTCTTCATGAATTGACGTAAATAATACCCTTTACCTGTAGAAGAAAACCTGGATATAGAGTAGTGAAGAAGCAAAATATTTTTCTTCTTTCTCTATATAGTTTCTCTCTGTAGTTTCAAATGAATTGTAAGAAATAATGAAGGAATGAAATTTCTATTTATAGAGAATGGACCGAATAAGAATTAATTCATTTAACGATCCAGATTGATTTACTTTTTAAACCGACGATTCCATATTGATTTACTATCGCAAAGATTAATAAAATATTCTAATAAAATAAAATCTTTTAAATAAAATATAATATATTCTATTTATACTAAATAAAATAAATAACTTTATAAAAGTATTCCGCTTTATATAAAAAGATTTTACTATCGAAAACACTATGCAGAAGACTATCTGAAACACTATGCATAATAAAATATAATATATTCTAATTATCGCCTAATAAAAAAATAACTTTATAAAAGTATTCTATTTTATATAAAAAGATTTTTACTACGAAAACACTACGCAGTACTACGCAAAACACTATCATAATAAAATATAATATATTCTAATTATTATCTAATAAAACAAATAACTTTATAAAAGTATTATGTTTTATATAAAAAAATTTACTACGCAAAACACTACGCAAGATTACGCAAAACACTACGATAATAAAATATAAGATATTCTAATTATTGTCTAATAAAACAAATAACTTTATAAAAGATTCTGCTTTTATATAAAAAGATTTTACTACGCAAAATACTATGCGTAATAGAATATAATATATTCTATATATACCTAATAAAACAAATAATTTTATAAAAATATTCTGCTTTATATAAAAAAAATTTCGCTTTTATTACATTAATAATACTAATAAAACAAAATTTATATATATATATATATATATATATATATAAAACTTCCGTGACTTAATAAAAAGACACCTCAATATATTTAATAATATTTATCATCATTATTATAATTCACAATATTAATCGACTGCGCTGCTCCTGTAAAAGATGAGGCGCTTTTCAATAAAGATTTATCCCTATAGCATGAAGATTAATTGGTGGACCAAACCTCTCCTGGAAGACTCAGGCATCGTTAATATTGCAAATAATAATATTAATAACTCGTTATCTCAATTATCGATTTAATAATATATAAAATATCGATAATAATCAATCAAATAACGCGAGATACTACGCAACAATTATCAGAAGAATAATTTAACAAAACCGGTGACTTTCACGTAAACATCAATAATCAATACCGCGCTGCTACTACGCAACCACGCCAGACATTTCTACTTTTACTACTGAAGTAGTTCAACAGCTTTTAACTAGAAACTTCCGCCGTTATTTTTATAAAAATATTTTTGTCGCTTTTCAATCCGACAATATAATTCCGTTATGTATCCCACTAATGATTGTCTTGCATTTAATATTCCCTTATTAAAATGAATATTTCCCGACCAATCGAATATTATATAACAACTTATATACTTTGCAAAATTTATAAATACTACCCACAATTATAACATTATATCAAATCTACACCAAAATATTTCGAGAAATTTAAATTTTTATTCATAAAATTTGAGGTCTCACATCCACCACCAACTCCCCTTACCACCACCGCCCCGCCACTGCCACCCCACCACAATCAGACAACCATCCGGACACCACCACCACCATGCATCACCATTTTCAACTCCTCCATAGCGATCATCAAACACCCATTTCTTTCCTAAACCCTAATTTTATCTCAAATTTTACAATCACAACACAAATTTTAAATTTTCTTACATTTAAAACACAGATATCTGAAAACAAAGATCTGCAAACAAAATCAACAATTTCATTTCAAAAAATGTAAATCTCATTCCAATTGAATAGACAAGTTTTGTTTATTGTGGAGAAAGAGATTTAGGGGGGCGGGGACGGCAGTTGAGGGGCAGGAAGGAAGCCAGAGGCGGAGTGGGGGTGGTGGACGAACAGGTTGGGGGAAAGGGTCGGGAGAGGGGGAAAGCCGGAAAGAGGAAGGAGAAGTGACGGAAGAGGGGGATTATCCTTCTTCTTTTTCTTTATTTTTTTAAAACAAAAAAATTATAGTTTAAAATTTTAGATAAATACTCATTTGTTCATTTAACTTGTACTCTATTTAATTTATAAAATTTTAAAATAACAATATTGCTATTATTTTCTTTTAGAATATTAAAATACTAACAGTTTAATATTTGTTAAGATGTCTCTTTTTATTTTTTATTTTCTATTTTTATAATTAATTTATTTTTTAATGAAGTTAAACTATATTTTAATATGATCAAACCATATAAAACTACTAGCGTTGGCGGAAAATTATGTATTCTTGCCAATTTCAGTCACAATTTGAATTTTTAGGAGACATTGTATGAAATTAGATAGTTGATATAAGTGATAGAATATATTTATGTCAATAAATATAAATATAGCAATAATCTTTGATTAGGTGTATAATTGTATAACTGTTGCCTAGAATCAAGCTGATGGCAAATATATTCTATCAATAAGGGATTTGTAAGCCTAATTATTTTATAGACAGAATTATGAGAATGATGAAACTTAGAGTAACAAAAGTGTGTTTTGCATAATTTGAAATTATATACAACTCAATTCGATAGTAATGTCATCAAATTAACTTTTCATTACAATTCTATTATCAATGTTATCACTATTCAATTAAAGAAATAGTAAATTTAGGGATGAACGTGGAACAATTATATATCTATAAAATTATTAATTTTACAAATGATCCTTTTAATTGTGGAACAATGGGAATATTAATTCGATAGTAGTGTCATCAAATTAATTTTTCATTTCAATTCTATTATCATATTATCACTATTCAATTAAAAAAATAATAAATTTAGGGATGAACATGAAACAATTATATATCTATAAACTTTATTAATTTTACAAATGATCATTTTATTGTGGAACCTAGGGAATATTAATTCTACTTATTTTGGTCTAATAAAATCAAGGATTAATTACATATTTTAGTACATTTTAGAAATAATTATAATAATGGTGCATAAATAAAATAATTACAAAAATAATATATTTTTTCATATTTATTTACAAAAATAATACATTTAGATATCCTTTAATTGTGACCCACGATTATCTCCTTATATCTCGCAAACGAAGTAAAACTCCCACACATATTAAGTCCCAGCTTCACATCGCTTGCAAACGGTATGGCTCCTCCGTGATCGCCACCGGCTATGGGGAGGAAAATTATCTTCGCTTCAAATAAAAAGTTCAACCAATGGCCTCACTCCATTAAAAGACTCTCTCATAATGCCTGAAGATGTTGATGAGCCCCCATTAGTTCAAAAACTTAGAACCCCTGCTCCTCTTTTTGAAACCTGACAGGCTCATACACCAAAAGACTAAATAATCATATGGTTTGGTTTTGTGGGTCGCCGGTTGCCTGATTCTGACGGCATTTGTATGGTGTTTTGTGTGGCCCTCTTTGTGTTTGATAAAATGTAGAAAAAGTGTATTTGGGAAGAGAGAAAGGTGATGAGATGGAGAAGGGAAAATGAAGTGTTGTGAAAGCTTTTTGGGGCGTATTGGTGGGGATTTTAGGGAGGAAGACAGGAAGTTGGAGAGAGAAAAAGTGAGATTCTAGAACACTACAATAAAAAG
Organism: Panax quinquefolius; assembly: GCA_020205615.1. NCBI lineage: Eukaryota > Viridiplantae > Streptophyta > Magnoliopsida > Apiales > Araliaceae > Panax > Panax quinquefolius. Next base: position 33,337,173 of record CM035163.1, read on the forward strand.
GCTTATTTTCGACGAAATATTTCGTCGGTAATAAGGATATTCCGTCGACGGTAACCTCATTTTTGACGGAATATTTGATCGGAAATTCGGTCGTATATAAGCACGTCAAAAATAAGTCCGTCGATTCTTCGGTCGGAATTCTTAGAGTCGACGGAACTATTTTCGACCGAACATTCAGTCGGGGATATATTAACGCCGACTGAAAAGTGTCTGTCGATGATATTCGGTCGATGATAAGCATGCCACGTGGCAGCTTGATAAAATTGGAAAAACACCTTACACACGACGAAATTCTGTCGATTCTATAACTAGTCTGTCGAGGATATTCAGTCGAGGATATTCGGTAGATGATAGGTATGCCACGTGGCAATCTGTTGAAAATGCGAAACACCTTAACCTCGACGGTTATCCGTCAAGAATACCATCATTCCGTCGAGGTTACTGTTTTTTTTTTAATATTTTATTTATTTTTGCAATATCCAGGGATTTAACCCACGTCTTGTATCTGTACCTGTTTTCCCAACATCACATACACAAGCTAAATTAAGCTAAATGCCAAAAACATCCCATTACTACTACCATAACCGCAACAAACCAAAGTAATGAAATGTAAAACCGCATTAATCAAAGTAAATTAAACTAAGGTAAATTACAAAAGATCCCATTAATCTAAACTAACTATAACAAACATCCCATTAAGCTAACTTAAGCTAAGTGTCAAACTGCAACAAAACCAAAGTAATTAATGATAAGGTTTAAACTACAATTAATATGTACGTCAAAAGTTATGTAAAATTAATACAAAAGAATTTAAACTACAAAAGAATGTAAACTAAGTCAAGCTAGTAGAGCCCCCGGTGTGAGGAGAATCATCGGGCAGGCGTCGACGCTGCTCTGGAGTATGAAAATCGCCCTCATCGTCATCCCACTCGTCAGTCCGCTCGTCACCTTGTTGATAAAATATAATGTAACTCATTAGTCCATACATATGATTCAGTTAAAGATAACTAAATGAAAATTAAATAACATGCAGAATATATATTTGTATTTAAAACAAAATATACCCGAGCAAATGAAATACCGACTCAACATCGGCCCAAATCGCCCTCGACTAAGGTAACCACCATCCCAACAATCTCGTCACAGATCACGACCCATCGCTCGAGAGGGATACCCGTGATTTCCGGCGATGGCACCACCAGAACGTCCCGCTGCAAGTCGATGGAGGCGAGAATGGTTGGGAGGGTCCCGACGATGGAACAATGGATCGGCCTCAAACCTCTCCGACACCACACCCCCGTAACATGTCGAACAAAGCATCATCTAAGCCACCAGATGATGTGATGGTCCCATGGGGGCTCTCGACGCGACGCCAAGCTAGAGCCTACAAAAATAAATATAACATGAATAATATTACAAGTTTACTTTATTCATAAACACGAAATATACACAAATATTATACCTCCCGACGAAGGTATATGGTGGGTATCCTCAGAATCCCAACACTCGACACCCGGTAGGTAGTACTTAGTGGGAGTATCCCGAGACGTGACCCAAAGAGTCGCTCCTCGTCCCTAAGATAAACTAATCTCTAAGTGAGAGATTTGGTGGAATCTAACGTCTCAAAGATCGCCTCTAGCGACCTGCAACTCTACTATATGTTGATCATGAGCTTCTCAAACCGCTCCTGTAATTTGATATACAAGTGAGTTATCTTGGTATCATCATATAAATTACGTAATATTATCCTAAATAATATCTATTATAGTAAATGTATTACCCGTATAGCTAGTCTCACCGGAGATATCGTCGAATTCCCAAGTAGAGCCCTTCGGCGTATGAACTCTATCCCAGAACTCGATCATAGTAGGAGGTCGGGCCAAGCTACTCCGCATGGCCTAAATCATATACATTAAATAATATCACCTTAATTTACTATAGTTGCAATATAATATTAAACTAAACTAAAGAGAAATACATACCGACTTAACCTCCTGAAACGACTGCGAGCCAGAAGTATGTACAACTCACAGCTTGTCGCGATTCTTCTTCATATGCTCTGACTTGGTCTTGAATGCAGCATCATCCCAAGATGCATACATCGCAAATTCATGTCAGATCTCGATACTTCCGCGGGCCGATGATCTCGCAAAGTAGTCCCGGAGATTCTTCTATCGCCTCGGATCGCCTCTCCATCACATCTCGCATAACCAAATTTCCAAGATAATTCTTCGAGATGTGGCAATGATAATCTACATCACCATCACCCCCTCGATGATGTCGGCCAGATTCAGTAGTATCTCTATCAAATAGACAAAACATATGTATAATTTGTTATTTGAACAATATGTAAATAACATGCATGGACCTTGATTTAATATATGTAATTTGACTTACGTGAAACTCCCGCAACACTGTCACCATGAATCTGGCATCGTAGCGCATACGATCGACTAAATCGCATGCGCCCAAAGAGAGATCGAGATGCGCCATCGATGATGTCTGATCATATTAACGACATGATCCATAATACTAGAATACAAAATTTATTAAGAACATTTTAATTTATTAATCATATGATAATATCATTCTAATTGAACATAAGTGATACATTATAGTTGAAACCTACACAGAAGAGTCGACATCAACTGGAACTGTGTTAGGTACTGCCGGTGGATGACCTAATCGACCGAGGTTAGCCCATCGCGAACGCCGACGTCTAGCATCTGTATGTTAATATATATAGTTATGACATTGTCCAAAAATAGTAAATGAATGTATAATATAGTTATGAAAATAATGTTACTGAGCCAAAAAAGAAATCAACTCACTAGCATCTGAAGACGACCCTCCCTGGGAGCCGTCAACCGATCCGGAGCGGCCGCCACCACGGCCACCTCCACCGCTATGTCGAGGCATATATATAGATGTACTACTGAAATAACAAACATGGATACGATGAAAATACCGTAAAATCTTCTTTGGAACATATTTCTCCTTCCCTCCACGTTTTGTGATCTTGTACCTTGGCGAGTTACAAATATCACACTGCACCTTATCTTTGTCCTCCCATAATATAACTTGCAATCCTCTCCACAAGCATCGATCTTTTCATACCGAGATTCAATCCCTTAACCATCTTCTTCACCTCATAGTAATTCATGCAACGATATCCCACGGGTAAGAACTCACCGAGAATATCAAGCAAATCATTAAATCCTCTCTCACCGCAATCGCCATGCTCATTCTTGAAATGTAAAAGCTTCAAACCGCAGAAGCCCGGTGTGCTTGTCATTTCCAGATACTGAATGGAACACCCGATTCGAGATAGCAACTTGTAGAAAGCAAATCAATGAATCATTTGGCTTTTGGCCGAGAACCGCTGACGATGCTCATTTTCAGCCCAGTCAATATTGGTAAGGCCATACGCATCAACCAACATCTGCACGATGTCATAGTTATCTGTTTGCGAATCCCCGTGATCCGAGTGGTCTACAGTACTATATGTCCAATCTCTAAACTCAGCTAATTCCCCGTGATGAATCCATACCGAATACCCATCCACAAACCCACGTGAATATAAGTCAAATTTAACTTCATCGGCAGTCTTCCATATCATGTTCTTACACTTGGAACACGGGCATTTCATCTTTCTGTTCGGATCATCAACATGTTCTATTGCTTTGTTCATAAAATTGGACACCCCTTCACGGTACGCATCAACTAATCCCCTCCCATCAATTGGTATCCTATGGTACATCCAACTCCGGTCGGCTGACATCTTTAATTGTAGAAAATACCCAATTAGAATATATGTGCATATATTTAGTTTACCTAGTATATATATCCACTCTACAGTGGTTAGGCTTTATCCCATTCTCGATGCGTCTCTCATTAATGCCATTCATAGGTGCGTGTTTATAATATTTTAAGAAAATTTCAAAGATCACCTCCCACATGGTCTCCAAGTACACGAAATAGATCAAGACAACTTAGTCTAAGTATGCACTCAAGAACATATGTAGAGACACCAAATTTGAAAAATCCTCAAAATATTATAAACACGCACGCACCCTCGTGAATTAGCACCACCTAAGTGAGAGACATAACATCCAAAGATTTGTCCCAAATCGATTATTATTAAGGCATTCACTCCTACCGAGTGAATGTCAAACGGGTTTCTAAGTTTCAAAGTATATTACATATATATATATATATATATATATATATATATATATATATGAGTGTATCAAGAGTAAAGGAGAGTATTATCGAGTTTATTGAAAATTGTGGAAAACTAAGCAAATGCTACTTAGTTTATTAGTTGCAAATCTAAGTTTCATATTAGTTGCGATTCATAGACTAATAGTACTCAACCCGTTCTGCGGCGAAGATCGGATAAAAAAAAGGTTCAGAGTTCTTTGTTTGTGTTCTATAGTCTATTAATAAAGTTAATTGAATTATCATGGACATTCTCATCGTTTCACCATAACAGATGACAACATCTCGAAGGAGTTCCATTAAGCTATTGAACAAAGTTCTGTTAAGCAACCTCTCTAGATGAACGAACGATCACTTCTCTACTATGAATGAATCATTGCCTGATATGGGTTCAATCCATGCCATAGAAAGCTTCTCACCACTCCAAATACCCATCTGAGGAATTTAGAGTGGTGAGAAGCTGTCTATGTCATTGATTGGACCCATATCAGGCAATGCTTCATTCCTAGTAGATAAGTGATCGTTCACTCATTTAGAGGGTTGCTTAACCTATAACTTTGTTCAACAACTTAATGGCACGCCCCTTCCGTATGTTGGCATCTGTTATAATGGAACAATGAGGAATGTCTTCAATAATTCAATTAACTTTATTATTCGAGTATAAGAAACAAACAGAAACTACGACCCTTTTTTTTTCATTTCTGTCGAGGAACCGGTTGGAGTACTATTTGTGACGCCCCCAAAATAGGTATACATCACCCATTCTGAGTCGTCAAATACATGGTACAGAAAATAACTACAACTTTATTGCAATTGTCGTGCAAAATACGACAACACATACTGTGAGTTTAAAAACAAATATTGTCTTTTAGATAATATCCACACTCAAATAAAGTCCTCATTACAATTATTGATGCACTATTTTACAAAAATAGTGAGGACTGCTAAAACAACTGTCTAGGACCATCACTCTATACCCCGATCGTTCCTCGCTATGTTCTCGCCTCGAGAAGAAAAATGGAACAAAAAAGGAAAAGGGTGAGCTCAACTAGCCCAGTAAAGAATATTATGACTAAGATAATATACAACAAATTATCCTTAGTCTTCAACAGGGAAAAATCTGATAGAATATAATCTACAACAAGTTTTAGATAAACAACTACAGCGAAAACAATAATTCATTAGAAGAGTTAAGTAGAGAATGAAATCTACTATCATCTATGAATTTAAAAATCCATCATCAATATTTTATCCCTGTAACATCAATCCATATACATCTTGAATCAAATATTCATCTTTGCACTACGGGCCAAAGATATTCATTTGTATCACTAGTTGGTCATGCTCATCTCAACACCTGTTCATCTTTGCACTACGGGCCAAAGATATTCATCAGGTAATCATTCATCTTTGCACTACAGGCCAAAGATATTCATCAAGTATCACCATTAAGGACTGAGGATGATGAAAAACATTTTAGAGAACGAATCTAGTGAGACACAAGGACAAATATTAGGGATGCGTATTTTGGTTTATCAAAATTCAATAATACTCCATAATAACCAAGTGTGAAGTAGAATTCAAAAATAAAGATCAAAACATGGATACAATCAAAGATAGTAACCATAAAAGATATCTGGGACGAAAAAGAGAAAATTTCATTTTTCGGTGAATAGTATCGTATTTGTAAATAGTGTCGTATACGTGAATAGTGTCGTATACGTGAATAGTAACCCCGACATTAAAAGGTAGAAATTCCACAATAAAATTTATAACAATATCTTAGAATAATGATATTGAAGAAAATAATATCATTTAAGAAGAAAATAACATCCCTTACCTCAAAGAAACGATACTTCGGAATGAAAGGTCGGATGTGATGCTGAATGAAACTTGTACTGAATAGCAACTCTCAAAGTATCTAAATACTCACAAAATACGCTCGATAATATAAAGAGAGAAAGAGAGAAAGCTTATGTTTCTGGTGTGATTTTCAATTCTAACCTAAGCACCTATTTATAGGAAAATTCTAGCACGCCAAAGCAGACTTGACCTGCTATGTGACGCTCCCAAAATAGGTATACATCACCTATCTTGAGTCGCCAAATACATGGTACAAAATTCAAATACAACTTAATTATACAACAGTCGTGTAAAATACGACAAAACATATGCTGTGAGTTTTAATACAAATATTGTCATCTAGACAATATCCACACTCAATTGAGTCCTCATTACAATTATTATCACACTATTTAATAGAATAGTGAGGACTACTAATGCTATTATCTGGACCTACACTCCGTTCCCCGACTAGTCCCTGCTACGTTCTCATTTCCTGAAGAGAACAATAAAAGTAAAAAGGTGAGCTCAACTAGCCCAGTAAGAAATATTATGACTAAGATAATACAGAATAAATTATCATTAGCCTTCAACAGTGTTAAACCGATACAATATAACAAACATCAAGTTTAATCTGCAATGAACAAGCAATCCATTAAAAGAGTCAAGTAGAGAATAAAATCTACTATCTTTTATGATTTAAAAGGTTTTTCATCACTTTTATCGCTGGGACTCAGCTTAATAAATAATCCACATCATCCCTGCACTACGACCAAGGATATTCATTAGTATCACAACCACAAATTATTTATGCACTATGGGCCAAGGATATTCGTGTATTCATCAATGGTCATGATCATGCCAACAACTGTCCATCAATGCACTACGGGCTAATGAGGACTTTTACCACATCATTTGTAACATTACGGTCATGATTATACCGAATAATCCCTGGTCATAATCATACCAAGTTCATCTATGCACTACAGGCCACAGATGACTTTCAACATAATATAAACATGAAGATGATGACAATGATATAAGAATTCAATAAAAAAAGTTCAAGAATTAATTTATCCAGGAACTAATAACGTCCAAATTGTCAACATAATACTTCTTCGTAGAGTAAAATTCAAGAATGCCCAGAAGAATATTTTCATGAAAAGATAATGGATGAAGCGTAAATATCAAGGATATTCCACTAATTTCATGGAGTATAGAAGTCAAAACTTTAACCAACTGAGTATAATAAAGAATGGAATAACAAAAGAAATCACCAGCATGCGATAGATCGCATAGATGCATGTGTTATTCCAATGTAATAATAAATAACGAAACCAGTCACGATAAACGCACAAACAGATATTCCAACAGAATATAATAAATAATCGGAACTGTGTCGCGTAAAGTAAATTAAGACCGCGTGATGTTCCAACAGTAATAATAAATAACGGAACAGTCATGCGTAAAACGCATGATAGGATGTTCCAAATGTAATAATAAAGAATGGAATAATGTAATAATTTCACCACGTATGTCGTATTTGACATGTATGTGTTATTCAACATAATGATAAAGAATGGAATAATGTAAGAATTTCACCAAGTATAGGGTAGATCATGATATCTGAGTTATTCCAACGTAATAATAAAGAATGGAATAATGTAAGAATTTCACCATGTATGCAGATTGCATTTTACTTTTAAACTAGACGGTCGTAGATTGGTTTACTATAAAATATTCTAATAAAACAAAATCTTTTAAATAAAATATAATATATTCTATTTATAATCTAATAAAACGAATAACTTTATAAAAGTATTCTGCTTTTATATAAAAGATTTTTGTTTTATTACATTAATAATACTAATAAAACAAAACTTCATCATTATTATTATAATTCACACTATTAAATCCACCGTGTCGCTCCTGTGAAGAGGGGCTTTCGATAAGGATTTCTCCCTATCATGCGCCAATTAGGTGACCAAATCTCTCCTCGCGTAACTTCTAGACATCAATAATATTACAAATAATAATATTAATAACTTCGTCGTGCCTCAATTATTGATTTAATAGTGTAAGACCCCAACTTTTATGAATAAAATGAATTTTCTATAAATATCGCTTTTGAATATTATGGAATAAATTTAATATAATGTTATAGTTGTGTAATATTTATAAATTTTGCAAAGTACGCAAGTTGTTATATAATATTCGATCGTCGTGGAATATTCAGATGACGGACAAGACAATCATTGGTGGACCCACATAATAGAATTATCATTTGATTGAGAAAACGACAAAAATATTTTTATAAAAATAACGGTGGAAGTTTTACCGTTGATACTGTTGAACTACTCGGTAGTAAAAGTACAGTAATATACGTGGTTGCATAATAGCACACGGTATTGATTATTAATGCTTATGTGAGAAGTCGCTCAGTTTGATTCAATTTTTGTAGATATTTTATATGTTATTAAATCAATAATTGAGATGACGAAGTTGTTAATATTATTATTTGCATTATTAACGATGTCTAGAAGTTCTGTCAAGGATAGGTTTGGTCACCTAATTGCGCGCCAATAGGGAGAAATCCTTATTGAAAAGCCCCCTCTTTCTTGGGAACGATCTGGTCAATTAATAGTGTGAATAATAATAACGATGATGAAGTTTTGTTTTATTCGTATTATTAACGTAATAAAATGCAAATTTTTTTTTATAAAAATGTATACTTTTATAAAAGTTATTCGCTTTTATTATGATAATAGTAAAATCTTTTTATATAAAATGTAATACTTTTATAAAGTTATCATTTTATTAGACAATAATTAGAATATATTATATTTTATTATGGATAGTGTTTACATAGTAAAAAACTCTGCTTAAAAGTTATTCGCTTTATTAGATTATAAATAGAATATATTATATTTTATTTAAAAGATTTCGCTTTAAATATGGACCGTCCGATTAAAGTAAATCAATCTGACCGCTCATGGATTGGTTACTATTCATTCCATTCTTCTATAAATAGAGCTCATTCCTTCATTATTTCTTACTTAATTCAATTTAAACTCTGTAGAGAGAAACTATAGAGAGAGAAACTATAGAGAGAAAAGAAGAAAAGTATTCTGCTACTTCACTATCTGATATCAAGTTTCTTTTTACTAAAAAGGGGTATTATTTCTTTTGTATTCATGAAGAGAACTTCTATTATTCTATCTTTATTATTCTGTTGGAATAACCTGTATACGTAGGCTACCCTATACTTGGTGAAATTCTTCTGTATTCCATTCTTTATTATTCTGTTGGAATATCCTGTCTGTGCTTACGTCGGACTTGATTCCGTCTTTATTATTCTGTTGGAACATCCTGTTGGTGTGAATTTCACCTGACCTGGTTCCGTCATTTATTATTCTGTTAGAATAACCTGTCTATGCGAAGTACCGCATGCATGGTGCTTTCTGTTGTTATTCCATTCTTTATTATTCTGTTGGAATATCCTGTCGGTGCGTATTACGCCTGACCTAGTTTCGTTATTTATTATTCTGATGGAATAACCTGTCTATGCGAAGTACCGAATGCATGGTGATTTCTTTTGTTATTCCATTCTTTATTATACTCAATTGGTTAAAGTTTTCACTTCTACACTCCATGAAATTAGTGGAATATTCTTGATATTTGCGCTTCATCCAGTATCTTTTCATGAAAATATTCTTCTGAGCATTCTTGAATTTTACTTTACAAAGAAGTATCATGTTGACAATTTGGACATTATTAGTTCATGAATAAATTAATTTTTGAACTTGTTTTATTGAATTCTTATATCATTGTCATCATCCTTATGTTTATATTATTTTTGAAAGTCATCTCAGCAATCAGAGTGCATAGATGGACTTGGTATGATTATGACCGAGGATTATTCTTATAATCATGACCGTAATGTTACAAATGATGTGGTAAAATTCCTCATTGGCCGAAGTGCATTGATGGACAGATTGTTGGCATGATCATGACCATCGATGAATACACAAATATCCTCGGTCCGTAGTAGTACATGGATAATTTGTAGTCGCGACCTAATGAATATCCTCGTCAGAAAAGTGTGGATGATGTGGACTATTTATTGTCGAGTCTCAAATGATAAAAGTGATGAAAAACCTTTTAAATCATAAAAATAGTAGATTTTATTCTCTACTTGACTCTTTTAATGGATTGCATGTTCCACTGCGCAGCTTAAACTTGATGTCTATTGTATTTTATCGCTTTAACATGCTTGAGAACTAATGATAATTTATTCTCGCATTATCTTAGTCATAATATTTCTTCTTGGGCTAGTTGAGCTCACCCTTTCTTTCACCGTTTCTCTCTTGAAATGAGAACGTGGCGGGACTAGTCAAGGAACGGAGTGATGGTTCGAGATGGTGTCTTAGTAGTCCTCACTATTCTGTTAAATAGTGTGATAATAAATGTAATGAGGACTAAATTGAGTGTGGATATTGTCTAGATGACAATATTTATATTAAAACTCACAGCATATATTTTGGCGTATTTTACATGACTGTTGTATAATCAAGTTGTATTTGAATTTAGTACCATATATTTTGGCGACTTAAGATGGGTGATGTATACCTATTTTGGGGGCGTCACAAATAATATATAAAATATCAACAATAATTGAATCAATTAACGTGAGATACTATACAACAATTACTGAAGTAATAATTGAACAAAAAACTGAGTGACTTCTCACGTAAAGATCAATAATCAATACAAAGGCTCTACTATGCAACCACGCCAGTATTCTCAGCACTTTTTAACACCGGGTGTTTCAATGCTTAATGATAAAACTTCCGTCGTTATTTTCATAAAATATTTTTGTCATTTTTTTCAATCGAAAATAATTACATTGTAGGGTCCACCTTATGATTGTGCTTGTCGCATTTAATATTGCTCGTTAAAACGAATATTCCCCAACCAATCGAATATTATATAATAACTTGCGTACTTTTTATAATTTATAACTATTACCCACAACTATAACATTATATCAAATTCATTCCATAATATTCAAAAAAAATGATAATTATAAAAAATTCATCTTTATTCATAAAAGTTGGGGTCTTACAATCTCCCCTTCTTATGAAATTTTGCCCTCGAAATTAGGGTGGGTACCTGGTATGTCGAAGAGGTAAGGATACCTTGATTTCATTTTAGATTCTAACTCCCAGGTCAATTCCTCAACATCGTGGTTCCTCCATAAAACTTTGACTTGAGGTATAACCTTGGAGCGTAGAATATATTCCTTCTTATCCAAGATTTGAATAGGAACCTCTTCATACGTTAAATCTTCCGCTATTTCGTAAGGTTCTAACTCAATAATGTGGTTCGGGTCTTTCACATATTTACGTAACATGGATATATGAAAAATGTTATGAACACAAGACATACTTGGTCAGAAAGCAAGTCTATAAAGCTACGATCCCTACTCGATCGAGGATTAAAAATGGGCCAATGAATCAAGGATTGAGCTTTCCTCTCTTTCCAAATCTCGTAACTCCTTTCCATGGAGCAACACGTAACAACACATGATCTCCAATATCGAATTCCACGTCCTTTCGATGAAGATTAGCATAACTCTTTTGTCGGTCTTGTGAGGTTCTTATACGTTGTCGGATCGTTTGAATCTTTTCCGTAGTCATACGTACCAACTCCAGTCCCAACAACGTTGCTTCACCCACCTCATCCTAGCATACTGGAGAACGACACTTTCTTCCATACAATGCCTCGAATGGAGCCATGCCAATACTTGTTTGATAACTGTTGTTGTAAGAAAACTCCACCAATGGTAAGAACTTGTCCCAACTTCCCTTGAAGTCAAGGACACAGAGTCTTAATAAATCTTCAAGAGTTTGAATAGTCCTCTCTGATTGTCCGTCCTTCTTAGGATGATATGCCGAACTAAATCGTAAATCCGTGCCCATAACTTTTTGTAAACTAACCCAAAATCGTGAAGTGAATCTTGGGTCTCGATCAGAAACTATGGATACTGGTATACCATGAAGTCTTACAATCTCATTTATGTATATACGAGCAAGACGTTCAAGTGTATAAGTTTCTCGTATTGGTAAGAAATGAGCAGACTTGGTCAATCTATCAACAATGACCAAAATTGCATCTATGCCTTAAGAAACCTTGGGAAGACCAGTAACGAAATCCATGGTAATGTGCTCCCACTTCCATTCTAGAATTTCAAGTGGTTGCAATGGACCTTTTGGTACTTGATGCTCTGCCTTGACTCGTTGACAAGTTAAACACCTTGAGATAAACAGCGTTATCTCTCTCTTCATATTGCCCCACCAAAATGTATGTCAAAGATCATGATACATTTTGGTACTCCCAGGATGGATTGCAAACGGTGTGTTGTGCGCCTCCATTATGATTTTATACTTTAACTCAAAATCGTTAGGAACACAAAGTCTGGAGTTGACTCGAAGTATTCCTTCTTCATCGATTCTTGCTTCCGGCATAACACCTTCTTGTACTTTCTTCCTCATATGCATCGCCTCCGTGTCTATAGCTTGAAAGCAAATTTAACTTTATCGATTAAAGCCTGGTTCTACTCAGATATTCGCCATCATCACGTAGGTCCCTGGAGTCTTTATCTCTATCTCCATCCTTTGCAAGTCATACAAAATGGGCCTCTACGTTGACAATATCGCACTCGTACCCGCATATGATCTTCTACTCAATGCATCAGCTACCACGTTTGCTTTTTCAGGATGGCATTGGATGGTATAATCATAATCTTTCAACAGTTCAAGCCAGCGTAGCTGTCGCATGTTGAGTTTCTTTTGAGTAAAGAAATATTTGAGGCTTTTATGATCCATAAAGATCTCCACTTTCTCCCCATATAAGTAGTGCCTCCAAATCTTTAATGCAAAAATAACAGCTGCCAACTCTAGATCATGAGTAGGATAATTCCTCTCATATTCTTTGAGTTGTTGAGAGGCATAGGCTATGACTTTCCCATGTTGCATGAAAACACATCCTAACCCTTTGCCTGAAGCATAACTGTAGATGACAAATCCCTCCGAGCCAGATGGTATTGTCAGAATAGATGCTGAAATGAGTCTCCTCTTGAGTTCTTGAAAACTATTCTCACATTCCTCGTTCCCACAGAATTTTGTATCTTTCCGAGTTAGCTAAGTTAAGGGAGTAGCGGTTCGAGAAAACCCTTCTACGAATCTCTGATAATAACCAGCTAAGCCGAGAAACCTACGTACTTTGGTCATTGATTTAGGTTGCTCCCAACTTTGAATAGCTTCAATCTTTGTTGGGTCAACAGATATTCCATAACTTGATACCATGTGCCCAAGGAATGCTACTTCCTCAAGCCAGAACTCGTATGTCTTTAACTTGGCATAAAGTTTATATTCACGAAGCTTTTGAAGTATCAGCCTTAAGTGTTGCTCATGATCTTCACAGCTTTTAGAATAAATAAGGATGTCATCAATAAAGACGACCACAAAGTGATCCAAATATTCCTTGAATACTCGGTTCATCATATCCATGAAGGCAGCAGGAGCTTTAGTCAATCCAAAAGACATGACTAAGAATTCATAATACCCGTACCGAGTTCTAAAAGCCATCTTTGGAATTTCATCGGTTCTAATCTTCAATTGATGATATCCGGAACAAAGATCAATCATTTAAAAGAATTTAGCGCCTTGCAACTGGTCAAACAGGTCATCAATACGTGATAATGGGTACCTATTTTTGATGGTGACATGATTCAACTCTCGATAATCAATACAAAGTCGTATAATCCCGTATTTCTTTTTCACGAATAGACACAGGAGCACCCGAAGGAGACGTACTAGGACGAATGAAACCGATGTCTAACAATTTCTGCAGTTGGGTCTTTAACTTTTGAAGTTCAATAGGAGCCATTCGATATGGGGCTTTGGAAATAGGTTTTGTACTAGGTTCAAGGTCGATACAAAATTCAATTTCATGCTCTGGGGGTAGGCAAGGAAGTTCTTCAGGGAATACGTCAGGAAATTTATTAACAATAGAAATATCATTCAAAACTGACGTATTTTTGTTTAGATCCGTGACATGAGCTAAGAAAGCTTGACATCCATTTTTCAATAAACGAATAGCTTTATGGCTTGAGATGACAGTGATTGATTTTAATGGTTTGGTTGCTTGAATTCTCATAATAGGTTGGTTAGGAATATGAAAGCTAACAACCTTACGAAAATAATTAATTTTTGCATGATGAGTAGTTAACAAATCAATCCCTAGAATTATGTCAAATGCAAGTATTTTCAATGAAATAAGATTGACAGGTAATGTGAGGGTACCGATTTGAACCAAACAAGACTTATAAACAAAGGGATGTAATGAAGGTTTCTCCCAACGGAGTTTCAATAGATAAGTCAAAGTCCAATTTCTCCGGAGTCAAATTTAAACGTTGAGCGCAAGTAGGAGAAATAAAAGAATGGGTAGAACCGGTATCAAATAAGGTATATACTTCGCTAGAGTTTATGATAAGCTTACCCGTGATGACCTCGTTCGGGTTCCTTACTTTCTGGGAGGTCACGACAAATGCTCTCCCTTGCACGACTGACTTTGACTTTTCTGGGACGTCTTTTGGTGCCTCCATCCTAGCTGAACTTGTCTTCGGTGAATGACAAAATTGGGCTAGGTGACTTCTCTTCCACAATTATAACATGTTTTGACTGGCATTATGCGGCTTAGGCGATGTGTCCCTCCCTCCGCATTTGAAGCATATGATAGTGGTCGTTTTCCTTCCTTAACAACGGTCTTTGGTCTTGACGTCTTTCCATCATTGTTGAATCTCCTCTTCTTGAAATGTCCATTCTTATTGTTTTGGCCATGATTACCATCGAAGTGGTTACCATTTCTGGTACGTTGATTCCCTCCACGCTTATTGTCACCGCTTCGATGATTGTTATCACTGGTATTATCATTTTACGTTTGCTTTTTTTGGTTGGGTTGACTCATTATCGCGCCTCCAATAATCGAGCCCTATTAACAACATCCTAATACAAACACGCTTTATGAGAGATAAGATATTGACGATCTCGTGTTTTAAACCTCTTAGAAACATTCGCATTATTCTCTCCTCATTATCAACCAAATGGGATGCAAATCGGGACAACTCGGCAAACTTGGCTTCGTACTGTGACACGGTCATGTTGTTTTGCTCCAGCTTGATGAACTCTACCTCTTTCATGTGACGAATACTTTCGGAAAATACTTGTCGTTGAACAATTCTTGAACTTCTCCCAAGTCATCTTCAAGTCATGCAGTTGAGTACGCTTTTATAGATTCCCACCAAGAATCGCTTCTACACGCAATACATGAAGGTGGCAAAGGGAACCTTTTGCTCCTCGAGCAAAGACAGACATCAAATATCTTGCAGATCTGCTTTATCCACGCCTCCGCCTTAAGTGGTTTTGGCTCTCCAAAAACTCCGGTGGTCCCAGCCTTGAATCGCTTAGCGTGATCATCCGAGAGTTGCCATTGTTTCCACCTGCATTTTGTGCAGGAGCCGCTCTTGCCTGATGTTGCATAAATTGCATAAAGCCTCTGAACATTCCATCGTTCATCATCTGGTCAGTGTTATTGTTTGCCTGAGGATAGTTGCCTTCCTGATGCACATTATCCTGATTATTGATATGTGGAGACTCGGCGATCTCCTGTGCTCCATTGATGTTCTCAACATTCTCGGATGTCATTTTCAAATACTGCCACAAAATAAGGGTAAATTAACATATCACATATTATCCCTATACTCTGACCGACCAATTAAATACCAAATAAACTTAGGTAGGTCATACTAGTGAAAGGAATTCCCCTCCCTCCTAGTTCTTGTCTCACATCTTAGCCGTGGATCATATCCCTAAGCTTTGATATTAATCAGGACGCCCCAAAATAGGTATACATCACCCATCTTGAGTCGCCAAATACATGGTACAAAATTCAAATACAACTTAATTATACAACAATGTAAGTAAAATACGACAAAAACATATCTTTGTGAGTTTTAATACAAATATTATGACTAAGATAATACGAATAAAATTATCATTAGCCTTCAACGAAGGTTAAACCGATAAAATATAACAAACATCAAGTTTAATCTGCAGTGGAACAAGCAATCCATTAAAAGAGTCAAGTAGAGAATATAATCTACTATCTTTTATGATTTAAAAGATTTTTCGTCACTTTTATCATTTGGACTCGACAATAAATAATCCACATCATCCCCACTCTACTACCAAGGATATTCATTAGTATCACAATCACAAATTATCCATGCACTACGGCCAAGGATATTCATGTATTCATCAATGGTCATGATCATGCCAACAACTCGTCCATCAATGCACTACGGGCCAATGAGGACTTTTACCACATCATTTGTAACATTACTTAAATGATTATACCGAATAATCCTCGGTCATAATCATACCAAGTTCATCTATGCACTCAAAGCCACATATGACTTTCAACATAATATAAACATAAGGATGATGACAATGATATAAGAATTCAATAAAACAAGTTCAAGAATTAATTTATCCAGAACTAATAACGTCCAAATTGTCAACATGATACTTTTTGTGAGAGTAAAATTCAAGAATGCTCGTAAGAATATTTCCATGAAAAGATATCGGATGAAACGCAAATATCAAGGATATTCCACTAATTTCATGGAGTATAGAAGTCAAAACTTTAACCAACCGAGTATAATAAAGAATGGAATAAGAAAAGAAATCACCAGTGCATACGATAGATCAAGCATGACAAAAGTTATTCCAATGTAATAATAAATAACGGAACCAGTCACGCCAGAAACGAACAAAATGTGATATTCCAATGTAATAATAAATAACGGAACTGTGTCAAAGTAAATTGCATTTTATTGACGGATGTTCCAACGAATAATAAATAACGGAATTGTGTCATGCGTAAACGCATGCATGTGATGTTCCAAATGTAATAATAAAGAATGGAATAATGTAAGAATTTCACCATGTATGCGATTATTGATGTATGGAGTTATTCCAACATAATGATAAAGAATGGAATAATGTAAGAATTTCACCAAGTATAGGGTAGATCACAGCGTATCAAAGTTTATTCCAACAGAATAAAAAATGGAATAATGTAAGTTCTCTTCATGAATACGAAAAGAAATAATACCCCTTACCTTAGAAACAACCGGATATAGGAGTAGTGAAGTAGCGTATCACTTTTCTTCTTTCTCTCAGAGTTTCAAAGAATTCCTAAGAAATAATGAAGGAATGAGCTTCTATTTATAGGAGAATGGACCGAATAAGTAACTAATTTACGAACGGTCCAGATTGATTTACTTTTAAATGATTTTTCCCGTATGGTTTACTATAAAATATTCTAATAAAACAAAATCTTTTAAATAAAATATAATATATTCTATTTATAATCTAATAAAAGGAATAACTTTATAAAAGTATTCTGCTTTATATAAAAAGCTTTTCATTTTATTACATTAATAATACTAATAAAATTAAACTTCATCATTATTATTATAATTCACACTATTAATCGACTGTGTCGTTCCCAAGAAAGAGGGCTTTCTAATAAGAATTTCTCCTTATCAGCCCCAATTAGGTGACCAACCTCTCATCAAGTAAATTCTAGACATCGTTAATATTATTGCAATAATAATATTAATAACTTTGTCATCTCAATTATTAATTTAATAATATATACAATATCGACAATAATTGAATCAATTAACGTGAGATACTACGCAAACAATTCTCAAGCAATAATTGAACAAAACCGAGTGACTTCTCACGTAAGCATCAATAATCAATACCGTGTGCTACTACTATGCAACCACGCCAGTATTCCTATACTTTTTAACAATCGGTGTTTCAATAGTTAACGATAAAACTTCCGCCGTTATTTTCATAAAATATTTTTTTGTGTCGTTTTCTCAATTCGATAATAGTTCTCATTGTGGGGTCCACTAATAATTGTGTCGTCGCATTTAATATTGTTAAAATGAATATTCCCCACCAATCGAATATTATATAACAACTTGCGTACTTTGCATAATTTATAACTATTACCCACAACTATAACATTATATCAAATTCATTCCATAATATTCAAAAAAATGATAATTATAGAAAATTCATCTTTATTCATAAAAGTTGGGGTCTTACATGCTACCTGATGGCTTTACCAGCTACTATTACCACCCACCACATTTGAAAAAAAAATTGAACACATTTCTCACCAACCAAAAGTGGGGTCCACTCAATTCTAAAATTTTCCACCAAAAATCATTTATAACATAATTTCTGAATCAGCCACCTCTTAAAATTCATAACAAATCATACATTCATTTTTAACTGTTCAAAATTTGTGGACATATACTCAACTTATATATGTATAACATATCTAAAAATCACAACGATCCAACGGTCGGATTAAAAATTATAACTCAAGCAATATATCTCAAGAACTGATTTGATTTTTAATACCTCCATTCCGACAAAAATACTGATAAAACACCTCAACATTAACTCCTTCAATTATATCCACATAAAATAAATATAACCATCAATTATATCCACATAAAATAAATATTTCCTTATCAATAATTAATTATTCACAAATAATATTACAGAATCACAATTATGACAACCAGGCCGTTCCCAGGAAAGAGGGGGCTTTCCGATAAGGATTTCTCCTTATTGGCGCGCAATTAGGTGACCAATCCTCTCCTTAGACAAAACTTTATAGACATTGGCAATAATGTTATCTAATAATATTATTCAAATAATATGAATTATTGATCTGATAATGGGAAATACTGTGCAGTGACAATTATTGAAACAACAATAATATAAAATATCAACGCAACAATTATTGAATCAATAAAATAAAATATTGAACAGTAATTATTGTAATAATTATTGAGTAGTGCCTTCTTACGTAAGAATTAATAATTTAAAAATACTGTGCAATACCATGTGTTACTGTGCAATCACGCATATTACTGTATTTTAACCACTGGGTATTCCAATAGTGTTAACGGTAACAACTACGTCGTTATTTATAAAACTCAAACTTGTCGTTTTCTTCATCCGACATCTATTCTGTTATGGGGCCCACAAATGGTCATGCTACCATTATTCAAATATTCCTCAACAAAAAAGAATATTCCACGACCAAACGAATATTCCCCAACAAAAATGAATATTTTATAACCACTTGCTTATTTTGCAAAATTTGCACATTTCACCCATAACCAAAACATTATATCAAATTAATTCCTTAATATTTCAAGATAATAAATAGAGGAAATTTAATTTTATTTATCGAAATTGATGTACGTACCTGGTGTTTTGAAAAGGTGAAGGTACCTCACTTTCATTTCTGATTCCAACTCCCAAGTAATTTCCTCAATAGCATGGTTCCTCCAAAAAACCTTGACTTGTGGTATAACCTTTGTTCGTAGGATATGCTCTTTCCTATCCAATATCTTGACAGGTACCTCCTCGTACGTTAAATCTTTGGCTATCTCGTCTAGTTCTAACGCAATAATGTGGTTTGGTTCTTTCACATATTTACGAAGCATAGATATATGAAAAACATTATGAACACGAGATATACTTGGAGGTAATGCGAGTCTATAGGGCACATTTTCTATTCGGTCAAGAATCTCAAATGGACCAACAAATCGTGGATTGAGCTTTCCTCTCTTCCCGAATCTTGTAACTCCCTTCCATAGAGCAATACGTAACAGTACATGATCTCCAATATTAAATTTCACGTCCTTTCGATGAAGATCGACATAACTCTTTTGTCGATCTTGTGAGGTCTTTATACGTTGTCGGATCATTAGAATCTTTTCTGTATTCATGCGTACTAATTTCGGTCCCAACAACGTTACTTCACCCACCTCGTCCTAGCATACTGGAGAATGACATTTTCATCCATACAACGCCTCGAATGGAGCCATGCCTATACTTGCTTGATAACTATTATTGTAGAAGAATTCCACCAATGGCAAGTACTTATCCCAACTTCCTTTGAAATCTAGGACACAGAGTCTTAATAGATCTTTAAGGGTTTGAATAATCCTTTTCGATTGCCCGTCTGTTTGAGGATGGTATGCCGAACTGAATCGTAAATCTGTGCCCATAGCTTTCTGCAAGCTAACCCAAAATCGTGAAGTGAATCTTGGGTCACGATCCGAAACTATTGATACTAGCATGCCATGCAATCTCACAATCTCATTTACGTACATACTAGCAAAACGTTCAAGGTAATAAGTCTCACGTATAGGCAAGAAATGAGCCGACTTGGTTAATTTATCAACAATAACCCAAATCGCATCTATACCTTGAGAAACCTTGGGAAGACCCATAACGAAATCCATAGTAATGTGTTCCCACTTCCATTTTAGAATCTCAAGTGGTTGCAATGGAACCTTTGGCACTTGATACTCCGCCTTTACACGTTGACAAGTTAAACACCTCGAGATAAACTCCGCGATCTCTTTCTTCATATTGCTCCACCAAAATGTATGTCGAAGATCGTGATACATTTTAGTACTCCTGGGATGGATTGTAAATGGTGTGTTGTGTACCTCCATCATGATTCTATGCTTCAAGTCAGAATCGTTAGGAACGCAAAGTCTAGAGTTGACTCGAAGTATTCCTTCTTCATCGATTCTTGCTTCGGAATAGCACCTTCTTGACTTTCTTTTTATACGCATCACCCGTGTTCAGAATTTGAGCAGCTTTAACTTTATCAATTAAAGTCGATTTTACTCGTATATCTGCCATCATCACGTGGGTCCCTGGAGTCTTTAACTCTATCTCCATCCTTTGTAAGTCGTACAAAATGGGCCTTTGTGTTAACAACATTTCACTCGTACCCGCATATGATCTTCTACTCAATACGTTAGCTACAACGTTTGCTTTTCTAGGATGATATTGAATGTTATGGTCGTAATCCTTCAACAGCTCGAGCCAACGTCGTTACCGCATGTTGAGTTCTTTTTGGGTGAAGAAATATTTGAGGCTTTTATGTTTCGTATAAAACTCCACTTTCTCCCCATACAGGTAGTGTCTCCAGATTTTCAACACAAAAACGACGGTTGCCAACTCCAGATCATGAGTAGGATAATTCCTCTCATATTCTTTGAGTTATCGTGAGGCATATGCTTTGGCTTACCCATGTTGCATGAGAACACATCCTAACCCTTTGCCTGAAGCATCGCTGCAGATAACAAATCCATCCGAACCAGACGGCATTGTCAGAATAGGTGCCGAAATAAGTCTCCTCTTGAGCTCTTGGAAACTCTTCTCGCATTCCTCGCTCCATACAAATTTTGCATCTTTCCAAGTCAGCTGAGTTAATGGAGTAGCGATTCGAGAATATCCTTCCACGAATCCCGATAATAACCTGCTAAGCCCAGAAAGCTATGCACTTCGGTCACCGACTTTGGTTGCTCCCAACTTTGTATTGCTTCAATCTTCGTCAGGTCAACAGCTACTCCATGTTTTGACACCACGTGCCCAAGGAATACTACTTCTTTAAGCCAGAACTCATATTTCTTCAGCTTGGCATATAGCTTGTTGTCACGAAGTCTTTGAAGTACCAACTTCAAATGGTGCTCATGATCTTCACATCTTTTGGAATAGATGAGGATGTTATCAATAAAGACAACAACGAACTGATCCAAATATTCCTTGAATACACGGTTCATCATATCTATGAAAGCAGCAGGAGCATTAGTCAATCCAAAAACATGACCAAGAATTCATAATGCCCGTCTTCGAGTCCCAAGGCGCCTTTGGAATATCCTTAGTTTTAATCTTCAAATGATGATATCCGAATCGAAGATTGATCTTTGAAAAGAATTATTCTCCTTGCAATCGGGTCAAACAGTCATCAATGCGAGGTAATGGATACCTATTCTTGATGGTGACATGGTTTAATTCCCAGTAGTCAATACAAAGTCGCATACTCCCGTCTTTCTTCTTTACAAATAAAATAGAAGCACCCCAAGGAGATGTACTAGGACGAATGAAACCAATGTCTAACAATTCTTGTAGTTGGACTTTTAACTCCTGAAGTTCAATAGGAGCCATTCGATATGGGGTTTTAGAAATGGGCTTTATACCCGGTTCAAGATCAATAAAGAATTCAACTTCTCGTTCTGGGGGTAGACTAGGAAGTTCTTCTGGAAATACGTCAGGAAATTCATTAACAACAGGAATATTATTCAAATCTGACGTGTTTTTGTTTAAGTCCATAATATGGGCTAAGAAAGCTTGACATCCATTTTTCAATAAACGAATAGCTTTATGGCTTGATATGACAAAGGATCGATTTTAGTGGTTTAGTTGCTTAAATTCAGATAACAAAGTTGGTTAGAATATGAAAACTAACAACCTTACGAAAACAATCAATTTTGGCATGATGAGTGCTTAACCAATCAATCCCTAAAATCACATCAAATGTAAGTATCTTTAAAGAGATAAGATCAACAGGTAATGTGATTGTGCCAACATGGATCAAGCAAGATTTATAAATTGTAGATGTAATAAAGGTTTCACCCAACAGAGTTTCCACAGATAAGTTAAAGTTCAATTTCTCTGGAGTTAAGTTTAAACGTTGAGCACAAGCAGAAGACATAAAAGAATGGGTAGAACTGGTATCTAGTAAGGTATAAACTTCGCAAGAGTTCAAGATTAGCTTACCCGTGATCACCCCGTTCGGGTTTCTTGCGTTTTGGCCAATCACGACAAATGCCCTCCCTTGAACCACCGACTTTGTTTTGTCCGTAGTTGCCTTTGGTGTCGCCGTCCCAAATGGACTTGTCTTCGCCATCGACAAAATCAAAGCTATATAATCCGCCTTTTCCACAATTGAAACACACCTTGGAAGGTCAGTGTGAACATTTTGGCCTTATGTGTCCCTCCTCTCCGCATCTCAGAGATCTAACTAGCGGCCGCTCTCCTCCCTTAGAATTTGTTGTTGGTGCCGTTAACTGATGTCTTCCCGCCATTATCAATCTCCTCTTTTGAAATTTCCACTGACTCACCTCTCCTATTATCATGGCCACGATTACCACCCGAGTGGTTACCGCTTTTGTCCGTATTCTACCCTCCTCACCGGGTTATCATCGCCCAGATGATCACCACCACCCAGATGATCCTTGTCAGGTCCCTCGGTTGCACATACTCATTATCTCGCTTCTAATAATTGAGCCCTGTTGACAACATCTGAATACAGAGAAAATTTATGAGAGATAAGGTATTGACAAATCTCGGGTTTTAGACCTCTCAAAAACATCTGCGTCATACGTTCCTCATTTTCTACCAAATGAGGTTCAAACCTGGATAACTCCGCGAACTTCACCTCATACTGGGACACCGTCATGTTGTTCTGTTCTAGTCTAATAAACTCTACCTCTTTTATATGACGAATACATTCAGGAAAGTACTTCTCATTGAACAGTTTCTGAAATTTTTCCCAAGACATGTTGAGTGCGGCTGGCTGGGTACGCTTCACAGATTCCCATAAGTAATCTGCCTCACCATGGAACATAAAGGTGCCGAATGGAACCTTCTATTCCTCCGTGCAGCCCAAGACATCGAAAATCTTGGTAATTTGCTTAATCCACGTTTCTGCCTTAATCGGATCGAGCTTTCCCCAGAAATTTGGTGGTCCCAACTCCTTGAACTGCTTGGCTGTGACAAACCGCGCGTTGCTATCATTTCTACCCGATTTTTGTACACGAGTCTCCCTCGTCTGATTTTGCATGAACTAGAAAAAAACTTCTAAACATCGCATCATTCATCGTTTTCTCGGTAATGTTATTTACAGGAAGAATATTGCCTTCCCATTGCACGCTCTTCTTCAGGTAATCAAAGGTTGTTCCACGCCTCATCATAGACTCCATTATTAACGTTCTCAAATGCTATTCTTAAAAACTGCCATAAAATAGGGGTTAATTAAACAAATTAACATATCACATAATATCCCTATATTATGACCGACCAACAAATAAGCTTAGGTAGGACACACTAGCGAAGGATTTACTCGTCTCTCACCTCCTAGTTCTATTCCCCGATCTCCGTCAGAGACCATATCCCTAAGCTCTGATACCAACTATGACGCCCCCAAAATAGGTATACATCATGTGACACCCCGAATTTTATGAAATGAAAGTATTCAATTTTCTTATAATTATTCTATTTAGTAAATGGTTAAATTGATAAAAGGTTAAAGTTAAGGGTGATATGTGAAAATTTTTTAAAGTATGCAAGTTGTTATAAAACATTCTTTTTGTAGGGGAATATCCGTAGGATTCAAGACAATCATCAGTGGACTCCACAACGAAGTATATTGTCGTAGTAAAGAAAATGACATAATTATCTTTTATAAAATAACAAAGGAAAGTGTTACCGTTAAAACCGCTGAACTACTCTTTAGTAAAAAAGTACAATGAATACGCATGGTCAGATAAGAACACACAATCGTATTGATTATTGATGCTTACACGTGAGAAGTCACTCGCTTATACTCAATTATTGCTACAAAGAATTGCGCATCATATCTCTCATATTATCGATTCAATTATTGTCACAAAGATCATCTCGCATAATATGTTATATTATTAAATCAATAATTGAGATGGCAAAGTTATTCTTATTATTATTTGCAATATTGACAATGTCTAGAAGTTCTATCAAGGAGAGGTTTGGTCACCTAATTGCGCGCCAATAAGGAGAAATCCTTATCGAAAAGCCCCCTCTTTCTTGGGAACAACCTGGTTGTTAAATATTGTGAGTTATAATATTAACGATGAATGTTATTAAAAATCAAATTTGAGTTCTGAGTTGAATTTGGAGACGCTTGACGTGATATTTGAGTTCGAAACGATATAAAATTAGTAAATAGACTATAAACACAAAATTTGTCGGGTCGACTTTTTTGACAAAAAAAAGTCAACAGCTTAACTATTTTCGAAAAAAGTCAAACTTCAAATTTCAAAAATGAAATTGTTGAGAAAAATATTTCCATTGTGTTGGGATTATTAGTGTTAGTGGAAATTGACATTTATTTCGATAGTAATTGATGTCTGGAAGTTATATTGACCAACCGGGTAATTAATCGGGTAAATGAGCAATTAATTGCTATTAATTTACATGATTATAACTATTTGTTCACATGTGTGTATTATTGATTCACATTATTGTACTATTAGGGGAGTTGGTGCAAGATTGATAATACTTGCATGACTAAGTTAAAAATAGAGGTATAGATGGAGGTATTATACTGTAATTCATATTTTCACATGATTATAACTATTGATTCACATGATTGTACTATTGATTCACATTATTTACTATTAGGGGAGGTGGTGCAAGTATGATAATACTTGCAGGACTAAATTAAAAATGAAGAAAAAGAGGAAGGTATTATACTGTTATATTTTGAGCCCCAAAACGTGCAATTATCGAAACTATATTTTCCAATAAATAGAAGCTCATTCTTCCTTCATTTCTTACCAATTCACTAAAGCTATAGAGCAATTATTATAGAGAAAAAAGAAGAAGAAGAAGAGAAGTCCATACCTCACTATTCCAAAGATCCAGCCCTTCAAAGGTAAGGGGTATTATTTCTTTCGTATTTATGAAGAGAGCTATTGTTATTCCATTCCTTATTATTATGTTGGAATAACTTGTCTATGTGAAGTACTACATACATGGTGAAATTCTTCTATTAATCCATTCTTTATTATTCTGTTGGAATATCTTGTCTGTGCGGATTACGCAAGACCTGGTTCCGTTCTTTATTATTCTTTTGAATATCCTCATTCTGCGAGTGATTACGCATGACACGGTTCCATTCTTTATTATTCTGTTGGAATAACCTCGTCTGCATTATGGCCTATCGCATGCCTAGTGAATTCTTCGTTGTTATTCTATTCTTTATTATTCTCGCTGAATATCCCGTCTGCAAGTGATTACGTATTTACCTAGTTCCATTCTTTATTATTCTATTGGGAATAACTCGCTCATGTGGATTACCACATGCATGGTGAATGATCCTTCGTATTCATTTCTTATTAAATTGTGGAAATGATCTCAGATTATCGTGGATTATCGTACGTTGCGACGAAAATCTATTTGCGCTTTCGTAATTTTTTTCGACCTCAAAAAATTCTCGGAAAATTTTGAAATGATAATTTGATGAGTTTTCTAGATTGTTCCAAAATGGCAATTTTTGGATGTATAGATTAGAGTTATGAATTTTATGGGAAAAGACTATTTTAAAAGTAAACCCTTATAACTCCTTGTGGTTAACTCCAAAATTGGTGAAATTTTTATTGAGAGTACATATATATAACAGAGTATACCTCAGAAATTTGATTTTTTTGGATAAAAGTACAATTTATGATAAATGTCTAAATATTCGCAGCTTTGGCCATATGAAAAATAGTAAATGAATTTTAAAAATTCGAAAAATATATGTTCAATATGGGACTATATTCTACTAAATCCCAGAAAAGAAATATTTTTGGGACTAATTTGGTATTTTTCATGAAAATGAACTAGTTATGAGTAAATGAATTAAATATGTTATGTGAAGTAACAAAATTGGAAAATAGGATTTTATGGCTTGGGAATCCTATATAAGGTATATACAGATTTTTGATGAGGGATTTGATCATTGGTGATAAAATCTTATGAGTATGGCATTTTTGAATGATTAAAATGCATTATTTGGTAAAGTGTAAACAATTGAAATAAATTGTTTATAAGTTTAAGAAGTGATTAAAATATTGTTATAATATTAATAATATTAGATTATGAGTTTATTAAGTGATTGATAATATTTGGATAAATTTAAAGTCTTTAATATTTATCCTTGTTTTCGCTTATATCACGGTCATCACCCTCATACTTATATTGTGATGAAGGTCATCTTTGGCTTACGTGCAAAGATGGACTATTAATTATTGGTTTTATAGTTGTATATCTTTGGCTTACGTGCAAAGATGGACTGTTGATTATTCGTTTTATAGTTGTATATCTTTGGCTTACGTGTAAAGATGGACCGTTGATTATCGATTTTATATCAGATATATCGCTGCTTACGTGCATTGATGAGCACTTGTTGGTATGATTATAACCGTGAATTATTCTAGATAATCACGACCATTGTTGAAAACACGAATATCCTCGGCCCGTAGTATACATGGATAATTCGTGGTCGTAATACTAATGAATATCCTCGTCAGAAAAGTGTGGATGATTCGATGATGTGGATTAATTATTGTCGAGTCTCAAATTGATAACATATTGATAATACACTTTTAATTCAGTAGAAGATAGTAGAGATATCATGCTCTACTTGACTCTTCTATATACAAATGTATGTCTTTGGCTTGTAGAAAAAAGATGAATTTTTAATGAATATCTTTGGCCCAGTAGTCAAAAAGATAAATTTATTAGTATGATTATGAACAAGAATTGTGATTTTGTATAACCATGATTTTTGATGTTTCAGGTGAAGATATGCGATGAAAATTATCTTCGTCCTGGGTGCGAAGAGGAATTTAGAATCAAAATTATGATTATGAGTTATTCATATGATTGTGGACAGGAATTGTTGATTGATGTTATAGAGATAAAACATTATTGGTGGACTTTTAACATGGAGAAGATAATAGACCTGATGGTCTATTTGACTCTTTTAATGGATTGCTCGTTCCGCTACAACTATGGTTGAAAAGTTTTATCATCTACCATATGTTCTAAATCTCTGATTTATTACTGATAAAGGCTATTTATGATGTAAATGATATTCTTTATTCATGATAGTTTTGCTCACCCTTTTTACTTCATAATTCCTTTCGTGTAATAAGAGTGTAAATTGGGTCGAAATGGGGTAACAGAGAATATAATCGGTGGTTTATAGTCATTGAGGTTATCCCTAAATAGTATGAAAATAATTTTATTGAGAACTTTAGATAAGTGTGTCGTATTGTATATGTCATTTGATATTTAATTTTGATGAACCGAATAGGGTGAGGTGAACCCAACTTTGGAAGGGTGTTTTGCCACTATCATACAAGATGTCTAATGACATACAATGTCGTGGTATCATAAGACAGAGTTGTGCACATCCACTTGCTGAGTATATCTACGAGCACTACCTATATAATCTTGGAGTTTATTTGAAATATAATTCTCACTTGGAGACAACAGAGATAATTATATGTCAAGAGAAGACTCGCCATTGGAAAGAAGATGATAGCAATCTTCTTGTTTTTCTTTGGGGACTATTGGGTCAACTAAGGATAATTCTGTGGACATATGATATCTATCATAACTTAGATGCATGGCCTCCCATGTACGAAGGTTTCCTTGAGTACTTCTCAAAGATTTTTATTTTTAAAACAGTTATTGACTGTACTTTTATGTAAGGTACCATTGTAAGGTTGTGCTCAAGGCACCATGAGAGTTACATACATTTGTATTAAAACTCACGGTATTAACTGTGGTCGATTCTCGCATTTACGCTTCAACAATTGTATAAATGAAGTTTGTATTTGATTTTTATAAGATGATATCCCGCGACTCATAATGGGTCGTGTGGATCTATTTTGGGGCGCCACAAATGGTATCGTAGCTTAGGGATATGGTCACCTATGAAGATAAGAATCTAGAACTAGGAGGGAGAGACGAGTTATATATTTCGCTAGTGTGTGAATTACCTAAGCTGAAATTGTTTACTTGATAAGTTGACAAATTGTGATATGTCAATTAACCTTTGTTTTGAAGAAATATTCTAGAATGATATCTGAAATACAGGAGATGAGTAATGGGAAAATCATGATACAAAGGAAATAACCAGGAAGGTACAATCTAAAAAGAAAGCAAGGTATTCTCATATCTTCGAACTACCAGGTACGTAAATTTTGAGGGCAAAATTTCATAAGTATGGGAGATTGTGAGACCCCGAATTTTATGAAATGAAAGTATTCAATTTTCTTTATAATTATTCTATTTAGTAAATGGTTAAATTGATAAAAGGTTAAAGTTAAGGGTGATATGTGAAAATTTTTCAAAGTATGCAAGTTGTTATAAAATATTCTTTTTGTCGTGGAATATCCGTAGACAAGACAATCATTGGTGGACTCCACAACGGAAGTATTGTCGTAGTAAAGAAAACAACATAATTATCTTTTATAAAAATAACAAATAAAAGTGTTACCGTTAAAACCGCTGAACTACTCAGGTAGTAAAAAAAGTACAAAGAATACGCGTGGTTCATAAGAACACACGATATTGATTTTTGATGCTTACGTGAGAAGTCACCGCTTATACTCAATTATTGCTACAATAATTGCCGCATCATATCTCTCATATTATTGATTCAATTATTGTCACAAGATCATCTCGATAATATGTTATATTATTAAATCAATAATTGAGATGGCAAAGTTATTCATATTATTATTTGCAATATCGACAATGTCTAGAAGTTCACAAGGAGAGGTTTGGTCACCTAATCATGCTACCAATAAGGAGAAATCCTTATCTAAAGCCCCTTTTTCCTCGGAACGACTTGTTTGTAAATATCAGGAGTTATAATATTAATGATGAATGTTATTAAAAATCGAATTTGAGTTCGGAGTTGAATTTGGAGACGCGAACGTAATATTTGAGTCCGGAATGATAAAATTAGTAGAAATAAACTATAAACACAAAATTTGCCGAGGTTAACTTTTTGGTCAAAAAAAATCAACAGTTAACTTTTTCAGAAAAAGTCAAACTTCAAAATTTCAAAAATAAAATTGTTGAGAAAAATATTTCCATTGTGTTGGGATTATTAGTGTTAGTGGAAATCGACATTTATTTCAATAATAATTGATGTCCGGAAGTTATATTGACCAATTGGCTAATTAATCGGGTAAATAAGAAATTAATTGCTATTAATTCACATGATTATAACTATTTGTTCACATGTGTGTACTATTGATTCACATTCTTGTACTATTAGGGGAGTTGGTGCAAGATTGATAATACTTGCATGACTAAGTTAAAAATAGAGGTATAGATGAAGGTATTATACTGTAATTCGTATTTTCACATGATTATAACTATTGATTCACATGATTGAACTATTGATTCACATTATTTACTATTAGGGGAGGTGGTGCAAGTTTGATAATACTTGCAGGACTAAATTAAAAATAAATAAAAAGAGGAAAGTATTATACTGTAATATTTTGAGCCCCAAAACGTGCAATTATCGAAATTATATTTTCCTATAAATAGAAGCTCATTCTTCCTTCATTTCTTACCAATTCACTAAAGCTATAGAGCAATTATTATAGAGAGAAATTATAGAGAGAAAGAAGAAGAAAGTCTCACACCTCACTATTCCAAAGATCCAGCCTTCTCAAAGGTAAGGGTATTATTTCTTTCAGATTTTATGAAGAGAGCTATTGTTATTCCATTCCTTATTATTATGTTATAACCTGTCTATGCGAAGTAATGCATACATGGTGAAATTCTTCTATTATTCCATTCTTTATTATTCTGTTGGAATATCCCGTCGTGTGGATTACTCACGACCTAGTTCCGCTTCTTTTTATTATTCATTGAATATCCCGTCTGCAAGTGACGACGGATGACGACCGGTTCCCATTCTTTATTATTCTGCTGGAATATCCCATGCATGCATTTTTTATTATTTTGCCTATCGCATGCCTCGTGAATTCTCGTTGTTATTCCATTATTTATTATTCTGTTGGAATATCCTGTCTGTGCGGATTACGCATGACCTGGTTCCATTCTTTATTATTCTGTTGGAATGACCTGTCTGTGCGGTATATCGCATGCATGGTGAATTCTTTTGTTATTCCATTATTTATTATTCTATTGGAATAACATGTCTATGTGGATTACCATATGCATGGTGAATGATCCTTCGTATTCATTTCTTATTAAATTATGGAAATGATCTGTCTACGTGGATTTCCGCATGGCGAACGAAAATCTATTTGTAGTTTCATAATGTTTCTGACCCTCAAAAATTCTAGAAAAATTTGAAATGATAATTTGATGAGTTTTCTAGATTGTGTCCAAAAATGGCGAATTTTGAATGTATAGATTAGGAGTTATGAATTTTATGGGAAAAGACTATTTTAAAAGTAAACCCTTATAACTCCTTGTGGTTAACTCCAAAATTGGTGAAATATTTATTGGGAGTACATATATATAATAAAAGTATACCTTGTAAATTTCGAAATTTTTGGACAAAAGTATAATTTATGATAAATGTCTAAATATTCGGCAGTTTTGGCCATATGAAAAATAGTGAATGAATTTTAAAAATTCTGAGAAAAATATATGTTCAATATGGGACTATATTCTGCTAAATCCCAGAAAAGAAATATTTTTGGGACTGATTTGGTATTTTTCATGAAAATGAACTAGTTATGAGTAAATAAATTAAATATGTTATGTGAAGTAACAAAATTGGAAAATAGGATTTTATGGCTTGGAAATCCTATATAAGGTACATACAGATTTTTGATGAGGGATTTGATCATTGGTGATGAAATCTTATGAGTATGGCATTTTTGAATGATTAAAATGCATTATTTGGTAAAGTGTAAACAATTGAAATAAATTGTTTATAAGTTTAAGAAGTGATTAAAACATTGTTATAATATTAATAATATTAGATTATGAGTTTATTAAGTGATTGATAATATTTGGATAAATTTAAAGTCTTTAATATTTATCCTTTTTTTCGCTTATATCATGGTCATCATCCACATGCTTATATTGTGATGAAAGTTATCTTTGGCTTACGTGCAAAGATGGACTGTTAATTATTGGTTTTATAGTTGTATATCTTTGGCTCACGTGCAAAGATGGACTGTTAATTATTGGTTTTATAGTTGTATATCTTTGGCTTACGTGCAAAGATGGACCGTTGATTATTGGTTGTATATCTTTGGCTTACGTGCATTGATGAGCAGTTGTTGGTATGATTATAACCAGGAATTATTCGGTATAATCATGACCATTGTTGAAAACACGAATATCCTTGGCCCGTAGTGCATGGATAATTCGTGGTCGTAATACTAATGAATATCCTCGGCAGTAAAGCGTGGATGATTCGATGATGTGGATTAATTATTGTTTGAGTCTCGCCGATAACATATTGATAATACACTTTTAATTCGTAGAAGATAGTAGATATCATACTCTACTTGACTCTTCTATATACAGTTGTATGTCTTTGGTTTGTAGAACAAAGATGAATTGATGCACTATCACTCAATTGATGCACTATTTTACAAAAATAGTGAGGACTGCTAAAACAACTGTCTAGGACCATCACTCTATACCCTGACTAGTTCCTGCTATGTTCTCGCTTCTTGAGAAGAAAAATAAAATAAAAAGGAAAAGGGTGAGCTCAACTAGCCCAATAAAGAATATTATGACTAAGATAATATACAATAAATTATCCTTAGTCTTCAACAGGGAAAAATCGATGAATATAATCGACAACAAGTTTTAGATCAACAACTCAGTTAGTAGAAAACAACAATTCATTAGAAGAGTTAAGTAGAGAATGAAATCTACTATCATCTATGAATTTAAAAGTCCATCATCAATATTTTATCCCCTCAGAACTTCAATCCATATACATCTTGAATCAAATATTCATCTTTTTACTACGGGCCAAATATATTCATTTGTATCACCAAATTGGTCATGTTCATCTCAACACTGCTCATCTTTGCACTACGCGCCAAAGATATTCATCGTAATCATTCATCTTTGCACTACAAAAGCCAAAGATATTCATCAAGTATCACCATTAAGGACCGAGGATGATGAAAATATTTTAGAGAATGAATCCAAGTGAGACAGAAAAGACAAATATTAGGGATTCGTATTTCGGTTTATCCAAATTCAATAATAATCCATAATAACCAAGTGTGAAGTAGAATTCAAAAATAAAGATCAAAACATGGATACAATCAAAGATTGTAACCATAAAAGATATATGGGATGAAAAAGAAAAAATTTCATTTTTTGGTGAATAGTGTCGTATTTATGAATAGTGTCGTACACGTGAATAGTAACCCCGACACAAAAAGGTAGAAATTCTAAAATAAAATTCATAACAATATCTCAGCATAATGATATTGAAGAAAATAATATCATTTAAGAAGAAAATAACATCCCTTACCTCAAAGAAACAAGATTTCCTGGAATGAAAGGTCAAAGATGTTGAATGAAACTTGTTCTAATAGCAACTCTCAAAGTATCTAAATACTCACAAAATACGCTTCGATAATATAGAGAGAGAAAGAGAAAAGCTTATGTTTCGTGTGATTTTCAATTCTAACCTAAGACCTATTTATAGAAAATGCTAAGACGTCAAGTAGACTTGACCAATACCTTATGGCTTTTACTTCGCTACTATTGCCACCCACCACATTTGAAATAAAATTTGAGCACATTTCTCACCAACCAAAAGTGGGGCCCACTCAATTCTAGAATTTTCCACCAAAAACCATTTATAACATAATTTCCGAATCAGTCACCTCTTAAAAATCATAACAAATCATACATTCATTTTTAACGGTTCAAAATTTGTGGACATATACTCAACTTATATATGTATAACATATCTAAAAATCACAATGATCCAATGGTCGGATTAAAAACTATAACTCACGCAATATATCTCAAAAACACTGATTTGATTTTTAATACCTCCATTCCGATAAAAATACTGATAAAATACCTCAACATTAATTCCTTTAATTATATCCATATAAAATAAATATAACCATCAATTATATCCACATAAAATAAATATTTCCTTATCAATAATTAATTATTCACAAATAATATTACAGAATCACAATTATGACAACTAGGCCATTCCCAGGAAAGAGGGGGCTTTCCGATAAGGATTTCTCCTTATTGGCGCACAATTAGGTGACCAAACCTCTCCTTAGACAGAACTTTCTAGACATTGCCAATAATGTTATCTAATAATATTATTCAAATAATATGAATTATTGATCCGATAATGGAAAATATCAGACAAAGGACAATTATCAAACAACAATAATATAAAATATCAACGTAGCAATTATTGAATCAATAAAATAAAATATCAATAGTAATTACCGTAATAATTATCGAGTAGTGCTTTTCACGTAAGAATCAATAATTCAAAAATATCATGCAATACCGCAGTGCTACTACGCAACCACGCCAGACATCGTATTTTAACCACCGGGTATTCCAACAAAGTTAATTGTGAATAACTACGCCGTTATTTATAAAAACTCAAACTTGTCGCTTTTCTTCATCCGACGCTTATTCTCATTATGGGGCCCACAAATGGTCGTGTCAGTCGCATTTAATATTCCCCTGGCAAAGAAGAATATTCCACGACCAAACGAATATTCCCCAACAAAAATGAATATTTTATAACCACTTGCTTATTTTGCAAAATTTTCACATTTCACCCATAACCAAAATATTATATCAAATTAAATCCTTATTATTTCAAGATAATAAATAGAGAAAACTTAATTTTATTTATAATAAGTTGGGGTCTTACAACTTCCCCTCCTTATGAAATTTTATCCTCGAAATTGACGTACGTACCTGGTGTTTTGAAAAGGTGAGGGTACCTCAGTTTCATTTCCGATTCCAACTCCCAAGTCATTTCCTCAATAGCATGGTTCCTCCACAAAACCTTGACTTGTGGTATAACCTTTGTTCATAGGATATGCTCTTTCCTATCCAATATCTTGACAGGTACCTCCTCGTACGTTAAATCTTCGACTATCTCATTTGGTTCTAATGTAATAATGTGGTTTGGATCTTTCACATATTTACGAAGCATAGATATATGAAAAACATTATGAACACGAGACATGCGGTCTTTATACATTGTCGGATCATTTGAATCTTTTTCATAGTCATGCGTACTAATTCCGGTCCCAACAACGTTGCTTCACCCACCTCGTCCCAGCATACTGGAGAACAACATTTTCGTCCATACAACGCCTCGAATGGAGTCATGCCTATACTTGCTTGATAACTGTTGTTGTAGGAGAATTCCACCAATGGCAAGTACTTATCCCAACTTCCTTTGAAATCTAGGACACAAAGTCTTAATAGATCTTCAAGGGTTTGAATAGTCCTTTTTGATTGTCCGTCCGTTTGAGGATGGTATGCTGAACTGAATCGTAAATCCATGCCCATAGCTTTCTGCAAGCTTACCCAAAATCGTGAAGTGAATCTTGGGTCACGATCCAAAACTATTGATACTAGCATGCCATGCAATCTCACAATCTCATTTACGTACATACTAGCAAAACGTTCAAGGGAATAAGTCTCACGTATAGGCAAGAAATGAGCCGACTTGGTTAATTTATCAACAATAACCCAAATCGCATCTATACCTTGAGAAACCTTGGGAAGACCCGTAACGAAATCCATAGTAATGTGTTCCCACTTCCATTTTAGAATCTCAAGTGGTTGCAATGGAACCTTTGGCACTTGATGCTCCGCCTTTACACGTTGACAAGTTAAACACCTCGAGATAAACTCCGCGATCTCTTTCTTCATATTGCTCCACCAAAATGTATGTCGAAGATCGTGATACATTTGGGTACTCCCGGGATGGATTGCAAATGGTGTGTTGTGTACCTCCATCATGATTCTATGCTTCAAGTCAGAATCATTAGGAACGCAAAGTCTAGAGTTGACTCGAAGTATTCCTTCTTCATCGATTCTTGCTTCTGGAATAGCACCTTCTTGCACTTTCTTTTTTATACGCATCAGCTCCAGGTTTGTAACTTGAGCAGCTTTAACTTTATCGATTAAATTCGATTCTACTCGTATATTTGCCATCATCACGTGGGTCCCTGGAGTCTTTAACTCTATCTCCATCCTTTGTAAGTCGTACAAAATGGGCCTTTGTGTTAACAACATTGCACTCATACCCGCATATGATCTTCTACTCAATACGTTAGCTACAACGTTTGCTTTTCTAGGATGATATTGAATGTTATGGTCGTAATCCTCCAACAGCTCGAGCCAACGTTGTTACCGCATGTTGAGTTCTTTTTGGGTGAAGAAATATTTGAGGCTTTTATGTTTTGTATAAAACTCCACTTTCTCCCATACGTAGTAGTGTTCCGCATTTTTAACGCAAAAAACGACGCACCGCTAACTCCAGATCATGAGTAGGATAATTCCTCTCATATTCTTTGAGTTATCGTGAGGCATAGGCTTTGACTTTCCCATGTTGCATGAGAACACATCCTAACCCTTTGCCTGAAGCATCGCTGTAGATAACAAATCCATCCGAACCAAATGGTATTGTCAGAATAGGTGTCGAAATGAGTCTCCTCTTGAGCTCTTGGAAACCCTTCTCGCATTCCTCGCTCCATACAAATTTTGCATCTTTCCGAGTCAGCTAAGTTAACGGAGTAGCGATTCGAGAAAATCCTTCCACGAATTTCTGATAATAACCAGCTAAGTCTAGAAAGCTACACACTTCGGTCGCCGACTTTGGTTGCTCCCAACTTTGTATTGCTTCAATCTTCGCCAGGTCAACAGATACTCCATGTTTTGACACCACGTGCCCAAGGAATACTACTTCTTTAAGCCAGAACTCGCATTTCTTCAGCTTGGCATATAGCTTGTTATCATGAAGTCTTTGAAGTACCAACTTCAAATGGTACTCATAATCTTCACGGCTTTTGGAATAGATGAGGATGTCATCAATAAAGACAACAACGAACTGATCCAAATATTCCTTAAATACATGGTTCATCATATCCATGAAAGCAGCAGGAGCATTAGTCAATCCAAAAGACATGACCAAGAATTCATAATGCCCGTATTCGAGTCCTCAAGGCGCCTTTGAATATCCTCGCTTTTAATCTTCAATCGATGATATCCGTAATCGAAGATCGATCTTTGAAAAGAATTGTGCTCCTTGCAACTAGTCAACAGGACATCAATGCGAGGTAGCGGATACCTATTCTTGATGGTGACATGGTTTAATTCCCGGTAGTTAATACAAAGTTGCATACTCCCGTCTTTCTTCTTTACAAATAAAACAGGAGCACCCCAAGAAGATGTACTAGGACGAATGAAACCGATGTCTAAAAATTCCTATAGTTGGACTTTTAACTCCTGAAGTTCAATTGGAGCCATTCGATATGGGGTTTTAGAAATGGAGGTTGTACCCAGTTCAAGATCAATAAAGAATTCAACTTCTCGTTCTGGGGGTAGACCAGGAAGTTCTTCCGGAAATACGTCAGGAAATTCATTAACAAAAGGAATATTATTCAAATCTGACGTGTTTTTGTTCAAGTCCATAATATGGGCTAAGAAAGCTTGACATCCGTTTTTCAATAAACGAATAGCTTTATGTCTTGATATGACAAAGATCGGTTTTAGTGGTTTAGTTGTTTGAATTCAGATAACAGTTGGTTAGGAATATGAAAACTAACAACCTTACGAAAACAATCAATTTTGGCATGATGAGTGGTTAACCAATCAATCCCTAAAATTACATCAAATGCAAGTATCTTTAAAGAGATATGATCAACAGGTAATGTGATTGTGACAACTTGGATCAAGAAAGATTTATAAACTGTAGATGTAACAAAGGTTTCACCCAACGGAGTTTCAACAGATAAGTTAAAGTCCAATTTCTCCGGAGTCAAGTTTAAACGTTGAGCACAAATAGGAGAGATAAAAGAATGGGTAGAACCGGTATCTAGTAAGGTATAAACTTTGTAAGAGTTCAAGATTAGCTTACTCGTGATCACCTCATTCGTGTTTTCTTGATTTTGGCCACCACGACAAAATGACCTCCTCAACCACCGAATTTGTTTTGTCCAGAATCGCTTTTTTAATGTCATTGTCCCCACCGGACTTGTTTTCGCTACCGTAAAAAATCAAAGCTATATGACCGCTTTTTCCACAATTGAAACATACCTTGAAGGTCAGGAATAGCTTTGGACTTATGTGTCCTCCTCTCCTCGATCTCAGAAGATCTAATCGGCGGCCGTTTCTCCTCCCTAAAATTTATTGTTGGTGCTTGCTGTCTTCGTCACCGATGTCTTCCCGCCATTGTTGAA
This sequence comes from Panax quinquefolius, assembly GCA_020205615.1. Lineage (NCBI taxonomy): Eukaryota > Viridiplantae > Streptophyta > Magnoliopsida > Apiales > Araliaceae > Panax > Panax quinquefolius. The sequence continues at coordinate 33,375,517 of CM035163.1, forward strand.
TCTCCTCTTTTAAAATTTCCACTGACTCACCTCTCCTATTATCATGGCCACGATTACCACCCGAGTGGTTACCGCTTTTGTCCGTATTCTTCCTCCACGCCGGTTATCATCGCCCCGATGATCATCATCCACACCCTATGATGACCTCGGTTTTGGTCCCTCATTGCACATACTCATTATCTCGCTCTAATAATTGAGCCCTGTTGACAACATCTAAATACAGAGAAAATTTATGAGAGATAAGGTATTGACGAATCTCGGGTTTTAGACCTCTCAAATACATCTGCATCATACGTTCCTCATTTTCTACCAAATGATATGCAAACCTGGATAACTCTACGAACTTCGCCTCGTACTGGAACACCGTCATGTTGTTCTATTCTAGTCTAATAAACTCTACCTCCTTCATATGATTTAATACTTTTAGGAAAGTACTTGTCATTGAATGAGCTCAAATTTTTTCCAAGACATGTTGAAAAGCGACTAGTTGGTACGCTTCACGTATTCCCACTAGTAATCGCCTCACCACGGAACATAAAAGTGGCGAATGTAACCTTCTCGTTCCTCCGCATGTTCCCAAGACATCGAATATCTTGATAATATGCTTAACCCACGCGTCGCTTTTTAATCAGATCGGCTTTCCCCGAAATCGGTGGTCCCAACTCCTTAAACCGCTTCATTGTGACAAACCGCTGCTTTCTATCATTTCCACCAGATATTTTGTACACGAGTCTCCCTCGTTCGATTTTGCATGAACTATAAAAACTTCTAAACATCGCATCATTCATCGCTTGCTTTCGGTAATGTTGTTGTTTACGGAGGAATATTGCCTTCCTCACGCGCTCTCTTAGTTGGTAATCAACGGTTATTCCACAGTCTCATAAACTCCATTGTTAACGTTCTCAGCTGCCATTCTTAAAAACTGCCATAAAACAGGGGTTAATTAAACAAATTAACATATCACATAATATCCCTATATTATGACCGACCAACAAATAAGCTTAGGTAGGACACACTAGCAAAGGATTTACTTGTCTCTCCCCTCCTAGTTCTATTCCCCGATCTCCGCCAGAGACCATATCCCTAAGCTCGATACTTAAATCAGACACCCCAAAAAATAGGTATACATCACCCATTCCGAGTTGCCAAATACATGGTACAGAAAACAAATACAACTTTATTACAATTGTCGTGCAAAATATTGATGCACACCCAAATAAAGTCCTCATTACAATTATTGATGCACTATTTTACAAAAATATTAAGGACTACTAAAACAACTGTCTAGGACCATCACTCTATACCCCGACTGGTTCCTGCTATGTTCTCGCTTCCTGAGAAGAAAAATGGAACATAAAGGAAAAGGGTGAGCTCAATTAGCCCAGTAAAGAATATTATGACTAAGATAATATACAATAAATTATCCTTAGTCTTCAACAGGGAAAAATCTGATAGAATATAATCGACAACAAGTTTAAATCAACAATTGCAGCGGAAATAACAATTCATTAGAAGAGTTAAGTAGAGAATGAAATCTACTATCATCTTTGAATTTAAAAGTTCATCATCAATATTTTATCCCTGTAACATCAATCCATATACATCTTGAATTAAATATTCATCTTTGCACTACTACGGCCAAAGATATTCATTCAGATCACCAATTGGTCATGTTCATCTCAACACTGCTCATCTTTTTGACTACGGCCAAAGATATTCATCGTAAATCATTCATATTTGCACTACAGCCAAAGATATTCCTCAAGTATCACCATTAAGGACTGAGGATGATGAAAAATATTTTAGAGAACGAATCCAGTGAGACAGAAGGACAAATATTAAGGATTCATATTTCAGTTTATCCAAATTCAATAATACTCCATAATAACCAAGTGTGAAGTAGAATTAAAAATTAAAGATCAAAACATGGATACAAACAAAGATAGTAACCATAAAAGATATCTGGGACGAAAAAGAGAAAATTTTATTTTTCGGTGAATAGTGCCGTATTTATGAATAGTGTCGAATACGTAAATAGTATCGTATACGTGAATAGTAACCCCAACACAAAAAGGTAGAAATTCCATAATAAAATTCATAACAATATCTCAGCATTATGATATTAAAAAAAAATATCAGTTAAGAAGAAAATAACATCCCTTACCTCAAAGAAACAGTACTTCGGAATGAAAGGTCGGATGTAATGTTGAATGAAATTTGTTCTGAATTGTAACTCTCAAAGTATCTAAATACTCACAAAATACGCTCGATAATATAGAGAGAAAAAGAGAGAAAGCTTATGTTTCTGGTGTGATTTTCAATTCTAACCTAAACACCTATTTATAGGAAAATGCTAAGACGCCTCAAGCAGACTTGACTTTCACCCACGATGCTTTTACTCATTATTATTGCACCCACCATATTTGAAATAAAATTTGAGTACATTTCTCACCAACCAAAAGTGGGGCCCACTCAATTCTAGAATTTTCCACTAAAAATCATTTATAACATACTTTTCGAGTCAGTCACCTCTTAAAATTCATAATAAATCATACATTCATATTTAACGGTTCAAAATTTGTGGACATATACTCAACTTATATATGTATAACATATCTAAAAATCACAACGATCCAACTATTTGGATTAAAATTATAACTCACGCAATATATCTCAAGAACACTGATTTGATTTTTAATACCTCTATTCCGACAAAAATACTGATAAAACACCTCAACATTAATTCCTTCAATTATATCCACATAAAATAAATATAACCATCAATTATAACCACATAAAATAAATATTTTCTTATCAATAATTAATTATTTACAAATAATATTACAGAATCACAATTATGACAACCGCATCTGCTCCTGGAAAGAGGGGCTTTCCGATAAGGATTTCTCCTTATCAAGCCCGCAATTAGGTGACCAAACCTCTCCTTAGATGTAACTTTCTAGACATTGCCAATAATGTTATCTAATAATATTATTCAAATAATATGAATTATTGATCCGACATCGGGAAATATCATGCAAAGGACAATTATCAAAACAACAATAATATAAAATATCAACGCAAAGAATTATTGAATCAATAAAATAAAATATTGAATAGTAATTACCGTAACAATTATTGAGTAGTGCTTTCTTACATAAGAATCAATAATTCAAAAATACTTTGTGTAATACCGTAAAGCTACAGTGCGACATGTGTATTATCAGATTTTAACCAATTTGGTATTCCAACAAGAAGTTATTGTGAATACCACGCTGTTATTTATAAAAAAACTCAAACTTGTCGCTTTCTTCATCCGACAGCTTATTTTGTTATGGGGCCCACAAATGGTCGCTACTGGCCGCATTTAATATTCCCCAAAGAAGAAGAATATTCCACGACCAAACGAATATTTCCCAACAAAAATGAATATTTTATAACCACTTGCTTATTTTGCAAAATTTGCACATTTCACCCATAACCAAAGCATTATATCAAATTAACTCTTTATTATTTCATGATAATAAATAGAGGAAATTTAATTTTATTTATAATTAGTTAGGGTCTTACACTATTAGCTGCAACTGCTACGTCGAATCCTGCATACAAGGAAGAGTACATATATGTAAGTAGAGTATTATCGAGTTTATTGAAAATTGTGGCAAACTAAGCAAATGCTACTTAGTTTATTTTGCCAATGATAAACGGTACTTAGTTTATGAGAATTGTTATTTGAAATCTATAGAGACTACTGTCCGATATTCACTCCTACTTGTCAAACGGGTTTTTAAATATTAAGTTGCAAAGTATATTATTTTATTTCCGCGACAACATTCTTATATATTCAGTCTCTTTGAATTGCATCCCAACTAAGCAAATGCTACTTAGTTTATTATTTTGAGTTGATTTAATGTATTATTTTATTTTATTTTATTTTATTAATTATTTTGTATTAATTTAATTTATTTTATTTTATTTTGTATTATATTATATAATATAATTTTTAAATTTTTTATTAAATTAAATTAAATTAAACTACCTTATAACATTTATTAATTATTAAATTTAATTTAATTTAATTTAATTTTAATTTAATTTATTAAATTAAATTTATTTTATTTTATTTTATTTTATTTTATTTTTATTGTATGTTATTTTAATTTATTAATTATTTTAATTTAATTTTTATTATATTATATTATCTTATTTTTAAAATTTATTTTATTTAATAAACTAAATTAAACGAAATTTATTGTTTTATTTATATATTTTATTTATTAATAATTTTTATTTTAATTTAATCTATTTATATATTAAATTATATTTATTTCATTTATTAAACTTTATTTTATTTTATTCTCAATTATATATTAGTATATTAAATAGTGAATTTTTATTTTATTTTATTTTTCACTACAAAAAATGGGGCTTCAAAGAACAAATCCGATTTTCGCTTAAAAGGTGCCAAATTTCGCTTTTAAAGGGTTTTGGCAACGACTTTATTGTCAGTAGGCGTTTTCGTTCTTGTGAACGAAGCGTTGCTAATTGTTCCAAGAATCTAACGTATTTTTTTGTTGCCAAAAGTAATACATTTTGCAAACGAAATTTGGCTTTCGTATGAGACATCGATCCTTTAGAAACAAAATATATTGTTGTAGAGAATAATTAAAATTTCGTTGCTTAAAAACCCCATTTCGCTGCAAAAAGCCCTCGCTAATTGGCAAATCGAAATGAACTCTTTTTTTTTTTGCGACCACGCATTTTCATTGTAATTGACACCATTTTGCAACGATATTTTTCGTTGTAGTAAATTATGAAAATTGTTGCCTTAAGCTTGCTTTCGTTGAAGGATGTAAACTTTTTAAAGAACGATTTTTGTTCATTGATTATATTATTTGACAACGACATTATCGTTGAATCAAAGAACGAAAATGTTTGTTGTTGGTTATTTTTAATAGCAAAAAAAGTCGCCGATTAAGAAATCGACATTATATGTTGTTGTTTTTTTATATGTCTGATGAAAGTTAATATGATTTGCAACAATAAAAATATATCGCTTTTATTTTAGTATTAGCAACAATATCCTCTCTCTTGTTATTAGGTTAATTTTTCGTTGCCAAATATTATATTTTTAATGCCATTAGTAACGAAAATTTGTTGCTAAATGTATAAAAAATTATTGCTATATTAAAACTTATTCAATACTTTGGTAATCTAATTATATTGTTGCTTAAATCAAAATTTGACATTCTTTTTTGTGTACTGGTCTACTACAATCTCCCATAGAAAATAATGGCAAAAATATAAAAAACTAAAATATTATTAACCACTACATAATCAGTCATTATCTTTACAATTAATCATCTAAAGCTACCACAGTTCTTCAATCAAAGTATATATATATCTACATATATAGAGAGAGTACACTTCATAATTTCGTCCCTTGTCTTTTGTAAACATAAGACCAAAATTTGATACCCAAAGATTGTAAGGCGGTCGTCGTAGGCGGCCTTCCCCATATGTTTAAAAATAATAGCAAGTCGGGAAAATGAAACAAATAGGTCACCAGAGGCACTTAATGCCAAAATCAATACACAAAGACAATAGAGTTACTATGTAGTATTAATATTATTAAACCAACAGACTACCCACAATATTTATTAAATAGTTGAGCATATACAAAGATTTCAGAGTCCTTCAACTAACTAAATAAAATGCCTTAAACAAGATAACATGAAGTAGATACTAGTTTGACAAACATACACAAGATGGTACCATGTGCACTGAATGTGACATGCTAAATTGAAACTAATGCTGAAATTTGGCCAAAGTTTGTGCCGACTTGTGAAGCTGTGATGCCAGAAACTTCAAAAGATGAGTGCCCTTTTAGTTTCTTATCATAATAACTAACACGATTTCCCCGTAATCTTCCAATTTCTTCAACTGGCCACTGTACCAACTGCTTCCCATTTTTAGCAAGATAGACTTTCCGAGGAATAGACTGTAAAACACAAAGAAACAAAAAAAAAACACAACAATTTAGTGGAAAAGTTACAAATTTATGACTTAGGCCTAACAATCATAACTTTATAAAGCTGCTTTTTTCATTCTAGTCACAAATTAAATCAACTCATAATAATTAAAAATCATAGTCAAATTCAACCAAGGGTACTTGAATTCCAGCCCATCCTTTCTTTATATCATCTCCAGAACTGTCGGACTCATTTATCCATCCCCATAATACTCTCCTATTCTTGGCACTATCAAAGAATATATTTGATGCATAAAATTTCCCATAATCATATCTCAAATCCAAACTAGTTCCCGTAAACCCCTTATCAGGAATAAACTTATCCACATTAGGACTCCCAAGTGCATAATAATCATGCGAATTAAAGCCTGCTTTCAATACATACTTATTATGAAAATTTCTCCCTGATGTGTCAACCCCATTTGTGTTATTACCAGATAAAGGATAGAAATCGGGACACTCCCAAATTTCGATTTTTGAAGCAGAATAAAGTGGCTGCTGGTTGATAGTCCAATGCACAAAGTCATTACTGTGGTACAAAATTGCCATTCCTTTTTTATTTTTCAAGCTACCAACAATTACCCTCCATTTCCCATCTTGCCCTTTCCATGCTGTTGTGGGGTCTCTAAATTCATCTGGCTTAACGCCATTAGGCCGAACCATAACAGGATTATGAGAATATTTTTGCCATTCTATAAGAAAAGGGTCTGACAGATTTTTCGGCATTGCCATGTTTTGGACCTGCTGGTTCTTAGCATCAATTTCGGTGTATAAAATCACAGGCTTATTTCCTGGAAGAATTGTGACAGAACCAGACCAGCAACTTTTGGCGTCAAACGGATAGGTTGGATAAAGGGCATAATTTAGATGAATCCAGTTAATTAGATCATGTGATATTGAATGTGCCCATATCATGGTTATGCCAAATACTGCACCATAAGGGTTGTGCTGGTAGAACAGATGGTAAATTCCCTTATAATACATTGGCCCTGCAATAGTAGTTGTATAAGCATTTTACACTACATTACGTTTTCTTGAAAAAGCATTAATTTGAAATTAAAATTTGTTTCTATGAAGAGGATATAGATTCTTATCTACTAATAAACCAAATTTACTGATGAAAAACATGTAAAAAAAACCTTACCATTAGGATCTGTATTTCAAGTAAGCCCACCAGATCATGCCATCGTTATATTCCAGAAACCAGAAAAACAAAAAAAAAAGTAAGGGGCTGTTGCTTGAATTTATGAATTACTAGTGGTCCAAAAAAAATAATGAGCATTAAGAACAATATTTATTTATGACTGTACAAATTAAAAAATAAAAAAAGGAATACCATTTAGCCAGTTCTTAGGAGCTTGGAAGTGGTAAGATGTTCTGCTTGGCTGCTTTGCTATTCTTGTAACCTCAGCCTCTAGGTTTCTATCAATGTACTGGGCAGAGGCATCAACTTTAAGTTCACAACTAACAAAAACAGAACAGAGTACTATGAGCCATACTACATAGTTCCCCATGTTGTTACCAAAACTAATAAATAAGAGAAAGACTTGCAGATTCTATAACACAAGCTTACCTTTGGACTAATCATATTAGACGGCAAGTACGGATAAAACAATGTTTCAAAGTCAGATCTCCACCACTTGCTGAGGCATTCTCCTACCTAAACATTGAGAATTAGTGCATTTGCAGATATAATAAAACAGAATGGTCTTAACTAGAATTCATATACCTCCCAGTCAGACCAAGTACCATCACAATGTTCGGATAACTTGTTTGAAAGTTTGCGCCTCAAGCCATCAATGTCTTCAAAACAAGAATAAATATAATTCTTTGACCCTTGCAATAGTTTCTAGTGGATTTATCAACTACAAAAATTGACAGGATGACACAGTATATAAGATGGTGTCTTACCTGATTCACCTGGTCTTAAGCGACCACCTAGAAGCTTATAAGTGGAGTTCCTTACTTGCAACAACAATAAATGGGGATGTTTGAACAATTCAACATGTGTTCAACAATTTTTAAGCATCATTTGAGTTTATTATTAAACTACAGTGATAAAATAAACTAAAAGTATAAAACATATTTTTAATAAAATTTTATGGAGCAAGCCTTTCACAAGTTCTTAGTTCCCATACCATGATCTCTACCGTGTTTGTTCCAACTAAAATTAGTTAATATTTATTAAAATTGGAGGTAAAGGTAAAAGACAAATAAGGAAATTAAATCCAGTCAAAGAAAAATATATTAGCTAGAGTAAGTAGAAGCTAACCAAGAAGTAGAGGTTGTTGTATTGGATGGAAATCCACTCGACTGCTGAGCTTAGAGTTAGAGTCCTCACAACAGCCTTGGGAAAATCTTTATAAAAGAATGAACTCTGACCATGGCTCTTACTGGTGTAACCAATAGCTGTCTGATAGTCATATATATCAGCCTTGGGCAAATCACAACAGCTGTCTGATAGTCACAACAGCCTTGGGCAAATCATTATAAAAGAATGAACCATTAAGCGTGCATATATATACACTGAAAGCTAGATTGATAAGATATGACAAAAACTGGCCTCCAGTAATTAGCAACCATTTGTGCTAACAAGGGAACCTCTAATTCTGTGAAGAGAAGCCTATGAAATGTAGAGAGGTGCAGTCATGGATGCCATTCCAACTCCCAAACCCACAAATACTCTTCCAACAATTATCATCCAAGGGAATGGAGAAATCGCCATAACCATAGCACCAATGAAAAATAGGGCATCAGCTAACAAAATTGATATTTTCCTACCAAACCTATCATTAATCCAACCACCAAATGCAGCACCAATGATGGCTCTTGCTACAGCCATACTCACAATTGTTTCTTATACATCAACCCAAACAAGTAATTAATCTTAACATAATATAAAAACAGAACAAAGACACACACACACACATCTTTCCTACCAAAACAAATTTTTGTTATATATATATATATATATATATAAAAAAAGAAGAAGTAAATTGTACCCTTCAAGATATACATAGTTCGTGTCAATTGTTTTCTTACCAAGTGCAAAAAAAAATTGCTATGATACAATTCATACTATGTATGTGTATATGCATGTGCTATGAATATATACTTTAAATGGCTGTAAAGGTTTCTATATGAAGGGATGATGTACGAGTGATTGGTCAAGTCAACTTTAGCACTCTTTTCTTGCAACAGGCTAATGATCCACTTACTTCTACTCTCAAAAGTTTAGATTCAAGATAAATAGTTTTTAATATTGATCTGAAAGAAGTATTTTATCCAATCCATGTGCGTATCTTCTTATTAATAGATGTCTTCAGGGTTATGAATGATGTTGATTCATTCAGGTCTGTTAAATGATCACGAGACTCTTACTAAAAAGTGGAACAAAGATAACCTAGTTGTATCAAAAAACAACAATCTATAATTCATGAATCATGAAAAAAAATACAAAACTACAGCCAAAACATTTCTGAATAGCCCATTTGACTAAATTAGAGAACAGATGTTGCAATCGACCAATCATAACCAACTAACTACTACCTCACCATACACACAGTAAGAAAACCAATATGCAATAAAACATGGACCAAAATTTTGTAAGTTAAACCCAAAACTGACACTGCACATTTGATAGTTGCAGTTATGTTAAACATGAGATATCCTCGTATCCTAAGTACTCTTACTAATTCTCTGATTTATTGATCCTCTGTCATATGTTAGACATGGGATATCCACACGAGCCATATTATTTTTTTGTTTCTTCACCAAAAAAAAATTAACCAAGACATCAACATCTTAGCTTGATTCAAAAAGGGGAATGCTAAATCAGCTCCATAAACAAATTGAGTCAAAACCAAACAATCATTGATAAAATAAAAGGAGCAAAATGAAACAGGTAAAAATGGTAATACTCATGTAGAATTAAGTAGAGAGAATTACGGTTTTTCTTACCGTATCTTGCCCATAGCTGAGACTTAGTACCGCTGCACTCACGGATCAAAATAGGAAATCTAGGGTTCAATTTCTTTGTATCCGTGTGATTCTTCTCAACAAATGATCTATCAATCAATACAACTGATCAAAGACGGAGGTAATCCAAGTGCAGAGAAGAGAGATAAAAGACCTAGTTGATGAACTAGCAGGTGAGGTTTGACAAAGAGAAACCGTAACTCTTTCAGATTGCGAGACAGATTTCCCCTTCATTCCATTTTCTTAATTCTTTTTCACTAATCTCCTTCTAGTTTCGATCTGTTCATTCCAGCACACAACAAAATGTATAACTGGAAAGAAAACTCAGGCCATTTTTAAGCTGATCAGTTTTTTGATCTGAAGGCTATGATCACTTCTTGCTCATAGTCTGTGTTCTGATTGGTCCTTAAGGATGGCGAAGGATAGTTGTCATCAACCGGATCAATTTGTGTGTTTACCTTAAAGGCCCATATTTATTTTAAGTATTAGTAATATAAAATTTTAATTCCAAAAATTAAGATAATATTTTTAAACTAATTTTTATATATTTGTATATTTAATTATTTTATCAAATATTATTTTTGTACTACAATATTTAATTAGTATAACACATACACTTATAGAATTTATTATAGCGTAAAATATATTATTTTATAAATAAAATTATATACCTTTGCTATTTAAAAAATATTTCTAGTAAAGTAATTGTTATAAAACTTTAGCAAAGTGTATAAAGATACTCTTATAATTGCTACATAAATTTAGAGAGAATAAGCAAGAGAAAATAGAGAGAAATTCTTCAGAGAAAAATTCTTATATCTTTCCTTCTGATTCATCCCTTTATATAGAGAGGGAAAAGGAGTCACGGGAGAGGGGAATGGTTCACGGAAGAAGGAAGGAAAAGAGAGAGGAGGGAGATCACGGACTGAAAGAAGAAAAGAAGGGTTGCCCACATAAGTAGACAATCATGATTATAATACTTCCCCTGATTTCCTACGATAGAAGATTATGTCTCATTAAAAATCTTGTTAAGAAAACCCAGTGGAAAAAACTTAACGAAGAGAAAAAGAGTACATATCTTTTACATAAATATCTTAATTATTCGCTTTGTTAAAACCTTATCGTGAAAACCCCATTGGGATAAAAACCGTGACTAAGAAAAAAGAGTACAGTCTTCCCCTCAAAAGGAATTCATTACTCCTTGATAAAATATTGTCATAAGTCTTTCAGTCAACACATTCCGATCCTTTTTTAAAGTTTTACAAATGTTGCATTTGGTAGTGACTTTGTGAATAAGTCGGCTAGATTATCACATGATCGAATTTGATGCACATCTATATCACCCTTCTTTTGTAGCTCATGTGTGAAGAAGAATTTAGGTGAAATGTGCTTTGTTCTATCTCCCTTGATGTACCCTCCTCTAAGTTGAGCAATACATGCAGCGTTATCCTTATACAGAATTATAGGAATGTCTTTAATTGATGGTAATCCACATGACTTTTAAATATGCTGAATAATTGATCTCAACCAAACACACTCTCTGCTTGCCTCATGTATAGCGAGAATCTCTGAGTGATTTGAAGATGTAGCTGTCATAGTTTGCTTTGTGAATTTCCAGGATATAGCTGTGTCACAATATGTAAATACATAACCTGTTTGTGATCTTCCATTGTGTGGATCTGATAAATATCCTGCATCAGCATATCCAACCAATCGCGACGTTGAATCTCTTGGATAAAATAACCCAAGATCTATACTTCCACGGAGGTATCTCAAAATGTGTTTGATCCCATCCCAATGTCTCTTAGTAGGAGAAGAACTGTATCTTGCTAACAAGTTGACAAAGAAAAGTAATATCGTGTCGTATGCAGCCAGCAAGATACATAAGAGCACCTATTGAACTTAGGTATGGAACTTCAGGTCCAAGAACTTCTTCCCCACTTTCTAGAGGCGGAAATGGATCTTTATCAACAATCTTTTCCTCAATGTTGGTCATTGGTGGAACATCAATAATATTCAATTGATGATTAACAAAGTTTGTTTCTGCCTCCATTACTTTGTTCTTTTGAGACTCGGAATAAATTAATCGGATGCCTCTTGCTGCATTTGCTGTGCACGCCGAATTAATGCCCTTTTTCATCCCACACCTAAAACAAAAATCTGGTTTGTTCTTTATCGGTGCTGCATTTTCTTTATTTTTACCCGACTCAGACACTTGCCACTTCTGGTGGCCTGAATTGTCGCGGTTCTAGAATTTGTTTTTGCGATGGCCTCGTTTATTCTTTCGTCCCCAAGGCTTCTTATTATATGACCATCTCTTGTCACATTTATTCTGCTGGAATGACATGCTGTTAATATCTGGCAATGGGGTAGCACCCATTGGCCGTACTTGATGGTTTTTCAACAACAATTCATTATTCTTTTCTGCAACAAAGAGGATAGACAACAAGTCACTGAATTTTGTGAACTTACTCTATCTATATTGTTGTGACAGAATCATGTTGGTGGGATGAAAAGTTGAGAGTGTTTTCTCTAACATTTGGGTTTCAGAAACTGGATCTCCGCACAAAGCCAAAGTAGAGGTTATTCTATAAACATTAGAACTATATTCCATAATTGATTTGTAGTCTTGTAGCCTTAAATTAAGCCATTCAAATTTGGCATTAGGGAGAACAATCAATTTTTGGTGGTCAAATCTTTCCTTCAATTGTGTCCACAAAGACAAAGGATCTTTGACTGTTAAATACTCAGTCTTTAATCCTTCATCAATATGGTGACGAAGAAAAATTATGGCTTTTGCATTTTGTGCCAAAGTTGCTGTATTTCCTGATTCAATGGTCTTTTCTAACTCATTTACACTTAGGTGCAATTCTGCATCAAGTGCCCAAGCCAAATAGTTGTCTCCAGAGATTTTCAAAATAGAAAAATCTATTTTTGCCAAGTTTGCCATCTATTCTGGGTTAAAACACAATTATTATTTATTAAAACAATAAATAATTACATGTATGATCTAGAAAAATAAACCAAGTCACGACCTCAAATGGTGATAAAAATGCAAATATAAATATTCTTATATTTATGTTATTAGCTAATGCAAATGGATCTTCACCCCAAGACGCCAGAAGTTCAGCGTAGAAAAGTTATTCCAATGTAATAATAAAGAATGGAATCAGTCATGCGTGAATCCGCATGAATGTGTGATATTCCAATGTAATAATAAAAATAGAACCAGTCATGTGTAATTTGCACGCATGTGATATTCCAATGTAATAATAAAAAATGGAACCAGTCATGCGTAATCCTCACAGCATGTGATATTCCAATGTAATAATAAAGAATGGAATAACAGAAGAATTTCACCAGGTATGCGGTATTCCGCATATACAGGTTATTCCCATAATTTAATAAGAAATGAATACAAAGGATTATTCACCAAGTATATGGTATTTCACATATACAGGTTATTCCCATAATTTAATAAGCGGTAAAAAAAAAGGCTCCCACCAAGTCTTGTAAGATCAACAAGGATAGATAGTACCACTGTAAATAACAGAATTTAAAAATGGACAATAAAACATAAATATAACTTGACAGTTAAAGAATATAATAAGAGGCAAAGCCATGCCAATTATAAGAATAACATTATACCATTGGTGGCATAGCCAAACCGGTAGTATAATAATAAATTGCAAGAATTTAATTTTACCGTCTCAGTTGGTTAGAGCTTCATGCTGATAACGTGTTATAAAACTTTAGCAAAGTGTATAAAGATACTTTTATAATTGCTGCATAAATTTAGAGAGAATAAGCAAGAGAAAATAGAGAGAAATTCTTCAGAGAAAAATTCTTATATCTTTCCTTCTGATTCATCCCTTTATATAGAGAAGGAAAAGGAGTCACGGGAGAGGGGAATGGTTCACGGAAGAAGGAAGGAAAGGAGAGAGGAGGGAGATCACGGACTAAAAGAAGAAAAGAAGGGTTGCCCACATAAGTAGGCAATCATGATTATAACACTAATGTATATATATCAATATATTAACCATGATTATGTAAAAAAATTAATATTTAAAAAAATTCAATTCATAATATATATTATTATAAAAATGGTATATTTCAAAATTATTTCTGCCAATTATTATACAAGAAAAAATTACATTTGCAATCTTTAACTTTTAATAAGAGAAGTGTTCATCCTTTGATATGACAGATCTAAATACTCAATCGGCTTACAACTCAATTTAACTAGATTGTAAAATGAAAAATAATAATGGATTATATTTAAAAGCAAATTAGCTTAAATATAACTAACAAATCGACACAAATTCCATCTAAATTAATTGAATTTTAATGACAAGAATATAAAAAAATCTACAATTATCCACGTGTACACACCAAAGAATACTTGGGGCCCATATAATTGTATGTGATTGTCAAACTAGTAAATTATATGTTATAATAATTATAATATGCCAAAATTATAAATTGTAAATTATTATTCTTATATATATATATATATATATATATATATATGTTATACATATATTTATGTGGAGAATTTAATATGTATATATAAGAGTGAAATATACATATATGTGGAAATTAAGATTTAATAATTGATTAAGCTATTAAGTTAGTTAGCTTGAGCTAATTACGAAATGAAAGATGTAAATACGTAAAAATCAATCAATATTAATTAATTGAGATTAAAGTTAAGAATATATTATGAATGATGTAATTTGAATAATAAGGCTTAAATGGCGAAGGTGTTACTATGAACTAAATTTCTTAAATAAAATATAATTAGTTCACTATTTAAAAATTAGTGAATTGAATAAGAAAACTATTTTCTTTTTAATTAGTTAATGATGAAAATTATGTTATCATAATAAAGTGTAGCATAAAATGGTATAATATTTAATATAACACCAAATGGATGTGAATTAAATATATGAGATGAGGGCCCAATATATAAGTAAATGACTATTGGTGTCAAGATTTAATTAATTAAATTAATATTTAATTTATGAGTAAATACATGGGTTAAATAAATTATTTTGAAATATTTTATGGAAGGAATGGGCAATTTATTTTAATTTAATTATACAATATTAATTGTATAAATTAGAAAATTTATTATTTAATGTAATGTTAGATTACACAAAAAGTGTTATTGAATTTGGTTAATTTCTTTTTTAATGGAAAAATTTATATATATATATATATATATATAAAATTTACCAAAACATATTTTATTTATAATACATGTATCGGTGTTATTTATATTACATGTATTTGTGTACATCAGATATATGATATATGCACTTTAGTGGAATGCTGAGTAATAATTAAGGAGGGGGTGTGTTAGCTAGGGGGAGACACCTAGCATTTCTCAATGAATAAGCTACTAACAAGGGTCCAGTTAGCATGAAGTTATTTTTTTGATAAGTTGGTCAATTAACCAATAGAATACTGACATACATACAACCTTGTCTGCGTGTCAATATTTTATTGGTCAATTGACCAACTTACCTCAAAATAAACATCATACTAACCAGTTCCTACTAACAATATCAGTTCACTTCCTCCCCGAAGGCCGTAAGTGTTCAACTCAATTGCTTCTAAGAAACCTAGCTCAAACTCTCTCTCTCTCTTAAGCCTTAGACAAGGAACCTTCACGAAAACCCATAACAGTTAGCTAACAATTGATATCCTAAGAACGGATTAAAGAAGATTTAGAGCAAAAGAGTATCCAGGGAGGGATTCAACTCAATTTTTAAACAAAGTAAGGTAAGTATTCAGTCAATTTAAGCACATAACAAAGGATATTATACTCATTGATAAATTTATTGAATTGTTATATATAATATGAATTATGGTTGTATTATTGTTGTGGGAATTGGTTGTGAATGGGGAATCACAAAGGATTCTGAAGGTATAAGGATGGTGTGGTTTGGGATTGAATGTTAATATGTTAAAATTCACATGAAAACTAAGTTTTAAAGATATGCATGTTAAGTGTTTGAAAAAATGCCTCGAAGAGGTTAGTTTGATTAAAACATGAAAATTCATGGTTTATTGTTGATGTTTCATATGCATATATGAGTTGTACGCTCACTCAAGTGGTTAAGATGTTTGGAAAGGAATTTAAAATTGTTTAAAGGATTTTTCTTGAAAGCTAGTCAACTGAAAATCATGCTAAGTGCAGATTTTTGAGTCTTTGAATTCATATCCTAAGGAAGTTTTTAAAGACAAGCTTTTATGTATTTTGTATATTATTTTTACTCTTAATCCATTCCAGATCAGATGCTAAACCCTGAATCTTTCATTTGCTTTTTGAAACATGAGATGGTTAGGCTGACCTTGATGTAATTACACACATAATTGGCCAAAAGCTGATAAGTCTAACATGGAAACATAATACCGTATAAATAAGGGGTTGTGGTAAAATAGTATGTTCTTAATAGCTACTGAATTAGGTTAGCTACTGAATTAGGTTAGCAGTTAGATGGATATATTTATGCTCATTTACGGGGTTAAATGATTTGAACTATTATGTTCATTTAGGAATACCTCAACCCGACTTAAGCTCTAAATTTTAGTTATGTAGTTCTGCAGATGATTTCGAAGCTTTGATATGACTTACAATGTATAAAGAATATGACTGACACTAAATTACCGTCCAACAAATATAATTATAGTATACTTGCATGAATGAGACAAGGGCATTATGTTTCAATAATGAAGATTAGAAGATTTTCTTTGCGTGCTCATTTTATTTGTTTCTCAAATCATCGTATTAGTTCTATTTGATTTTATCTGGTTGACTTGCAGTCGACCTGACTAACATATTAAATTGGACCGGTATTTTCATCCACACTTCCAGTACTACATGAGAGTAAGGACTGTTGTTTACTCCTAGTTTCTGGAATCGTACAAGAGTGTTATGATTGAAGCAATGGTGAAGGCATTTGGAGTAACAGTGGATTTTATTGATTTGTAAGTTACTTCAATTCCATGGATACACTTGATTTGCAATAATCTTATTTTACAATGGTTTCTTGTCTGGGGATGGGGTCGATCTTTATGGTATGTCAATATTTTATGAAATGCTTGGTCTCCGTCATACATGATATTAGTATGTTAACTTGTTCATCGAAGCTGATCCGTGTTAATGGAAATTTTTGTTTTACAGAACGGATGGGTTTTGGATCTCCAGCATTCCGAAGTTCCTTTCAGTGGATAACAATCCAGTGGCTAGAGTAAAGAATTGTACATATTTTAGTTCTCATTATTATTATTGTTATGAAACTGAGTTTCGAAAGGCAATTAGCTTTTGGAGACAAATGAGTATCTTGGAAGAATAAAAACTTTTGTGGTTTGGTTGTAAGGGGATTTTGTCTAGAAAGGCTGTTAGAAAATGTTGGGATATATGGTCTGTAAGATATAAGATTCGCCTATTTTATGGGTTTTAGGTATCTTGTAAATATTTTAATTTTTGTTTAGAAAACAAGAAATATTTTTCAATTTGCATTATTACTGCTGCGAAATTAAAAGTTCGGTTGTTTGTCGTGTTTCTATGGAAGCAGCTAAAAGAGCAAGACATGTACCACAAGATTGATATATATGGAGGGCACAAAAGGTAAGAAACATCTCACGTTCTTGTGTGAGATATCTCTATAATAACATTTTTTGATAATTTTTTAAACATCTTTTTTGTAAACAACATAGTAGGGAGTGTATTTTTTCCTATATTCAAGATAGTAGGGAGTGTATTCTTTATTAGAAGCAATGGAACCCAATTTGAATTATATATGAATAAATTACCTTGCAGATTATAATTTTTAAAAGTAGCATGACACATGTTTTGGAACAAAATAAAAGAAAATGCTAATTAAAAACTTGATCATCAATACAAAAATGTAAAAAAATAAATAAAAAGAGGCTGAAACGTGCTTATTAGGTTTATCTTAATTTTGGACAACAATTTACTAATCGTTGCAAAAAATGTATAAAATACAAAACAACAAAAATTGTTGACAATGAATGTGACCCATATTAGGTCACAAAATATAGTACTACTACTACTACTACTACTACTACTACTACTACTACTACTACTTTTATTGTTATTATTATTATTATTAGTACTATTATTATTATTATTATTATTATTATTATTATTATTATTATTATCTTAATTTAAGGCAACATGTTAATAGTCGTTGTAAAAAATTGCATAAAATATGCAACGAAAATAAAAATTACTGCCAATGAATGTGGTCCATATTAGGTAATGAAATATAGCAACAAAAAAAGTTTCGTTGCCCACGATGAGGAGAAATCAAGTGGTTAGAAATTTTGCAACGAATTTTTAACTAATTTTGTTTCCAAATTTTGTAACTACTTATGAATTTCGTTGCAAAAAGTGAAAGCCTGACATAATCTACAACGAAGGACAAGTTTCGTTGCTAAACATACACTTTTAGCAACGACTTATAAAGTCGATGCCTGAAAAATCGTTGCTAAAGCCCCATTTTTAGCAAAAAAAAAACTTTCGTTGCCCACGATGACAGGAAATCAAGTGGCCGAAAATTTTGCAACGAATTTCTAACGAAATTTTTTCCGCCAATGAATTAGCAACAAATTTTTTCAATGACTTATGAATTTTGTTGCAAAAAGTGAAAGCCCGACACAATCTACAACGAAGGACAAATTTTGTTACTAAACATATACTTTTAGCAACGAATTATAAAGTCGTTGCCCGAAAAATCGTTGCTAAAGGCCCATTTTTTTGTAGTGTTTTAATTAAGTTGATTAAAATAATTGATATTTGAAGTATAAATTATTTGTCGAAAACTAATTAAGTAAATACTACTTAATTAGTGAATTTTAGTATTAGTAAATTAAGTAATAAATAGTTATTAGAGCCAACAGATTTTGCATCTCAAGAATTCTGATAGAATTTCGTGGGAAATTTCGTCGGAAATATCAAGCATAAAATTACTTTACTGTTGTAAGACCCCAAAATTATTAATAAATGAAATTTATTTTCCTCTATTTATTATTTTGAAATAGTAAGGGTTAATTTGATTAATGTGGATAGTTATGGGTAAAATACGTAAATATTTCGAATAAGTTAAGTGGTTATAAAATATTCATTATTATTTGGGAATATTCGTTTGGTCGTGGAATATTCGTGATCATTTGGGAATATTCGCATTTACTCACAGCGATCTTTTGTGGGCCCCATAACTAAAAGCGATTGGATGAGGAAAACGACAAATATAAGTTGTTTATAAATAATGGCGTAGTTATTACTGCTAATCTTCGTTGGAATACCCGTGGTTAAAACACACTAATACGCGTTGTTGAACAAGAAGACACACTATTGCACCAATTATTGATTCTTACGTAAGAAGGCACTACTCAATAATTGTTACGATAATTACTGCTCAAGATTTTATTTTATTGATTCAATAATTCTTTGCATTGATATTTTATATTACTTTTATTTCAATAAATTGTCATTATATAGTATTTTCCATTATCTGAGCAATAATTCATATTATCCTAATAATATTATTGGATAACATTATTGGCAATGTCTAGAAAGTTCGCTCTAAGGAGAGGTTTGGTCACCGATTCTTGCATACACCAAGAAGGAGAGATCCTTATCGAAAGCCCCTCTTTCCCAGGAACTACCGTCGGTTGCCAAGATCTTGTGATTCTGTAATATTATTTGTGAATAATTAATTATTGATTTATATGATGAGGAAAATATTGATTTTATGTGGATATAAATGGAGAAAATTTTTAATGTGACAATTGTTGAAAATTAATATTTTATCTTTTTCTGATAAAATAATTTATTTAAATATATTATTTTAATAATATATTAACGGTGATATTTTTATAATGAATGTGGGATATATGAGTATATGAAGAGTATTTTGTGGCATTAAATGTTTAACACATATTTTGTGTGTTGGTGGACACAATTATCGAATCAAATTTGATTATAAATTGTAAAATCGTCTGCTTTTATGGATTTCGGTCAATTTCGCTTTTGGAATTTGTAAAAACTTTCTTCTCGCAGTTGTAGAGAATTGAATTTCCTATAAAAATTCGCGTGATTCGAATTTTCTGATAAAAGGGCTATTTATTATGAATTATTGAAGTTCCGAAGCTTTGAAATAATTAATTTTTGGAAGTTTAAAATATTTTTAATTACAAAAATGTTTTTTACATTGTTGGGACTCATTTAACATGTGTTAGGATTGCTGATTTCAGATGCTAAGTAAAAGTAGAGAATTTGTAATATATATAATATTATTATATTAAATTTTCTACTTTGGTGTTCTAAGCATTTTCCTATAAATAGGGTGCTTAGGTTAGAATTGAAAATCACACCAGAAACTGAAGTTTTCTCTCTCTATATTATCGAGCGTATTCTTGTGAGTGTTTTGAGTATACTTTGAGTATTGCTATACGGTCAGCAAGTTCAAGTCATAGCCTATATCCTGTTTTCAACTAAGAAGTACTTGTCTTTTGAGGTAAGGGATGTTATTTTATTCGAAAATGATATTATTTCTTCAATATCATTATGCTTAAATATTGGTTGGAAATTTTATCAAATTTGAAACTTTTTCATGTCGGGGTTATTATTCATGAGTTACTATTCACGAGTTACTATTCATGAGTTACTATTCATGAGTTACTAATCACGAGTTACTATTCACGAGTACTATTCACGAAGCGTGAAGATGTTTTTTTGTGAAATTTCTATCTTTTGGTGTCGAGAGTTACTATTCACGATATGGCACTTATTCACGTATACGACCTTATTCACGAATACGACTATTCAATAGAAAAATGAAATTTCTTCTTTTCGTCTGTAATATCTACTATGGATACTAGCTTTGATTGTATCCATGTTTTGATCATTCTTGAATTTTACTCCACTCGATTACTTATAAAGTATTTTTGAACTTGGATTGTTTAAAATATGAATCCTTAATAATTGTTCTTTTGTTTCATCGGATTCGCTTTCCTTTAAAATATTTTTCATCATCCTCACCCTAAATGATGATATTATCAATATCTTTGGCCCAGTGCAAAGATGAATGATTTCTTGATGAATATCTTTGGCCCAGTAGTGCAAGATGAACAGTGTTTCGAGATGAATACGACCGATCGATTAATATCTTTGCCCAGAGTGCAAAGATGAACAGTGTTTAGATGAACATGACTAATCGGTGAATATCTTTGGCTCAGAAGTGCAAAGATGAATATTTGATTCTTAGATATATATTGATTGATGTTACAGGATAAAATATCGACGATGGACTTTTAAATTCATATATAGAAGATAGTAGTTTGCATTCTCTACTTAACTCTTCTAATGAATTATTATTTCATTGCGAAGATTGATTTAAAACCGGTTGTCTATTGTATTCTATTAGATTTTTCTCATGGAGACTAACGATAATTTTCTCTATGTTATCTTAGTCATAATGTTCTTTACTGGGCTAGTTGAGCTCACCCTTTTCCTTTTTGTTCCATTTTTCTTCTCAAGAGGCGAGAATGTAATGCAGTACTAGTCGGGTATGGAATGAAGGTTCTAGAGAGAGTTGTTTAGTAGTCCTCACCATTTTGTAAAATAATGTATCAATAATTATGATGGAGATTTATTTGCGTGTGTATATTGTCTAGAAGACAATAATTGTATTTAAACTCACAATATATATGTTATCGTATTTTGCACTTACGACAAATGTACTAATAAAGTTGTAGTTATTTTTGTACCATGTATTTGGCGACTCGAGAATGGGTTTTGGATGGAATGGACCTATTTTGGGGCGCCACAACAGTATCGTAGCTTAGGGATATGATCTCCGGCGAAGATCGGGGAATAGAACTAGGAGGGAGAGAGATCGAGTAAATCCTTCGCTAAGTGTGTCCTACCTAAGCTTATTTGTTAGTTGGTCAAGATATAGGATATTATGTGATATATTGATTTCCTTAATTAACCCTTGTTTTATGACAAGATTTGAGAATGTCGAATCGAGAATATTAACAATTGGAGTAAATGAGACCGTGGAGATGCCTGTCTTACCAACGAGGAGAACGTGCAACAGTCGTGCAATGTACCTCCGTGAACAACACCACCGAAAGCGTAGATGATGAACGAGGGGATGTTTAGAAGCTTTTTTCAGCTTCATACAAAATCGCACGAGGGAGACTCGTGTTCAAAATACAGGAGGAAATGATAGCAATTCACGGGTGGTCACAAATGCAAGCAGCTTCAAAGAGTTCGGACCACCGTGCACTCGGGAAAGCTGGATCCGATTAAAGCGCGAGACGTGGGTCAAACAAATTACCAAGATATTCGATGTCTTGGGATGCACGGAGGAACAGAAAGTTCCATTCGCTACTTTTATGTTCCGTAACGAGGCAGACATCGGTGGGAATCAGAAGCGTACCCATCCAAATGCGCATTCAAAGATGTCATGGGAGACGTTTGAAAAAAGTTCAATGACAAGTACTTCCACGAAAGTATTCGCTCGTATGAAGGAAGTGGAGTTTATTAGATTGGAGCGAGAATAACATGACGGTGTCCTAAAGACAGGCGAAGTTCATGGAGTTATCCAGTGTTTGCACCTCATTTGGTGGAGAATGAGGAACATACGACGCGGATGTTTCGAGAGGTTTGAAACCCAGATACGTTAGTATCTTATTTCTTATAAATTTTCTCTCTATTCGAGATGTTGTCAACGGTGGCTCAGTTGTTAGAGCGAGATAATGAGTACGTTCAACCGAGGGACCATAACCGAGGATCATATCAAGATAGATAGCCATCGTCGTAATAACGATAACCAAATGGAGAAAGAAGAATACTGGACAAAGGCGGAACCACTCGGTGGTAATCATGGCCATGAAAATAGAAGAAGCGAATCGAGGAGATTTTAAAAGAGGATATTTAACAACAACCATGTGAAGACGACAAAGTCTTGCAAAGAATCGGTTTTATGGGAGGAGAACGACCACCTATCAGACAATGTTACAAATGCGAAAGAGGGACATATCACCCCAAACCGCCTACAACAGCTTTAAGGTATGCTATAATTGTGGAAAAGAAGGACATATCGCTCGAGATTATGACGGTATCAAAACCCAAATCCAACGGAATGGTGACTCAAAAGGATGTCCTGTAAAAGTCAAAATCAACGATTCTCGAATAGCGTTTGTCGTGACCCATTAAAATGCGAGGAACCCGAACGGTTAGCATGGGTTAGTTAATTATAATTCTTGCGAAGTTTATACCTTATTAGATACCGGGATTCTACCCATTCTTTTATCTCTCTTTGCTTTGCGTTCAACGTTTGAACTCGACTCTGATAAATTAGACTTTGACCTATTTATGGAGACTCAGTTAGAGAAACTTTCATTACATCCGTTGTTTAGAAATCTTGCTTGATTCAGTTGGCACTATCACATTACCTCGTTAACCTTATTTCTATAGAGATATTTGCTTTTGATGTGATTTTAAGGTTAACTACTCATCATGCCGAAATTGATTACTTTACGTAAGGTTGTTAGTTTTCATATTCCTAAGCAACTCATTATTCAATTCAAGCAATCAAATCATTGTAGTCAAACATTTTCATATCAAGCCATGAAGTCATTCGCTTATTACGGATGTCAAGTTTTCTTAGTCCATGTTATGGATTTGAATAAAGACACGACAGATTTGAATAATATTCTGTTGTTATTGATTTTTCCCGACGTATTTCTGAAGAATTTCTTGGCTTACTCCCAAAGCTCGATATTAAATTTTGTACCGACTTTGAACCCAGACAAAACTCATTTCTAAAATCTCATATCGAATGGCTCTATTGAACTTCGTGAGTTAAAATTCAACTATAGAATTTGGTACCGAGCCTTTATCCGTGACTTCCTTTGTGGAATGCACCGGCCGATTCTCCGTAGGGGACACCATATTCGTGCGATATAGTAAACCGATAGGTGTCATTGTAACGTCTTATCCAAGGTTGGGATATGAGTCACGATTGAGAACAACCTAAGTCGAATCGAAATACGTAGATTTCTAGGCTTAGTTGGTTATTATCGGAGATTCGTTGAAGGATATTCTCGAATCGCTATTCCATTAACGCAAATTGACTCGTAGAGATACAAAATTCGAATGGAGCAAGGAATGTGGGAAGAGCTTCAAGAACTCAAGAGGAGACCCATTTCAAAGACATGTTCACCATGCCATCCCGGAAAAGCGAACGTGGTAGCCGACGTGTTGAGTAGAAGATCGTATACAAGCACGAGTATGATATTGTCAAAGACTCATTTCAGATAATTTATAAATAATAGAGATGGAGATAAAAACTCTAGGTACCCACGTGATGATATACGAGTATAATCGACTTTAATCGATAAAGTTAAAGCTTATCAAGCTACTGCACTGAGTTGATGAATATGAAGAAGAAGATGCAAGAAGTCGTTATTCCAAAAGCGAGAATCGGTGAGGTGAGGAAAGCTCAAACCTTCGATTTATTAATCCATTTGAAATTCTCGATCGAATAGGAACCGTGGCCTATAGACTCGTTTTTACCGCCAAGTATGACGCGTGTTCATAACGCTTTTCACGTGTCGATGTTACGTAAATATGTGGACGACCCAACCACGCTATCGAAAGTTAGAACCGGACGAGATAGCCGAAGACTTAACGTACGAGGAGGTACCTGTCAAGATCTTGGATAGGAAAGAAAATGTCCTATGTACCGAGGTTATACCACAAGTTAAAGTTTTATGGAGAAACCATGCTATTGAGGAAATGACCTGGGAGTTGGAAACGGAAATGAAAGCGAGGTATTCTCATCTTTTCAAAACACCACGTACGTACATCAATTTCGAGGACGAAATTTCATAAGGAGGGGAGGTTATAAGACCCCAAAATTATTAATAAATGAAATTTATTTTCCTCTATTTATTATTTTGAAATAGTAAGGGTTGATTTGATTAATGTGGATAGTTATGGGTAAAATACGCAAATATTTCGAATAAGCAAGTGGGTTATAAAATATTCATTATTGTTTGGGAATATTCGTTTGGTCGTGGAATATTAAATGCATATTATGAAGCATTTTTTGGGCCCCATAACTAAAGCGATTGGATGAGGAAAACGACAAATATAAGTTGTTTATAAATAACGGCGTAGTTATTCTAATTATCTTGTTGGAATACCCGGTGGTTAAAACAAACTAATACGCGTTGTTGAACAAGAAGACACACGGTATTGCACCAATTATTGATTCTTACGTAAGAAGGCACTACTACTCAATAATTGTTACGAATAATTACTGCATTCGATTTTTTATTTTATTGATTCAATAATTCTTTGCATTGATATTTTATATTATCGTTGTTTCAATAAATTGTCATTACATAGTATTTTTTCCATTATCGAGAGCAATAATTCATATTATCCTGAATAATATTATTGGATAACATTATTGGCAATGTCTAGAAAGTTCTGTCTAAGGAGAGGTTTGGTCACCTAATCATGCGCCAAGAGTGAGAGATCCTTATCGAAAGCCCCTCTTTCTGAGGAACTACTTTGGTTGCTAGATCTTGTGATTCTCAGAAATATTATTTGTGAATAATTAATTATTGATTTATATGATGAGGAAAATATTAATTTTATGTGGATATAGTGGAGAAAATTTTAATGTGACAATTGTTGAAAATTAATATTTTTTCTTTTTCTCGATAAAATAATTCATTTAAATATATTATTTTAATAATATATTAACTGTGATATTTTATAATGAATGTGGGATATATGAGTATATGAAGAGTATTTTGTGGCATTAAATGTTTAACACATATTTTGTGTGTTGGTTGACACAATTATTGAATCAAATTTGATTATAAACGTAAAATCGTCCGTTTATGGATTTCGGTCAATTTCTGTTTAGAATTTAGAAAAACTTTCTTCTGCAAAGTTGTAGAGAATTGAATTTCCTATAAAAAATTGCGAGATTCGAATTTTATGATAAAGGGCTATTTATTATGAATTATTGAAGTTCCGAAGCTCCGAAATAATTAATTTTTGGAAGTTTAAAATATTTTTAATTACAAAAACATTTTTTACATTGTTGGGACTCATTTAACATGTGTTAGGATTGCTGATTTCAGATGCTAAGTGTGCGTAGAGAATTTGTAATATATATAATATAATTATATTAAATTTTCTACTTTGGTGTTCTAAGTATTTTCCTATAAATAGGGTGCTTAGGTTAGAATTGAAAATCACACCAGAAATTGAAGTTTTCTCTCTCTATATTATCGAGCGTATTCTTGTGAGTGTTTTTAGTATACTTTGAGTATTGCTATACTTGCTGAAGTTCAAGTCATAGCCTATATCCTGTGTTTCAACTGAAAGTCTTGTCTTTTGAGGTAAGGGATGTTATTTTATTCGAAAATGATATTATTTCTTCAATATCATTATCTTAAAATATTGGTTGAAATTTTTATCAAATTTGAAACTTTTTCATGTCGGGGTTACTATTCACGAGTTACTATTCACGAGTTACTATCCATGAGTTACTAATCACGAGTTACTATTCACGAGTACTATTCACGAAGTGTGAAGATGTTTTTTTGTGAAATTTCTATCTTTTGGTGTCGGAGTTACTATTCACGATACTGACTATTCACGATACTGACACTATTCACGAATACGGCACTTATTCAATTTAAAATGAAATTTCTTCTTTTAGTCCAAAATATCTACTATAGATACTAGCTTTGATTGTATCCATGTTTTGATCATTCTTGAATTTTACTCCACTCTGATTACTTATAAAGTATTTTTGAACTTGGATTGTTTAAAATATGAATCCTTAATAATTGTTCTTTTATTTCACTTTGGATCGCTTCCTTTAAAATATTTTTCATCATCCTCATCTAAATGATGATATTACTAAATATCTTTGGCTCAGTAGTGCAAAGATGAATGATTTCTTGATGAATATCTTTGGCCGTAGTCAGCAAAGATGAACAGTGTTGAGATGAACATGACCGATCGATTAATATCTTTGGCTCAGTAGTGCAAAGATGAACAGTGTTTAGATGAACATGACCAACTCGTGAATATCTTTGGCTCAGTGTAAAGATGAATATTTGATTCGTATATATATTGATTGATGTTACAGGGGATAAAATATCGACGATGGACTTTTAAATTCATATATAGAAGATAGTAGTTTACATTCTCTACTTAACTCTTCTAATGAATTATTATTTCATGAATAAGATTGATTTAAAAGCTGGTTGTTTCATTGTATTCTATTAGATTTTTCCCTCATTGGAGACTAACGATAATTTGCTCTATGTTATCTTAGTCATAATGTTCTTCTTCGGCTAGTTAAGCTCACCCTTTTCCTTTTTGTTCCATTTTTCTTCTCGTGAGGCGAGAATGTAATGAAAGTACTAGTCGGGGTATGGAATGAAGGTTACAGAGAGAGTGTTTAGTAGTCCTCACCATTTTTGTAAAATAATGTATCAATAATTATGATGGGGATTTATTTGTGTGTGTATATTGTCTAGAAGACAATAATTGTATTTAAACTCACAGTATATATGTTATCGTATTTTGCACGACAAATGTACTAATAAAGTTGTAGTTATTTCTGTACCATGTATTTGGCGACTCAGAATGGGTTGGATGGAATGGACCTATTTTGGGGGCGTCACAACTGTTATTAACATACAACATACAATATTGAAATTGAAGAAATATACACTGTAATTACATAAAAAAAAAACAATAAAATGGATGCTATACATGTACAGAAGCTGCAAATGACCAATTTCAGACCTAAATGACCAATTTTAGATAAATTATAAACAAAAAACAGAATTCATACATTATAATACCAAAATTCTAGTAATATCAATCCAAAAACAAAATAAATTTAGACCAATTGCACATTATAATACCAACTTCATACACAAATTTCATACTACTAACATATAATATATACTCAATACCTGGAAAATTAGGAAAGAACGGAGTCTAAGTCCGTGGCGGTTAGATGGTGGTGGCCCCCACAGTTGGATCACTGGGTGGGGTGGTACTGGAGACAGGAGTTTGGGGTCTGGAGAGGGTGGGTGCACTGGGGAAGGGGTTTGGGAGTGGGGTACTTAGGGGTGGGTGGGGTGGAGTACAAGGAGACGCATGAGGTGGGGGGACGATAGGGGAGAGGGGTGGGGCACTGCAAGGGGGGGTGGGGTCGTCTGAGGGGGGACGACTATCAGGGGAGGGGTGCAGGGTGTGTGGTGGGGAACCAAGGGAGAGGGGTTGGGAGTATTCGGTTGTATGAGAGAGAGAGCGAGAGAGAGAGTAGTCAACTGGTACTATTTAGAGGGAGAGAGGGAAAGATATTAAAATTAATGAGAGGGCGCAGAGAAGGTGAAGGATTTTTTTAGGTTTATTTCTGACGGAATTCCATCGCGGTTATGTCTGTCGACAATAAGCTAATCTTAACGAAGTATTCAGTCGAGGATGACACATATTCTGTCAACTATATATTCGCGCTGGCGGGAAACCCTCGCGCCAAGGAGGAGGGCTTAAATCCGACTGATGTCCGTCGAGGATAAATTAATACCGACTGACTTAATGTCGACTAAATATTTAGTCGGTCTTAAATTAACATCGACTGAATGTGTTTAGTCGACCATAATTTCGTCGGAAATAAATCTTTTTCTTATAGTGGAAACATAGCAGCTTCTGAAATCTGAGGCTTATTTGCAAAAAGCAAGTAGGCTTTGAAAAGAGATTGGTAACCAAACCTTCATACCAAGGTTACCAAACTACTTCCACACATGCAGTTTTTTTATAGTGCAGTTGGTAACCAAATCTTCATACCAAGGTAACCAAATCGTCATACCAAGGTAACCAATCCACCTCCACACCTTTAATTTTTTTATAGTGCAATTGGTAACCAAACCTTCACACCAAGGTAACTAAACCTTCATACCAAGGTAACAAAACCTTCATACCAAGGTAACAAAACCTTCATATCAAGGTAACCAATTCACATTCACACCTGCAGTTTTTTAATAGTGCAATTGGTAGCCAAACATTCATACCAAGGTAACCAATTCAGTGTTATTAGATTACCAATTTATTTTAAATGTGATGCAGTTGGTAGCCAAACCTTCATGCAGTGGGTAGCCAAACCTTCATACCAAGGTAACCAATTCAGTTTTATTAAGTTACCAATTTATTTTGAATGTAGTGTATTTGGTAACCAAACCTTCATGCAGTTGGTTGCCAAACTTTCAGACCAAGGTAACCAATTCATACTGCAGGTGTGGAGGTAGAGTGGTTACCTTGGTAATTTAAAGGTTTGGTTACCTTGGTATAAAAGTTTGGTTACCTTGGTACGAATGTTTGGTTATCAACATTACATTACACATCACTCTCTTATCTCTCTCTCTTTTTGTAGGGCGAATATTCTTCTTCTTCTCATTAGCGTTTTGGACAATGGAGATTCTCGGGGGAGTAGCAGCGGCGGAGTAGCGGATGAGAGGGCTACTACTGTGAGGGAGATCAAGATTTGAATTTGAATATTTGAATTTAAATTATTATTTTGAATTTGAATTTCTTTTTGTTGTTAAATCCTAGATATTTGAATTTGAATTATTAGTTATAGCAGTTATTTCTCCTTGATTTTAGGTTTTCTTATTAATGTGAATTGCGTTATTTTTGTAATTATTTTGTGTATGTATTGTTTTTGTAAATACTTTTTAATTATTATATATTAGTGTTAAGGACCCTAAAATAATGGGTTGGAGTCAACAATAGCAACTTTGGTTAATGAAAGGCCAAATGGTTTAATTCTTATAAAGATAATAATTGGGCTTTTCATAAGTCCAAAACGATAAGTATAGATATCTGGCCTTTGATATTTTTTAAAGAGATACAAAAGCTTTTATGCAACACATTATATATACAAATGTCTAAGTCAACATGGGTTGAGTGTATAGCAAGGCTGAAAAAAGAAATCTACAAAGTTGTCCACCACTGACTAGCTATATTGGACGAGTCCAATCCATTTATAATTCAATATATAGGTAAATTTTCAGATTCAACTATATGCCCAGTCCACTACTAATGTAAAGTTTGAAGTTGCTTCATGGGAACTTAATACTTTTGGACCAGACGGTTCAGATGAGCAGTTTATAAAAACAAGTTACATTTTATATAGTAAAGAGTTGAATTTGTATATAACAACGATTAGTCCGGATCTTAAGCTCACCTCTCATCTAACTCATTCGAGTTCACCTTCTTTTAACGACAGACCCGGTGACGGTTCGGTCATACAACCGTCGTCTATACTTTTAGCGACGCTATATGTTGTTCGTCGCTAAAAGTATAGACGACGATTATCATATGATCGAATCGTCATCGTCGTCTGGTCATAAAGGAGGGTGATTTGAGTGAGATGGATAAAAGCGAACTTAAAATCCGGACCGTAACAACGAAAAATCTAATATTTTAACTCTTTACATAAATTACAACTTATTTTTACAGACTGTCCAAATAGACTGTACATTTACAACGTGAAATTCATATCCAATACTTTTATCTTGTGTATATATAGTTGTATATATAGATTTTTATTGTGATCTCTTTCATTACCTCAAGTATTTCTTGGACTGAAAGAGGATTCATTCTATTAAGAAAACTTGAACTTGGTATGCTAAGACTAGAACATATAAAATTCACCTTTGAATCAACATTTACGTCTAAGCACATACACATTTAGATGGAGATGCTTAGAAACGTTGCTCTTTAATATTATTTCTAAGTAACAAAGATAAAAATCATAGATCTAGAACAGTTCTTTATTTATTTATTTTTCTTCAAAAAAATATATCATAATTTTGATTTCACCTTGAAAAGTGATCTGACAAACACGAACAGCTTGACTAGTAATTTTTTTTTGGGTCCCCTTTCCAAAAGTTATTTGAAGGACAAAATTAAGTTAGAAATAAATGCACATTCTTGTCAATATGTGCAATGAAATTATGAAATGATATAAGTACGTACTGATGGATACATTTTTAGAAATGCATGGTCAGGCTCTTTTGGTGCAGCTTGTATGGCTACGTAGAGTCGTTACCAAAAGTGATCACATGGTCCTCATCTATTCTGTCTCTCGAGTCTCGACCTACAAATTTCATGGCTGGATCCGACAACAAATCCCCTACTATGCGAAAGGATGCAACATTTCATTTATATGTTGATTGGTGTTAGTTTGTTATACATTGCTTATACATGAGTTAGTTACTTAACAAAAATATCAGAGTTTTTAATAGGCAAGATTAATTTGACTCGTCACATATGCAAGGGGTTTTATTTATTTGAGAGGGTTGAATAGAAAAATGGATTTTTAAGCACAATTTTTTTTTATTTCAGCACTAAACTATAATATAATTAATAAACATAGTACAATTCTTTATTGTGTATATACGTCTCTCCATTGTCCTATACATAAAATCATAGTACACTTACTATGAACCCCAATAAAGGACTCAATTTTCACCATGAGCATTTTACTAGTAAGAATTATTAAGTTCTCTCATCAATCCATTGTCAAGCTAAGAAACCCTGAACCACTTCTTTCTTGTCTTCTTTAATTACTTTTTGTAAAATACATGCATCTTAATCTGCTCATTTCACCACATGCATTATAATCATGCAAATAATTATAAGTTTCCTTCAAAACTTCTTTGTCATCATCTCTCTCTCTCTATCTCTCTCTCATTATCATAAAACTTTTGATTGAGTTCCCTCTTTGAAACCCTAGCTAGGACCACTTCTTTTTTATCACGAGTCATCTTTGCTCATTTCACCACAATAGGATCATGTGGTAAGTTTACCTCAAGAAAACAAAAACGCATACACTCGCACTTTCATTCCTGAAAAAGTTTTGTTTGGACACTCGAAAGTCAACTGACACACATGAATAGTTTGAAAACTACTAAAACTACTACTATTATATTATCCATTTATATCAAAAGTTCTTGGAAGGACAAATTAAAGCTGGCAATAAATGATATGTCTGATGGATGAATTGATTGATTGCATGTTGATTGATAATTGATATGATGGAAATGCATGGAGAGGGTCAATATCCTTTTCACCACCATCCGTTGTTGATATATCAAATCCGAAATATAATTCTCTCTGAAACAATTATTCTTTAATTTCTACAATAAAATTCATCGCAATAACCGTATCATTGAGACCATCACTAAAAATAATATTTGTGTCATAAAATATGTATTAGGAAAAATTAGAGAATATATATATTGGAGAGGATGATAATCCATGCATCTTGAACAGCCACATATCCACCTAAAAAATAATGATGTTGTTATTCATGGTTATAAGTACGTAGGGGCAAGTCTATTCATAGTGCAGGATAAGCAGATGCTGGATTTATATATATATACAAGTATAGAGACAGTGGTATACATAAAATTTAATAAATTTAAGTGGACAAATTTATAAAAGAAGTTCAACTTAGAGGAGACAAAAAAATTTAAACTACCACTTCAATCTTCAGCCCAAAAAAATTCGCTTTTACTAAGAAGAGATAGATCTGGTGATAAGCTTAAGTTTTGTGTACAATAAAGTATATCTCAAATATTTTAGATGAGACTTGGATATATATATATATATATATATATATATATATATATATATATATATATATATATATATAGATCTCTATCCACAAAGAACCTATTATTGGAGAAGAACTCCATTTTGGTAAATATTCATGTTTCTAATTGGGCTTTTTTTTTTTTTTTTTTTTTTTTTTTTGTTATGGTAGAAAGAATGGCAATTTGGCTAAAATGGGTTCTTTTCCTAACAACCTATTCTTCTGCGGATGGAGGCCCATATATATATATATATAATATATATCGTTTAATGGGATTATATCTTATATATTTGGTGAAATTTATTTTCATGCTCCATAATCTATCCACACCGAAAAATAAAATAAAATAAAATTATGCCATATTCATATAATTTTGGGGGACAAATGGAATCGTTGTAACTATTATCTATCTACAGGTAAAACATTAAATCACATCCAGTCTACCATTAATACTAGAACTGCATGCATGCAGTACCTCATATGGTATATGATTGATTCCCTAAAATATTTTCACTGAAATTATTACCCAAAGCTAGCCCGCCTACGAGCCTAACTGATTAGTACTGATCTATTATAGTTGTCGGGATGGATTTGATTGGCCATGACTAATAATAGAAATGGTTAATATTTCTACCTCAAAATTAATTGACTTTTAATGAATTAATATAGTAACATCATATACTGAGTTTCTAAATCTTATTTATCTGATATGGACTTTTTATATTTACTGCGTCAATGTGGCGTAATTTTGAGTTAGAAACTTGCACAATTTTAATTCAATGACTAAAGTATGTGGGTTGCTGAGCCTTGCACATGAATGATAATTTATTTTGATGATATGTTAAACTCGAACTCAAAATCAATTGTTAATGAAGAAAGTAACCCATCAGACTATATATTTATATCTCTATATTATTTGTTACATGTAAAATTTGATGAGCCAATGGTACTTTTGGAATAGTCATGATTCATAATCCGAGCTCGAGTAAAGTTTGGTCATTACAAACCATATTCTCTTGTAATGTGCTTAGTGTAAAACCCACACATCTAAATTTCATATAATTTTTTGAGTTGACCTGTAAACAATAAATTTGAAACAAGATAGTCGACAGATTTATTATAATTATATATCCCCATCAAAATATTGTTACATAAATGCATGCTACATATTTTTCTTTTCCTTGATTACATTATATATATAACAATCACATGCACTTGTCTTTCAAACAACCACCCCCATATCTAGGTCGAAGTCGACATTCATCAAGGAGCACCAGTTGGCCGTCCATGGACGCCGCAAATCTGTGGCCCTCTCCTATAAATTTCTCTCACTATATCTATATATGTATCTATATCTATATGTTAACATATGAGTGAATACCTTGTCTTAATATAATAGCCTTTTTCATAGAATTCCGTACGATGGTCAAATGAAAGGTAGGTATCGCATCCACATCAGCCTGACACGTGTCCCTCTCTAACTTGGTCGACATTGATCATCTTTGTACAATCCCTAAGATGTGGTACCCAATGGTTGGGGACCAACTGGGGGGCATGAGTACGTTACAGCTGGGTAGTCTATTTATTTGGACAAACAAAGTCGTAATTTTGACCAAAGGAAAGAAAAAATCCCTCTTTTTTTTTTTTTAAGTCAATAAAATGAGGATTTGACATAACCAAAAAGATAAAATATGCCGACAGAATTTTCCTTTATTTTTTTTTTCTTATTTTGATAATACAAAAATCCCAAGTTTTTTTAAAGATAAATGTAGCGAATTTTATTTTTCATTGGTAAATTTTTTGTGCCTAAAAGATAATTTATAAATCCTTAGGTTTATATATTTGTAAATTAAAAGGTTACTTTTATCACCTAAAATTATTATCCAATTTTTTTTTTATTTTCTAAAAATATTAATAAATTACTAAATTTTCAAAGACTAGTCGGTTGAATATTCATTTGGTTATATATTAGAATCATAGTTATGTCAAGGGGTTAATTATTATGTGGTATGAATGACTAAACAGAGTCGTTGTTGCAAGAAATTCTTAATCATGCAGTAATCAACCTAAAAAGAAACAAAATAACAATCACATAAAGAAAATGACATATTTAAATATTGTCATTATTATTATATGATTTACCAACATTCGGTATTTGTTCTACTTTGAAATATGAAGCAGACACTATAAAAGGATTATATGTTGACAAATGAATATTTGAATATATAATTATTACAATGAAATTTCATTTTCAATGTTCCCTCATTCTGCTAGTATTAATTAATTTGTTCGATTATTAAATTAAATAGGTACTTGCATGCATGTTTCCTTATTCCTTTTTTTTTTGTTGGCCATTAAATCTTTGTACTTTGTTTGAAAAAATCATTAACAGATAAAGCAGTGGCCAACAATCACTAGCTAGCTCAAGTGGTACAATACGATTTCCTACCTTATTAATTCTTGCAATCCCAACATAGCATAATTTACATGGTGAAATTAGGGTTTCATGTCTTTGGTGGTGAAAGTGAACCCATTTCATATCCCACAAAAAGTGTTTTATTTTATTTATTTTTTAAAATTAATTCGTAAGTGATTGATGTAATTTTTGAAAACAAAAAGATTGTAGTTGGTAGTACGTACTTTATAGATTATTTACAATAACTATGATTGTATTAATTATAATCAAATTAAATTAATTAGATCAATATTAAATTTTAGAATTTTGTAAACTAAATTTAAAAGTCAAAATAAGACTCTTGGAAAGTATTTGTGTAGTCTTTTAGGCTGATGACTTCCAATATATATGCCTATGGAAACATTGAAACATATATAAGGAGGATATGGGCTAGCTGAATATGAAAATAAATACGTCAAGTATGAGCCCACTACTATCCAATGGCATGCCTACTTAGCAAGAGGAAGGAAAAATATAAGAAATCCTTCTATAGTAATAACCCCCTCAATTAAAGCCTTCGCATCACTGCTTAATGTAGGGTTGGATGAGCAGCGTGGTAAGCATTGTTTCTAATAAAGTTATAAAAAGAAAATTATATATTTTGTTATAAAATGCAAATAATATTTGGTACTTTTAATATAACTAAAAACAGGTTTATTTTGTCGTGATGACCTTTAAGTTAAGGCATCACTTCTCGAAATGGACACTTAATATAATACTTCTTTTGTTTCATAAAAATATAGTTTTATTTTTTAATAAAAAAATATTTAACAAAAAGAGTTACTTTTTATTTATAATAATATAACAACACTGTTTTTCTATACTATTTTTTTTCCCGAAAATAAGTATGGATACAAAAATATGTCCTTAAAATTTATAAATGAATTTTTTTTTATGACCTGCCAATTTTGCCTCCTCTAATGGTGGCGTCATACAGAATCAACATAATAATAGAGATCCACTCATTGTTTAATGGTCAAGTACGGGGGCCGGCGCACACAGTCTTGTAATCTTGTTTGTATTCCCTTCTGTTTATGTTTCGCATAAGATTTTATTTATTTATTTATTTATTATTATTTACTCTGTTTTATCTTTTTTCCAAAGTGCCCATTCGGTCTTATTATAGCATAAGTGGTTTCATGTAGTTTGAAGTCAAACATTTTTAATGTCCTAATTCATGTACATAATTTTGTCCCCCACTTCAACAAGAATCTCTTCACTATTCAATGCCTTTTTGCTCTTTAATAGATAATATACGTATAGAAGGATCACAAACCCCTTTGGCTTCGATCTATGACTTTTGATTTATGAATTGCTCAGCAAATTTAGTTAGTCTTACATTCCCATACATTAAAATGTGATATCCGACCACTGTCAAAACTAGCTCGAATCCTCCTTTTGGTTGTGGCAAAGAAAGTTAAAGTCATACCACTCAACCAATTAAATGGTTGTTGGTCTTATGTGTCAGGGATTTTGATATCACTTGGTATATGAAGTCAGACTTGTTTATAATCAATTTTAATAAGATTTGTTTGGTAATTTACGGTTTAAAACGGTTTATAATTACTTTATATATATGAAAATAATCAAAAATATCAATTCAATACTTATTATTTGTCAAATCTAATAATCAAATTTGACCAAATATATTACTAATTAATCTTGTCATATTTATTTTAATAATTCCATTCATTACCCTTTTTTTACTTCTCAAAACCTTTCTTTATAGTAATTGACGCTTCAAATAAATGATAAATAGGTTTTTAATACCAAATTAAGACTTTTGATTTTTATTAGTTTAAGTGTTTTTTCCTTACATACCAAACACACACTACTTTTACAAAACTGATTATATGTAATAGTAATAATCAAAATCAATAATTAAATTGTTTAAGCAATCTCAAATATACTACTCCCTCCATTCAAAAATTATAGATACAAATTGATTTTTGTGGTCAAACGACATATTAAATTTTAAAATTTATGTAAATTTATTTAATTTTAGTTGATATAATTATTATAATTGTAAGTATATAACAAAATTTATTAATCACAAAATTTATTTAATTCTAAACTTTTATGAGTCATACCAATTTTAAAATTTAATATGTCATCGTTTGATATCAAAATTAAATTATATCTCTAATTTTAAAACAAAGATATTATAAATTAAGTATGACACATTTATATTGGAAAATATGTGAAGTATATATATGTCCACTATGAGTTGTTCTAATAACTTTGAAACCACATACATTGAGTTTGGGTGACTATATGTCTCTAGACAAAAGTTAATTATACCTAAATAATGAGCTCAATAATTTTTAATATTTTTTTATTATATTTATAATAATGATAGCTATACCCTTACACAACAAGTTAATTTGAGCAACTTGGCATTTGTTGATAGTTTAGATTTCTGCAATTAGGCCAGGAGCAACAGGGTTGCACTAAGAACATATTCGGAATATAAATTTCCATTATTAGCAAGTAGAACTTTGTTATCTGAATGTTAAATGTTGTGTCTATATTGATCATGCCATAATTAGATGCTTTATTTTTAATTTAATTTAATTAGTTTGAAACTTTAATCAATAAATATCTTTGTCATTTCTTGTGCATAATAATGTCAATGGACCTATGCTAGCTTGTACAATTATTAAGAGATTATCATGATGGTGAGTAGATTATTTTGTAATTAAGAATCTTGATGACAATTACATATAATCATTCTATATATTGGTTGAGTTTAAATAATGAAGAGTCTTCTTTGTCTACGTGTTTACTTCTAGACCTAATCTTTATGTATATTGAATACGTATAGCAATAATTAAAAAAATAAAATGATCTAGCATGTAGGAAAGGGTGGGTGAGTATATATATATATATAGCAATCGGTTGTTGGAAGTAATCCTTTTTTTGGTCCCATGTTATAGCGGCTGGAGCAAAAAAAAATTTTTTTATAACAAGCCGCTAGCGGCTGGGCCAAAAAGGAATTGCTCCTAGCAACCGAAAGTATTCTTTTTAAATAGTACTATCTATTAAATAACACTTCTTTATTAAAGTTACGTCGTTTTGAAGATTCTTTTAAAAATAAATAGGACCGCATGTGTCATTTTTGTAAATAAAAAGAAAGCAAGTGAGACCAATCTATTTTAATATTATTTTGTATTTTAAAAGAATATTCAAAACGACGTAATTTTAATAAATGAGTGTTGTTTAAGAGCACTACAAGAAAATCTTAATAAATGACCAAAAACATCAATGATCGCACTTTTTTGGTCGCAGAAAAGTATTACTAGCGATAGCCATTAGCGGCCAGCCCTTGAATTTGGTCGCTAGAGTATGTTAATGAATTGAACTCGATTACGCTATTCTATCCATGAAGTTCATTTTTACCTCCAAAAATTGGCACGAAATATTGGCGCCTTAGTTATTTGCGACCACTCACCATCGGCCGACCGCATGCGTGGCCGATTGATACTCCACATCATTTAAAATTAGTGATGCGTGCGATCGTTGACGATAGCGATCGATCTATTCCAATTAACCAGTTCCAGTTCTAGTTCGTCACTCTCAATCGATAGAAGAAAAAAAAGAGGGAGAAAAGAATAGGGAGAAGGGGGAGAAGAGAAGAGGGAAAAGAGGGGAAAACGCCGCCACCCACCACCACGATCACCACAATCACCCACCATCACCACCACCACCACGATCAAATACCGCATACACCCACCATCACCACCACCACACAACCGCCATGACACCACCACTTGCAGTACACACGATTTACTCTTGTGAAGTATATTGTATGCAACATTTGTTATCACTTATATAATCAATGAAACATATATATATAACCAAAAAATATTTATCCCGAACCCAAATTAGAATTTTAATAACTCATAATGTATAATGAATTTTTGAGTGAGGTTTATTGTGTTTGATACCTCTATGAGTAATCTAAACACTATTTTGAACTCAAATTCCTTGTAAATTATTTATGGTGATTTTTGCCAAACCAAGAAAAACCGATGAAACCCCACGCCTAAATTTTGATTGGGAATCTGTTTTGGATATCAAACTTGTTAAATAAAATATGGCCTTTTGAGGGTTGATACCTTATTGTATAAAGCGCGTCCTGTCCAAAGATGAACAAAAAGGACTTGTGATGAAAAAGTTATGACCAAAACAAAATTGAAAATTTTAAAATTAAAACAACTATAACTTGAGTTATATAACTCATTTGAGGATAAAATTTAAAGTGGAAGTACAACTCATTTGAGGATGAAATTTAAAGTGGAAGTACTCGCTCATCGTAGAGAGAGTATCTTGTCCAAATTTCATAATTTTTGGAAGTAATTTGAATTATATTTAATTTTGTAATTTTGGATAGAAATGAGCCTTAAATAAATATTAAACAATAATAGAAAAATCTGAAAAATCAAAAGTGATTTAAAATATAATTAACTATGTGGGACCGGAAAGAATAAAAATAATAAATTAGTTAAGGAGATTTAATGGAGAAAATAAGTTTAAGATAAATTAAGAAAATTAATTGAATTAAAATCAAAAAT
Source organism: Panax quinquefolius (assembly GCA_020205615.1). NCBI lineage: Eukaryota > Viridiplantae > Streptophyta > Magnoliopsida > Apiales > Araliaceae > Panax > Panax quinquefolius. The sequence goes on from CM035163.1 coordinate 33,415,309, forward strand.
ACGTAATATATTTTTATCGGTTAAAACATGATAATATGAAACGTATGAGCTTATGTATATATTAATTAGACATGTTTATAGTGAGCCAATAGAATTAGTATGAGGGATGCTCGAGATCGAGTTATATTAAAAGAAATTACAAACGGATTTATGAATAATTATCGGCGACAACTATTAATAATAATAGTTAAGTTAATTGACTAATCGTTATGAATATTGTTAGTAATACAAATGACTAACAAAAAATATATATATAATGGTAGTAGGGATCCACCATTTTCAAAATGAACAAGTTTCCTTCATTGCCCCTAGATATCCCAGCACACGATATCTTGAAATTTAACAAAAGCTTTAAGCAGAATAAATCGATTTGTCAAGTCTTTGTATCCATAGAATTTGACCATGTATCTTTGCGAGAATATAACAATAGAATTTGACCATGTATGCCTTGAATTATAGTTGTGCACATTCTGCTTTGTGTGTTGGGATTATATTTTCTTTGAAATTGGTCAAGTATGCATGCCACAAATGCGTGTGGATAGTCCATATTATAGGGAGACTCTGTAATTTTTTTCATATATAAGTCAAATGGCCATATAACTTGAACATGAGTATAACATAAAACATAACTAGAATTAAGTTTATCCATAATTCAATCAAGAAGAAGGTTCAAAGAAGTTTTCCATAATTCACAATCGAGAAGTTAAAGAAAATGACACCTTATTAATATGTATGCTATAAGTATGGCTTAGCTTAGAATAGAAAAAAAATGAAAAGTACAAACACAAACACAAGCATCATAACTTCAACCACACTATTAATGAGTTGTTTCTAAAATATCCATACTTGTCTAAATCTTCATATATAAGTCAAATGGCCATATATGCATTCGTGTATATGTGATGGCAATGAGTATATGTGATGTTTTTGTTGTGTTCGAGATATGGACCCTCGAATCATATATGTATCCTTGTTAAGTAACTTGATTAAGAAAAAAAAGTTGAGGGACCAATTAATAAACTAGAAAAATATTGCCCATAAATAGTCAAGTTACTTCATTTTCTTCACTTTTCATGGTGATTTAAGGTTTATAGGAATGCTTAAAGACCATATGTGTTCTATTGTAGATTGTTGGGATTTGGTAGCCAAAATTGTGCCTATAAGGAATTTGTTATGGCCAATGTTGTTAGATAGTGAGGAGTACATACATTGCTATAGATAACATATAAAAATGGTTCCCTAAGTTAGTTAAGGTCTACATGGTGTGTTGTGCAAATTCTTGCTTAAAATCATTGAAAATAAGCTTTATAGAACAATGAACACTAAAATAGTGAACCACCATACCGGACCCCATACATAAGTTTCAATAGTCATAATAGGACATAAGAAAGCTACACAAACTAAAGGAACCAAGCCCAAGCCATTTTGAGCATGAGACTTGTTAAAAATCACATTTTAAAGCCAAAATGGACTGCTTTTGGACAATTCATAGTACACGACCTTAAAGGACTAACATGAGAAGATACAAAGTTGCTCATACATGCTAGTTATGATTCCCAAACATGGTCATTAATAAAGCCAACAAGAAAACCAATTTAAGCTCTCTTTTCGAGCTAAAGTGAGCTTTGATAAGTCAAAATGAGTTAGATGATTAAATAAAGTTTGGTGATGCTAAAAGTAACCTTAATTAACTTAAATATACACGCCTAGACTATCCTAGTGGCCTAGACTATCCTATCCTATTGTCCTTTTGTTTACATACAATTACATATCCCGATGTTCTCTATATCCACACATGTTTATGTACCTTTCATTTATAACTTATACTAACATCCTAAATTTTTATTTATAGATGTCTTACGAACTCCGCAACACACGAAAAGCGCGGGTTGGGTCGGGGCCCTAATCATGTGCCGAAGGCCCCGGCTAATCCGGATGATCGCATTCTTATACAGATCCGTCCTCCTCCAGATAGCACGTAAGTTAAACATCGTGTATATATATATATAAGGGTTTAATATTTTCATTTTATAAATATAGTAGTGATTTAAATGTAAGGGTTTTAATATAAATTATTGTATATTGTAGTGATTTTCAAGATAGTAAAATTGTGAAGTGCATTTCACAATTATAAGCTTCTGAAGCGGCTACGCCGATGATTACGTGGCGAAACACCTCTCTTACCCATAAGGATCTGATTTAAATTTGAATTTCGGTATATTTTTTATCACTCGATAGATAATACATAGTTAATCAAATAATATTGTTTAGTAATATAACAGTTTTAATATTATTATTGTTGTTTTATTTGCGAAGCGATATAGAGATGGGACGACCTTACGTGCATCGATTATTCGAGACACTATTACAGCAAAAGTGCGTGCATTGCGAACTAAAGATAATTTGAACAAGAACGACAAAAAGCCCTACACAATGTTGAGATTGACCATCCAGGGCGGGGTGAAGCGGTATATGCATGAGCATAGCCCCAGTGGTGCGCCACGACCCGTATAGGGTGCGGATGTGTGACCCGATGGAAAGCAAAGAGTTGGGTCGAGAGCGCGAGGATGCGCCTCGAACAGATCCTCAGTGTATCGATCGGGCGAGAAGGCAAAAGCGTGTATCGGGCGACGGTATATCACAATTTGCGACACATTCTTGCCCGAGTGCGTATGTTATGTTCTGATCATCTTTTGTAGCAAAATATCATATGTTTACATAATAATATGAGAAAATGAACTATAGGAGTCTCGGTCTCAAGGTCAACCTATCAATTGGTTGGATGTGTATGTAGCCACCGCGATGGTCTACACAAGGCTGTTCGGATAAGCGGTAATAAGTTCACTTTATCCTAATATGTTGTTTATAAATTATAACGACCTTCTTTAGTATTTTTTTATTTATTTTTTTTAACTATTTAATTGTTCATCTTCCGACGGGACACTTATAAGGGCTTAATGAGCAGCGCTATCTTGAAGGCACCCGCGTCCGTCGATTGATCAAGAATTATGGGAGAGGCATCCATCGTGAAGAAAAATATGTCAAAGGCCAAGGACAAAGACGGCGCTTGACCATCGATGCACGAGCGGCTACGCCACCACACATCACCACGATCGTCAGGTTATCCAACTATCATACTCCTGCTTGATGTGTGAGAAGCGATCTGTCGGGATCGTGATCTTCTTAAATATCTTGGCGGGCATTTGCGATCTCTGAGTCTGATGAGTTGGCGGAGGCGATGGCGGCGGCGGCGAGGCGAGGCAAAGCGGCAACAACAACGGGAGGCGGTATATATATATATCGTTTATTGTTTAGCTACATTGTCTTATATGTTTTTAGTCTCCGAGTGAATGTCTTACTTATATGTAACATATATGTTTTATTACTTTGATAATTACAGATCCTAATTTGGATGATCCATGAAAGAAGCGCTGACTTATTTTTTTTTTAGATTTTTAAAGCCTTGTACTCTTTTAGATTCATTCTTTGGACAATTGTATTAGTTTATATGGATGTTTACGATATCGATTATATTGTGTTGGATGAATGTTTTGTATTGTATTGGATGAATGTTTATTCATGGATGAATGTTTTGTATTGTATTGGATGGATGTTAATATGGATGCTTGTATATATATATATATATATATATATATATATATATATATATATATATATATATATATATATATATATATATATATATATATATATATATATAACCGTGTTGGGATTAAGCGTAGTAAAAGCGTTATTTTTGGGAAATCAATAAAATAGGCAAAATTTAAAAAAAAAAATCAAGCATCGTGACGCGTGCAATCATTCTAAAATGTATCGTGATCGCTTGAATCTAGCGGCCATTGCGCGTCGCTATTATCGATCACGACATCGTGACACGTCACGCATGACAAATGACTCAAAGATAAGTCATAATAGCGACGTTATCGGTCGCTAATTGCGATCGCTAATTATTCTGTCATTATTGGTGGTCGTTGATGTCCTTCCAATGACAGATTATCTCGCGACTAGATCGGCCGACGCATACGATCATGAGATATATCATCTATGACCGTATGCGGTCGATATCTTGATCATTGATAAGCCTTTTTGTTGTAGTGGAGAGTGATATTTAAGCGGAGTGTTTTAGATCCGTTTTGTATATATAGGTCCCGTTCCACAGTATACGTTAGTTGAGGGCACTATTTCAGCTAACAGATCTGTGGTCATCCATTCAATTAATTAAGAGCTGAGATTAATTTTGCAGTTTTACATTTCAATCATAAAGTTTTCCTAATAAATTCTCTTCGGGTTCCTCTTCTTCCTCACTCTCAGCTGCTACCTCTGCGACTAGCTCGGGTGCAACTATCAATTCTTCACTCACCACATGGATATCTTTAATTTCTTCTTCGCCTGACATCCTACAATCAAGTTTAATAACTTAATTAGTACTCTCCAATAAAATATTTGTTATAACAAAATATTATACTCCAATATTTATTCCTTAAATGAATCTCATCGATTCATCACTTAAAACTCTATGTGAGTTCATCTCTTAATTTTCGATGTCATTTTCAAATATGGCCACAAAATAAGAGTTAATTGACATACCACATATTATTCCTATATTCTGACCGACCAATTAAATAAAAAATAAGCTTAGGTAGGTCATACTAGCGAAGAAATTACCCGTCTCTCCCCTCCTAGTTCTAGTCTCACATCTCAGCCAAGGATCATATCCCTAAGCTTTGATACCAACTATGACGCCCCTAAAATAGATATACATCACCCATCTTGGGTCGCCAAATACATATTACTGAATACAAATACAAACTTAATTAATTATACAACATGAGCTGAGAGTTTTTACACGAATATTATCTCATAGACAATATCCAAACTCAAATTCAATCCTCATTACATTTATTATCACACTAAATAGTGAGGACTACTAAAACAACCATCTCGGACCATCACTCCATTCCTCGACTAGTCCCGGCTACGTTCTCATTTCCTGAAGAGAACAATGAATTGCAAAAGGGTGAGCTCAACTAGCCCAGTAAGAAATATTATGACTAAGATAATGCAGAATAAATTATCGTTAGCCTTCAACAGTGTTAAACTGATAAAATACAATAAACATCAAGTTTAACTGCAGCGGAACAAGCAATCTATTAGAAGAGTCAAGTAGAGCATGATATCTACTATCTTCTATGATTTAAAAAGTTTATCATCAATTTTATCGCTAAGACTCAGCTTAATAAATAATTCACATCATTGAATTATCCATGCACTACGGGCCAAGAATATTCATTAGTATCACAACCACGAATTATCCATGCCCTACGGGCCAATGATATTCATGTTTTCACTAATGGTCATGATCATACCAACAACTTTCCATCAATGCACTACGGGCCAATGAAGACTTTTATCATTTATAACATTACAGGTCATGATTATACTGAATGATCCCTGGTCATAATCATACCAATCAATAGTCCATCTATGCACATAAGCCACAGATGACTTTCATCACAATATAAGCATGAGGATGATGACAATGATATAAAAATTCAATTAAAAAAAAGCAAAGGATAAATTTTTAAAGATTTATAATTTAATTTATTTTGAATTTAATAATGTCCAAATTATCAACATGATATTGCTTTCTGGAGTAAAATTTAAGAATAATATTGTATCAAAAATTATTTGAAAAGAAAAGAAATCAATTTTTGTCATGAATAGCACCCCGGGTGAATAGTACCTAAGTGAATAGTAACTCGTGAATAGTACTTCATGAATAGTACTTCGAAAATAATACTCTGTGAATAGTACCCCGTGAATAGTACTTTATGAATAGTACCCCGTGAATAGTATCCCGTGAACAGTACTTCGGCATGAAAAGCTTAAAATTTAAAAAGAATGTTCAGAAAAATATCCTTGTGAAATGATGCTAGATGAAGCGCAAATTTCAAGGATATTCTACTAATTTCACGGAGTATAGAAGCAATACTTTAGCAGAATGAGTGTAGAATTAGGAATACGAAACGAAATAATATTACTCACATACTACAGAGTATGGAAGAAAATATTATTTCTTACGAATATTGAAAAAAATAATATCCCTTACCTTAGAAGAAGACTGGATACTGGAATAGTGAAGTAGCATAATACTCTTCTTCTTTCTCTCTATAGCTTCTCTCTCTATAATTGCTCTTATAAGTCTTAGTGAATTAGTGAGAATGAAAGAAGAATGAGCTTCTATTTATGGAAAAACATAGTTTCGATAATTGCGCATTTTGGGGCTCGAATTATTACAGTATAGTACCTTCATCTTTTCCTCTATATTTAATTTAGTCCTACAAGTATTATCAAACTTGCACCACCTCCCCTAATAGTACATGCATGTGAATCAATAGTTCCATTCATGTGAACAAATAGTTATATGCATGTGAACTAATAGCAATTAATTGCTCATTTATCCGATTAATTACCCGAATGGTTAATTTAACCTCCAAAAATTAATTATTATCGAAATAAATGTCGATTTCCACTAACACTAATAATCCCAACACAATAGAAATATTAATTTCATCTTTAATCAACACGAACTTATTCATCATTAATATTATAACTCACAATATTTAATAACCAGATCATTCCCGGAAAGAGGGGCTTTCAGATAAGGATTTCTCTCTTTATTATTAGCCTTGATTAGGTGACCAAACCCTTTTCCTCGTGAACTTTCTGAGACATCGTCAATAATGCAAATAATAATATTAATAACTTTGTCGTCTCAATTATTAATTTAATAATATAAAATATTATGCGAGATGATAATGTGACAATAATTGAATCAATAATATGAGAGATATTATCGTGATTCTTCTGTAGCAATAATTGAATATAAGCGGTGACTTCTCACGTAAGCATCAATAATCAAAGATCTTGTCTGTCTGGTATCTTCTTATGCAACCACGTGTATTCATCGTATATTTTACCATCGGCATTTCAACAATTAACGTTAAAACTTTCGTCGTTAATTTTATAAAAAGATATTTCTGTCATTTTCTAACTCCGATAATACTTTCGTTGTGGGGTCCACCAATGATTGTGCCGTCGTATGAATATTCCCCGACCAATCGAATATTTTATAACAACTTACTTACTTTGAAAAATTTGTAAATATTACCCACAACTATAATATTATATCAAATCCACACCATAATATTCAAAAATATATTTCGAGAAAAATTAATCTTTATTCATAAAAGTTGGGTTCTTACATAATATCTCATTATTTTCTCGTACTAAAGCTTAATACCTCCATTGTTAAACCTTATTCAGATTATACTTATTCTCACACCGGAGCTATTCTCCGGCGGCCCAGGACATCAAATTTCTCTGTGTGACTTCTTTTCTGTGTAGGATTGGACGCGTTATTGGTGATTAAGGGGCATGGACGAATCTTAGTGTTAACATTGGCACTATAAGGACGACTGTTTAGTGCTAGGTATTTTTCAATCACTAAGAAGTTTGATCAAAAGTAATGGCGACAAGTAAGATGGTTTTCGAAAATGGAAAGTCAACTGCTTACCCATTAACTCAACCTAAGGGTTCGATCAAGGACAGATTGGGGCCTGGCCTTCCAAAGACATTTTGGATAGGCTCAGGCCCCATAGTCATTCGGTGGGTTCGAAGAACACTCAAACGGACGGTGTCAATCGTTGGTCGTTCTCAAAGGCAAGGAAGGAAAAAGGGACATGACGATCGTGTCGAGGATAACCCATCTCAAACACGTATCCAAAAGGATCAAAACTCTAGGTGAGATAACCAGAACAACAGACAATTAGTTTTACCCAAGAAGGTTTAGGAGAATGAGGACGTTGTGGAGGCCCTACGTCTTCAACGAAAAGAGTTGGACGCACATATGGAATTTTTGATGGGTAGGGTGGACTTTTCCTCCACTCAAAATCGGCGTCAGGAAGCATCGTCAGGGAACCGATCTAGGACACATCGTTTGGATGGTACAAGGTGTGAGACCCCAAATTTTATGAATAAAGATTTAAAATTCTCAAAATATTTTTTTTTGAATATTATGGCATGGATTTGATATAATGTTATAGTTGTGGGTAATATTTATAAATTTTGCAAATTATGCAAGTTGTTATAAAATATTCGATTGGTCGGGGAATATTCATTTTAACAGGGAATATTCATACGACGGCACAATCATTGGTGGACCCCACAACGGAAGTATTGTCGTAAAACGACAAAATTATCTTTTTATAAAAATAACGGCGAAAGTGTTACCGTTAAAACTGTTGAACTATTCTAGTAGTAAAAGTACAAGAATACGTAGGTTGCATAAGAAGCACCAGTATTGATTATTATTGATGCTTACGTAAGAAGTCACTCGCTTATACTCAATTATTGCTACAAAGAATTGTTGCATCATATCTCTTATATTATTGATTCAATTATTGTCATCTGTATAATATGTTATATTATTAAATCAATAATTGAGACGACAAAGTTATTCATATTATTAAATTGCAATATTTATAATTTCTAGAAGTTCTGTCAAGGAGAGGTGTGGTCATCTAATTGCAGGCGCCAATAAGGAGAAATCCTTATCTGAAAGCCCCTCTTCCCTGGAAATGACCTCGTTGTTAAATATCAGAGTTATAATATTAATGATGAATAAGTTCGTGTTGACTAAAGATGAATTTGATAGTTCTATTGTGTTGGATTATTAGTGTTAGGGAAATCGACATCTATTCCGATGATAATTGATGTCCAGGGGTTATATTGATAAATCGGGTAATTAATCTGGATAAATGAGCAATTAATTGCTATTAATTCAAATGCTTATATAACTAATTGTTCACATATGTGTACTATTGAATCACATTCATGTACTATTAGGGAGTTGGTGCAAGATTGATAATACTTGTATGACTAAATTAAAATGGAGGTATATATGGAGGTACTATATCACATTCGATTTTCACATGATTATAACTATTGATTCACATGATTGAACTATTGAATCACATTATTTACTATTAGGGGAGGTGCTGCAAGTTTGATAATACTTACAGGACTAAATTAAAAATGAAGAAAAAGAGGGAGGTATTGTACTATGATTTTTTGAGTCCCAAAACGTGCAATTATCGAAACTATATTTTCCTATAAATAGAAGCTCATTCTTCCTTCATTTCTCACCAATTCACTAAAGCTATAAAGCAATTATTATAGAGAGAAAGAAGAAGAGAAGTCTGCTACCTCTCTACTCCAGAATCCAATTTCTTTCTAAGGTAAGGGGTATTATTTCTTTCGTATTCATGAAGAGAGCTATTGTTATTCCATTCCTTATTATTCTGTTGGAATAATCTGTATACGCGGACTATCGTATACATGGTGAAATTTTGTTGTTATTCTATTCTTTATTATTCTGCTGGAATAACCTGTCTATGCGAAGTACCGCATACATGGTGAATTTTTTTTGTTATTCCATTCTTTATTATTACATTGGAATATCCCATCTTGGTCATGCAATTTACTTTGACTTCGGTTCCGTTTCTTTATTATTCGTGGAATATCACGTGCGTGCGTTCGCACGTGACACGGTTCCATTATTTATTATTACATTGGGAATAACTTTGTCATGCGATCTATCGCGCAGTATGGTGAATCATTCGCTATTCCATTCTTTATTATTACTCGTTAGAATAACTTTTCTATGTGGATTACCACATGCATGGTGAATGATCCTTTATATTCATTCCTTATTAAATTGTGGAAATGATCTGTTTACGTGGATTATGATGAAAGTCATAATAAAAGCATTGGACTGATGAAAATCATGGGTATATGCAGTATTAGTAAGTGTTATAATGAGTTATGTTGGTTATTATGTGAAAACATGAAAGTTTCTTAGAAATAACAAAGAGTTAAAAATTAGATTTTGGTGAAAATGGAACCTGAAATTCAATTGACCATATCTCCTATTATATTTTGAATTTTTGAGTGTGGTCAAGTTCTAAAGTTAGATCTATGAGTTTTCTAACTTATCCAAGTGGAATCACTGGAAAAGGTATTGTATATTTTTGTGCGGACTGATTTTAGCAAAGGAGTCAAAAACTGCAAAGTACCAAAAAGCTACTACCCAGAAATTTAAAAGGGAATTTTCGGCAACTTAATTTGTGAGAAAAATTCCAGCCTTTTGGGACATGGAAATATATGGTATAAAGTACCTCCTGTCCAAAAATGAGCTCATTCCGACTTAAAATGAGCAAGTTATGACTATTTCAATATTTAGGTTTTTCATACGAAAAATGCTATAATCGGAGTTCTATAACTCCGATGACCATGAAATTTAAACTGGAAACTCACGTTAACATGTGTAAGATCCTGCCAAGATTTGGGAATTTCTGGAGTTAAACTTGAGGTAACTAATTTCTTAAGGAATTAATTAGAAATTGATTTTTGAAAAATACTTAAGGGAGTTGAAAAATTATAAAAAAATACTTGTTGTGTATGAAATATATGTATATATGTTTATACAAAGGATAGAAAAATAATAAGTTGGTTTGATAATTTTTCATGAAAATGGTTTAATTACAAACATATGAGTTAAATATGTTATGTGAAGTTAAAGAATTGGTAAATAGGATTTTAGGGCTTGAAAATCCTATATAAGATATATCTTGATTTTTGATGAGTGATTTGATCATTGGTGATGAAATCTTATGAGTATGGTATTTTGAATGATTAAATGCATTATTTGATAAAGTGTAAATAATTAAATTAAATTGTTTATAAGTTTAAGAAGTGATTAAAATATTGTTATAATATTAACAATATTAGATTATGAGTTATTTAAGTGATGGATAATATTTGGATAAATTTAAAGTCTTTAATATTTATCCATGTTTTCGTTTGATTAATGCTTATATCATTGTCATCATCCTCATGCTTATATTGTGATGAAAGTCATCTTTGGCTTACATGCATAGATGGACTTGGTATGATTATGACCAGGGATTATTCGGTATAATCATGACCGTAATGTAACGAATGATGTGGTAAAAGTCCTCATTGGCCGGTAGTGCATTGATGGACAGTTTAATGTAATGAGGACTCCATTGAGTGTGGATATTGTCTAGATGACAATATTCTTATTAAAACTCTTAGATTATGTTTTGTCGTATTTTACACGACTGTTGTATAATTAAGTTGTATTTGAATTTTGTACCATGTATTTAGTGGCGACCCAAGATGGGTTATGTATACCTGTTTTGGGGGCGTCACACAAGGCAGGAAAGAGGCAGGCAACGAAGTCATTCTCAGGAAATGAGCATGCACCGAAGCTGCTCTCAAGAGAGGAGCATGCGCCGAAGATGCTCTCTTGAAGCTAGTAGCAAAGGCAGAGGAAGGTCTGAACAGAGAAGGTGGGTAGCCTCTCCAGAGTCTAGAGATCAGAATTAGCAAGGGTCATTGCCCCGGAGAAATGAGATTGAGGCGCTTGCCTGAAAGTTAGCAAAGTTGGAGCATAGGCTTGCAGTCACCAATGAGGAGAAGGAGGCTCCGATTGATCCGATGTCACCATTTTCTCCAACGATCGACTGGGTTCGGGCTGACCTGAATAAGAAGGCCCCACATATGGAGGATTTTTATGGTACTAGGGACCCATATAACCATAGCTAGGTGTATAACCGGCTGATGAAGTATTATGATTATTCTGATGCGACTAAGTGTCAAATGTTCATCACGACCTTGAGGAAAGTGGCAAGATAGTGGATGATGTCACTGGCCTCGAATTTAATTTCTTCGTGGAAGGAGCGCTGCGATAAGTTCAATGGTAAGTTTGGGAGCAATTAGAGGAGAGGAAAGCCGACATGATCATTGGTTTAGCTCAAATAATAGTCTAATGAGACCCTCAGTCGGTATGTGAATCATAGAGTATTATCATCGGGGAGTTGAATATTATATCCTTGACCAACTTCCTTGATTTCACACATCCAATCCAGTGGTGAAGAACCCGAGGGCATAAAGACTATGTGTTCCAGAAACAGTTGTGCCGAATCATGGAGGTGTACGTAGATAACATGATTGTTAAGAGCTTATCTCTTCGGGAGCATCTAGATGATCTTGAGGGTTGTTTTCAAACTATTAGGCATTATAATATTTGGATTAACTCGATGAATGCAATTTTGGCCTCGGTTCGGGGAAATTTTTGAGTAATCTGGTAAGCAAGCATGGAATCGAGGCAAATCTGGAAAAAGTTAAGGCGATACTGGATAAGAAGTCCCCTCAGTCTTTTAAAGATGTTCAACGTTTAAAGCGGTGAATTATAGTTGATAAGTGCATATTATTCAATTATTTTGAGTCCTTTACGTTTGGTTTTATTACATGTTTTGTGATATAAATGGACTTATTAATGTGTTTAATGATTTCAGGAAGAATTGGAGCTGAAATGAGAAAAAAGGGAAGATCACAAGGTTTTGAATGCCAATATGGATGCATGGTTTTGGCTTGGAACTTGAATTTTATTGCAGAGATATTCCTTAGCATTTCAGAACATATTAATTCTCAAAGAAGTAAGGCTGTAGATCTCGTCGAGAGCTTCAATTTGATAGGTAGAAGGCCTCGTAACTCCTCTCGAATCAAAAGTTATGGTTATTTTACCAAAGGACGTCGTAGCAGAAAATAAAAAGTTGCCACAGCAAATTTGAGCGGGAAATCTAAGATTTTGGAAAGTTTCTAAAAGTATATTTTGGCTTCTTTCTACATGAAATTGGATTGATATTTTTATCAGATTTAGAATATCTTTAGACTGAGATTTATTTCTAAATTGGACTATATTTCTTTATGGAAACTAGTTGTAATTCGTAAATCTTTTTAGGATTTGGATTTCTAGTTCCTATAGGATTTAGGTCTTTGTCTAGCATTATAAATAAAGGATGATAGTCAAGGTTCTATTTATTCAATCTTGTACCAACTATCATACCTCATTGAAGTGCAGACTTGGAGTATGCCAGGCTAGTTCTTTTTATTCAATTCTAAGGGATGTTGAACCTTATTTATAATTAATGATTAATTGAGTATTTATTATTTATCCCTTCTCACATGAAATTCATTCTTGATAATTTGATTTAATTTCTGAATGGTATTTGGTTTAACTGATTTGATTTCTTTAGGATTGAATTGGTTAACGAATATCATATGCTAGATAAAGGAATAATATTACGTGTAATTGATATTGTTCATAATCACAAGTAGTAATTAGTAATACCTGATTGTGGACAAGCTTTTGAGTATTGCTATGATTATCAGAAGACAAGTTAAATAATCTGAGCTTATGTGTTTGTTGCTTGAAATAGTCTAATTCCCTAGTTCTTAATATTACTGTTATATTAAATCTAGAGAGCTTTTTCTAGTTTATATAATGGTTAGAATCTTGTGAAGAGCTTGTTTCATTGAGTGACAATCTAAGGGGAGTTTCGGGTAGCAGAACTTGTTGTTACCTAGGGCTATTAGTTTTATTGAAGGGTAAATAATATTACACTTGAGTAATCTATTGTTGTAAAAAGGTGATACTGAACTGAAGAACTAAAGCTTTTTATTCTTTGATAATTCTTATTAGTTCATTCTTGTTAATTTAGTTAATCAATTCAACATCCCCTTTTTCATTAAAAATCATAGGATAAATATAAAACAAATCACTCTCTGCGGGATCGATCCTTGCTTACTAATGTGCTAATTATTTGAAATTGTAAAGTGAAAGTGAGGTTAATTTAGGAGTGTAAACGACAGCTCCTAGCAGCGTTGAGGAGATTCATGTCCCAGTCAGCGGAAAGATGTCTACCATTTTTTGACACACTGAAAGGACTTCGGAGTGCAAGGAAGTTTTTAAGGGAATTAAAAAGTATTTATCTTCGGCACCTCTACTGATGAATTCGGTTCCTTCGGAACCTTTATATTTTTACTTGGCGACTAGCTCATTAGATGTGGTAGCAGTGTTGATTCGGGAGATCGGAGGAAAATAGTTCCCCGTTTATTATATGAACCATGCCCTTCGAGATGCAGAGATCAGATATCCAAATTTGGAGAAGTTTTCTTATGCCATGATAATAGCCAGTAGGAAGCTTCAACATTATTTTTAGGGAAAATTGATAGTGGTTTATACAGATCAACCTCTAAAGAAGATATTGAAAAAATTGGATATATCAGGATGATTCGCAGCTTGGGCAATGGAATTAACTCATTTTATTTTGGAGTGTCATTCTCGGACGACGATTAAAGGTCAGGCCTTGGTCGACTTTGTGGTGGAGTGTTCTTTTTTCGAACCCAACTCGGCTAATCAACTAAAGGTGTGGATTCGGTCTTGGATATTCAGCCAGTTCAGACCTCATGGAGATTGTATGTGGATGGATAGTCAACCTCAGATGTTAGTGATGCAAGGATAATACTAACAAGTCTAGAAGGGTTTAAGGTGAAGTAGGATATTCGCTTCGAGTTTAAGGCGACTAACAATGAGGCTGAGTATGAGGCTATTTTTTCCGACTTACAGTTAGATAGGAGTCTTGAGGTTTAGAGGTTGGTCATCTTCAGCAACTCTCAGTTGGTTGTTGTGACGCCCCCAAAATAGGTATACATCACCCATTTTGGGTCGCCGAATACATGGTACAGAATACAAATACAAACTTAAATATAGAAAATGAGCAGTGAGTTTTAATACAAATATTGTCTTCTAAACAATATTCAAAACTCAAATAAGTCTTTAATACCTTTATTATCACACTATCTCACAGAATAGTGAGGACTACTAATGCAAACATTTGGACCGTCACTCCGTTCCCCGATTAGTCCCAGCTATATTCTCATTTTCTAAAGAGAACAATGAAAACAAAGGGGTGAGCTCAACTAGCCCAGTAAGAAATATTATGACTAAGATAATGCAGAATAAATTATCGTTAGCCTTTAACAATGTTAAACTGATAAAATATAATAAACATCAAGTTTAACTGCAGCGGAATAAGCAATCCATTTAAAGAGTCAAGTAGAGCATGATATCTACTATCTTCTATGATTTAAAAGGTTTATCATCAATTTTATCGCTGAGACTCAGATTAATAAATAGTCCACATCATATTCATTATTATCACCAATAGTCATTGTGACGCCCCCAAAATAGGTCCATTCCATCCAACCCATTCCGAGTCGCCAAATACATGGTACCGAAATAACTACAACTTTATTATTACAACATATAAACTGTGAGTTTAAATACAGATATTGCCATCTAGACAATATCCACACGCAAATAAATCCCCATCATAATTATTGATACATTATTTTACAAAAATGGTGAGGACTACTAAACAACTCTCTCTAGAACCTTCATTCCATACCCCAACTAGTACTCGCAACATTCTCGCCTCTTGAGAAGAAAAATGGAACAACAAGGAAAAGGATGAGCTCAACTAGCCCAGTAAAGAACATTATGACTAAGATAATATACAACAAATTATCGTTAGTCCTCAACAGGGAAAAATCTAATAGAATACAATAGACAACCAGTTTTAAATCAACAACTGCAGCGGAAACAACAATTCATTAGAAGAGTTAAGTAGAGAATGCAAATTACTATCTTCTATATATGAATTTAAAAGTTCATCGTCGATATTTTATCCTCAGAACATCAATCAATATATATCTCGAATCAAATATTCATCTTTGCACTACAGCCAAAGATATTCATCGATTGATCATGTTCATCTAAACACATGTTCATCTTTGCACTACTGAGCCAAAGATATTAATCGATCGATCGTATTCATCTCAACACTGCTCATCTTTGCACTACGGGCCAAAGATATTCATCAAGAAATCATTCATCTTTGCTACTACAGCCAAAGATATTCATAATATCATCATTTAGGATGAGAGGATGATGAAAACTATTTTAAAGGAAACAAATCCAAAGAAACAAAAGAACAAATATTAAGGATTAAGATTTTAAACAATCCAGTTCAAAAATACTTCATAAGTAATCGAGTGGAGTAAAATTCAAGAATGATCAAAACATGGATACAATCAAAGCTAGTATCCATAATAGATATTTTGGACAAAAAGAAGAAATTTTATTTTTCTATGAATAGTCCGTTCGTATTAAATGAATAATCTTTAGTATACATGAATAGTGTTGTATACGTGAATAGTAACTCCAACACCAAAAGATAGAAATTTCACAAAAAACATCATCATGCTTCGTGAATAGTACTCGTGAATAGTAACTCGTGAATAGTAACTCATGAATAGTAACCCCGTCATGAAAAAAGTTCCAAATTTGATAAAAATTTCCAACCAATATTTTGGCATAATGATATTGAAGAAATAATATCATTTTCGAATAAAATAACATCCCTTACCTCGAAAGACAGGATTTAGTTGAAACACCGGATATAGGCTATGACTTGAACTTGCACCGTATAGCAATACTCAAAGTATACTCAAAATACTCACAAGAATAAACCGATAATATAGAGAGAAAAACTTGAGTTTACGGTGTGATTTTCAATTCTAACCTAAGCACCCTATTTATAGGAAAATTTTTAGAACACCAAAGTAGAAAATTTAATATAATAATAATATATATATTAATTTGTCTACGCCCACTTAGAATCATCTGAATTCAGCAACTTAGCATGTGTTAAAGATGCCCACCAAACACAAAAACGTTTTTCTTATTTAAATTATTTTAAACTTCCAAAAATCAATTATTTGAACTTGAACTTCAATAATTCATAATAAATAGCCCTTTTATCAGAAAATTCAATCTCGCTTGAATTTTTATAGGAAATTCAATTCTCTACAACTTTGCGTAAGAAAGTTTTTCTAAATTCCAAACAAAATTGATAGAAATCCATAAACGAGTGATTTTACAAAATATAATCAAATTTCGATTCGATTATTGTGTCCACCAACACACAAAATATGTGTTAAACATTTAATGCCACAAAAATACTCTTCCTCCTCATATACTCATATATCCCACATTTATTATAAAAATATCACCGTTATTATATTATTAAAATATAATAATATATTTAAATGAATTATTTTATCAGAAAAAGTTAAAATTTCAATTTTCAACAATCGTCACTTTAAAAATTTTCTCCATCTATATCCACATAAAATCAATATTTTCCTCATCATATAAATCAATAATTAATTATTTACAAATAATATTACTGAGAATCACAATATTGACAACCGCATAGCTTCTTCGAGGAAGAGGGGCTTTCGATAAGAATTTCTCCTTCTTGGCGCTAGCAATTATTAGGTGACCAAACCTCTCGTTAGCGAACTTTCTAGACATTGCCAATAATGTTATCTAATAATATTATTCAGATAATATGAATTATTGCTTCGATAATGGAAAATACTATGTAATGACAATTTATTGAAACAACAATAATATAAAATATCAATGCAAAGAATTATTGAATCAATAAAATAAAATACTGAATAGTAATTACTGTAGCAATTATTGAGTAGTGCCTTCTTACGTAAGAATCAATAATTGGTGCAATACCGTGTGCTACTGTTCAACAACGCGTATTAGTGTGTTTTAACCACCGGGTATTCCAACAAGATAATTGAGAATAACTACGCCAGATTATTTATAAACAACTTATATTTGTCGTTTTCTTCATCCAATCGCTTTTCGTTATGGGGCCCACAAAAGACTGCGCCGTTGTACGAATATTCCTCGATAGTACGAATATTCCACGACCAAACGAATATTCTCCGACAATAATGAATATTTTATAACCACTTGCTTATTCAAAATATTTGCGTATTTTACCCATAACTATCCACATTAATCAAATCAACCCTTACTATTTCAAAATAATAAATAGAGGAAAATAAATTTCATTTATTAATAATTTGGGGTCTTACAACCTCCCCTCCTTATGAAATTTCGTCCTCGAAATTGACGTCACGATACTGATGTTTGAAGGATGAGAATACCTCGCTTTCATTTCCGTTTCCAACTCCCAGGTCATTTCCTCAATAGCATGGTTTCTCCACAAAACTTTAACTTGTGGTATAACCTCGGTACATAGGACATGTTCTTTCCTATCCAAGATCTTGACAGTACCTCCTGCTCGACGTTAAGTCTTGGCTATCTCTCGTCCGATTCTAACTCAATGACGTGGTTCGGGTCGTAACATCGATACGTGAAAAACGTTATGAACACGCGTCATACTTGGCGGTAAAACGAGCCTATAGGCCACAGTTCCTATTCGATCGAGAATTTTAAATGGATTAATAAATCGAAGGTTTGAGCTTTCCTCACCTCACCGATTCTCGCTTTTGGAATAACGACTTCTTGCATCTTCTTCTTCATATTCATCAACTCCAGGTCTGTAGCTTGATAAGCTTTAACTTTATCGATTAAAGTCGATTATACTCGTATATCATCACGTGGGTACCTAGAGTTTTCATCTCCATCTCTATTATTTATAAATTATACGAAATGAGTCTTTGACAATATCATACTCATACTTGTATACGATCTTCTACTCAACACGTCAGCTACCACGTTCGCTTTTCGAGATGGCATGGTCGTAATACATGTCTTGAAATGGGTCTCCTCTTGAGTTCTTCGAAGCTCTTCCCACATTCCTTGCTCCATTCGAATTTTATATCTCTACGAGTCAGCTGCGTTAATGGAATAGCGATTTGAGAATATCCTTCAACGAATCTCCGATAATAACCAACTAAGCCTAGAAAGCTACGTATTTCGATTCTGAATTTAGGTTGTTCTCAATCGTGACTCATATCCCAACCTTGGATAAGACGTTACAATGACACCTATCGGTTTACTATCGCATCGAATATGGTGTCCCCTACGGAGAGTCCGGCTTCGGGTGCATTCCACAAAAGAAGTCACCGATAAAGGCTCAGTACCAAATTCTATAGTTGAATTTTAACTCCACGAAGTTCAATAGAGCCATTCGATATGAGATTTTAGAAATGAGTTTTGTACCGGTTCAAAGTCGATACAAAATTTAATATCGGGCTTTGGGTGTAAGCCAAGAAATTCTTCAGAAATACGTCGGAAAAATCAATAACAACGGAATATTATTCAAATCGACGTGTCTTTATTCAAATCCATAACATGGACTAAGATAACTTGACATCCGTAATAAACGAATGACTTCATGGCTTGATATGAAAATGTTTGACTACAATGGTTTGATTGCTTGAATTGAATAACGAGTTGCTTAGGAATATGAAAACTAACAACCTTACGAAAAGTAATCAATTTCGGCGTGATGAGTAGTTAACCTTAAAATCACATCAAAAGCAAATATCTCTATAGAAATAAGGTTAACGGTAATGTGATAGTGCCAACTGAATCAAGCAAGATTTCTAAACAACGGATGTAATGAAAGTTTCTCCTAACTGAGTCTCCATAAATAGGTCAAAGTCTAATTTCTCCCGAGTCAAGTTCAAACGTTGAACGCAAAGCAAGAGAGATAAAAGAATGGGTAGAACAGGTTATCTAATAAGGTATAAACTTCATAAGAATTATAATTAACTAACCCATGCTAACTTCGTTCGGGTTCCTCGCATTTTGACTGTCACGACAAACGCTCTTCCGTGAATCGTTGATTTTGACTTTTTCAGGACATCCTTTTGAGTCACCATTCCCGCTGGATCGGGTTTGATACCGCATAAATCTTGAAATATATGTCCTTCTTTTCCACAATTATAGCATACCTTAAACCTGTTGTGGGCGGTTTGAATGATATGTCCCTCTTTCCGCATTTGTAACATACGACCGGTGGTCGTTCTCCTCCCTTAGAACCATTTCTTCACGCAACCTTTATCGTCTTCACATGGTCGTTGTTAAATCTCCTCTTTTAAAATCTCCTCTTGACTCGCTTCTTCTATTTTCATGGCCATGATTACCAGCCGAGTGGTTACCGCCTTTGTCCGTAGTATTCTTCTTTTCTCCGCCGGTTATCGTTATTCGATGATCGCTATCTTGGTATGATCCTCGGTTATGGTCCCTCGGTTGAACGTACTTTCGTTATCTCGCTCTAACAACCGAGCCTGCATTGACAACATCTCGAATAGAGAGAAAATTTATGAGAAATAAGATATCTTGACGTATCTTAGGGTTTCAAATCTCTCGAAACATCCGCGTCATACGTTCCTCATTCTCCACCAAATGAGGTGCAAACACAGATAACTCCGCGAACTTCGCCTCGTCTTTGGGACACCGTCCATGTTATTCTCGCTCCGATCTAATAAACTCCACTTCCTTCATATAATGAATACTTTCGAGGAAGTACTTGTCATTGAACTGTTTCTGAAACGTCTCCCATGACATGCTGAGTGCAGCTGGATGGGTACGCTTCACAGATTCCCACTAGTAATCTGCCTCGTTACGGAACATAAAAGTAGCGAATGGAACTTTTTGTTCCTCCATGCATCCCAAGACATCGAATATCTTGGTAATTTGTTTGACCGACGTCTCCTCCTTAATCGGATTCGGCTTTCCCCAGAATTCTGGTGGTCCCAACTCTTTGAACTGCTTGGCTGTGACCACCCGTGAATTACTATCATTTCCTCCTGTATTTTGAACACGAGTCTCCCTTGTCTGATTTTGCATGAACTGCAAAAAAAGCTTCTAAACAACCCCTCGTTCATCATCTGCTCAGTGGTGTTGTTCACAGGAGGTACATTACCAGACTGTTGCACGTTCTCCTCGTTGGTAAAAATACAGCATCTCCACGGTCTCATTTACTCCATCATTAATATTCTCAATCGACATTCTCAAATCTTGTTATAAAACAAGGGTTAATTAAGGAAATCAATATATCACATAATATCCCTATATACTTGACCAACTAACAAATAAGCTTAGGTAGGACACACTAGTGAAGGATTTACTCGCTCTCCCTCCTAGTTCTATTCCCCGATCTCCGCCAGAGATCATATCCTAAGCTCGATACCAACCGTGGCGCCCCCAAAATAAGTCCATTCCATCCAACCCATTCTCGAGTCGCCAAATACATGGTACGTAAATAACTATAACTTTATTATTACAACATATAAATCTGTGAGTTTAAATACGATATTTGTCATCTGACAATATCCACACGCAAATAAATCCCCATCATAATTATTGATACATTATTTTACAAAAATGGTGAGGACTACTAAACAACTCTCTCTAGAACCTTCATTCCATACCCCGACTAGTACTCGCTACATTCTCGCCTCCTGAGAAGAAAAATGGAACAACAAGGAAAAGGGAGAGCTCAACTAGCCCAGTAAAGAACATTATGACTAAGATAATATACAACAAATTATCGTTAGTCCTCAACAGGGAAAAATCTAATAGAATACAATTGACAACCAGGTTTTAAATCAACAATCGCAATGAAACAACAATTCATTAGAAGAGTTAAATAGAGAATGCAAACTACTATCTTCTATATATGAATTTAAAAGTTCATCGTCGATATTTTATCCCTGTAACATCAATCAATATATATCGGGAATCAAATATTCATATTTGCACTACAGGCCAAAGATATTCATCAGTTGATCATATTCATCTAAACACCTGTTCATCTTTGCACTACGGGCCAAAGATATTAATCAGTCGGTCATATTCATCTCAACACTGCTCATCTTTTTCTACTGGCCAAAAGATATTCATCAAGAAATCATTCATCTTTGCACTACAAATTCAAAGATATTCAATAATATCATCATTTAGGGTGAGGATGATGAAAAATATTTTAAAGAAAACGAATCCAAAGGAAACAAAAGAACAAATATTAAGGATTCGTATTTTAAACAATCCAAGTTCAAAAATACTTCATAAGTAATCAGAGTGGAGTAAAATTCAAGAATGATCAAAACATGGATACAATCAAAGCTAGTATCCATAATAGATATTTTGGACAACAAGAAGAAATTTTATTTTTTGGTGAATAATTATTCGTATTCGTGAATAATAGTATCGATATACATGAATAGTGTCGATATCGTGAATAAGTAACTCAGACACCAAAAGATAGAAATTTCACAAAAACATCATCATCGTGCTTACGTGAATAGTACTTTGAATAGTAACTCGTGAATAGTAACTCATGAATAAGAACTCATGAATAGTAACCCCGTCATGAAAAATTTCCAAATTTGATAAAAATTTCCAACCAATATTTCTAAGATAATGATATTGAAGAAATAATATCATTTTCGAATAAAATAACATCCCTTACCTCGAAAGACAGTACTTCTAGTTGAAACACCGGATATAGGCTATGACTTGAACTTGCACCATATAGAAATACTCAAAGTATACTCAAAATACTCACAAGAATACGCTCGATAATATAGAGAGAGAAAACTTCAGTTTCTGGTGTGATTTTAAATTCTAACCTAAGCACCCTATTTATAGGAAAATGCTTAGAAAACCAAAGTAGAAAATTTAATATAATAATAATAATATATATATTAATTTGTCTACGCCCACTTAGAATCATCTGAATTCAGCAACTTAGCATGTGTTAAAGATGCCCACCAAACACAAAAAACGTTTTTCTTATTTAAATTATTTTAAACTTCCAAAAATCAATTATTTCGGAGCTTCGGAACTTCAATAATTCATAATAAATAGCCCTTTAATCGAAAAATTCAATCTCTCAATTCAATTCTCTACAACTTTGCGAGAATAAAGTTTTTCCAAATTCCAAACAAAATTGACCAAAATCCATAAACCAAGGCGATTTTACAAAGCTATAATCAAATTTCTATCAATAATTGTGTCTACCAACACACAAAATATGTGTTAAACATTTAATGTCACAAAATACTCTTCCTCCTCATATACTCATATATCCCACATTCATTATAAAAATATCACCGTTATTATATTATTAAAATATAATAATATATTTAAATGAATTATTTTATCAGAAAAAGATAAAATTTCAATTTTCAACAATCGTCACTTTAAAAATTTTCTCCATCTATATCTACATAAAATCAATATTTTCCTCATCATATAAATCAATAATTAATTATTCACAAATAATATTACTGAATCACAATATTGACAACCAGGCAGTTCCTAGGAAAGAGGGGGCTTTCCAATAAGAATTTCTCCTTACTACCGCGCAATTAGGTGACCAAACCTCTCCTTAGACAAAACTTTCTAGACATTGCCAATAATGTTATCTAATAATATTATTCAGATAATATGAATTATTGCTTCGATAATGGAAAATACTGTGTAATGACAATTTATTGAAACAACAGTAATATAAAATATCAATGCAGCAATTATTGAATCAATAAAATAAAATCTTTGAATAGTAATTCATCGTAACAATTATTGAGTAGTGCCTTCTTACGTAAGAATCAATAATTGGTGCAATACCGCAGTGTCTTCTTGTTTCAACAACGCCAGATTAGTGTGTTTTAACCAACCGGTATTCCAACAAGATTAATTGGTAATAACTACGCCAAGTTATTTATAAACAACTTATATTTGTCATTTTCTTCATCCAATCGCTTTTTAAGTATGGGGCCCACAAAAAAGACTACTGCCGTATTTAATATTCCCCGACGATTTGAATATTCCACGACCAAACGAATATTCTCCGACAATAATGAATATTTTATAACCACTTGCTTATTCGAAATATTTGCGTATTTTACCCATAACTATCCACATTAATCAAATCAACCCTTACTATTTCAAAATAATAAATAGAGGAAAATAAATTTTATTTATTAATAATTTGAGGTCTTACAGTCATGTTCATCTCAACAACTGTCCATCAATGCACTATGGGCCAATGATGACTTTTACCACATTATTTGTAACATTACAGGTCATGATTATACCGAATGATTCCTGGTCATAATCATACCAATCACCAGTCCATCTATGCACTACGGGCTAAAGATGACTTTCATAACAATATAAACATGAGGATGATGACAATGATATAAAAATTCAATTAAATGAAAACAAAGGATAAATTTTAAAGATTTATAATTGAATTTATAGAGAATTAAATAAAGTCCAAATTGTCAACATGATACTGCTTTGTGGAGTAAAATTTAAGAATAATATTGTATCAAAAATGATTTGGATAAAAAAAATCCATTTTTGTCATGAATAGTATCCTGGGTGAATAGTACCCGAGTGAATAGTACCCCATGAATAGTACTTCAGGAATAGTACCCCGTGAATAGTACTCTGGCATGAAAAGGTTAAAACTTATCAAGAATGCTCAGAATAATATTTTCATGAAAAGATAATGGATGAAACGCAAATATCAAGGATATTCTACTAATTTCAGAAATTATAAAAGCAATACTTACCATAGTAAGTTTACATTTAGGAATCTGAAATGAACAATATACGAAACTACAAATGGATTTTCAACTGTCATGCGATAGTCCTCGTAGACAGATCATTTCCATAATTTAATAACAAATAAATACGAAGGGTTATTCACCAGGCATGCGGTAGTCCGCGTAGGCAGGTTATTCCCACATAATAATAAGGAATAGAATAACAAAAGGATTTCACCATGCATGCGGTAGTCCATGTAGACAGGTTATTCCAATAGAATAATAAAGAATGGAATAACAACCCTTACGAGTATCGAAAGAAATAACTTTCTTCATGAATACGAAAGAATAATACCCCTTACCTTAGTAGGAGATTGGATACTGCAATAGTGTAGTAACAGAATACTCTTCTTCTTTCTCTCTTATTCTCTCTATACTTTCTCTCTCTATAGCTTGAATGAATTGGTGAAAAATAATGAAGAAATGAGCTTCTATTTATAGGCTTGGCAGAGCAAGGGTAAAATAGTCTTTTTGCCATAATTTATGACATCATCGATCATATGACATCATTGCTTACCTCAATGTTCCGATGACATCATTGCTTACCTCATCCTTCCGATGACATCATTGCTTACATCATCAGAATTCAAATTCAATTTATTCTCTTCCACCTCCTTTTACTTTTATACCATGAATTTACTATAATAATGCTACCATTCAAATTAAAAATCATACTATTATATAATCACATCGTACTACTATAATGTAATATTATAATAATATATTTGAATGAATTATTTTATCGAAAAAGATAAAATACCAACTTTCAACAAATGTCACATGCTAAACATTCATCCGTTTAAATCCATATTAAATAAATATTTCCTTATCATATATATCAATAATTTATTATTCACAAATAATATTATAGAACTTCAATATTGACAACTAGGTCATTCCCAAGAAAGAGGGGGTTTTTCGATAAGGATTTCTCCTTATTGGCGCAAAATTAGGTGACCAAACCCCTTTCCTCGACAGAACTTTCTAGACATTGTCAATAATGTTATCTAATAATATTATTCAAATAATATGAATTATTGATTTGATAATTTGAAATATTGTGCAATGACAATTATTGAATCAATAATATAAAATATCAACGTAGCAATTATTGAATTAATAAAATAAAATATTAAACAGTAACTACTGTAGCAATAATTGAGTATAACTGAGTGACTTCTCATGTAAGCATCAATAATCAATACCGTATTACTATGCAACCACGCCAGACATCGTACTTTTATTAATGGGTATTTCAACAGCTAATGAAGAAACTTTCGCCGTTATTTTTATAAAAAGATAATTTTGTCATTTTATAACTCCGACAATAATTCTTTTGTGGGGTCCACCAATGATTGTGTCGTCGTACGAATATTCCCCGACAAAAAGAATATTCCCTGACCAAACGAATATTTTATAACAACTTGCTTTACTTTGCAAAATTTTTCACATAACACCCTTAGTTTTAATCCTTTTAGATCAGTTTAACCATTTACTAAATTAAATAATAATTATAAGAAAATTGAATACTTTCATTTCATAAAATTCGGGGTCTTATAGTGGTTAAATAAATATCGGGGGAGTATGAGGCCCGGGGGGCAAAGATGACCAAGTATCTAGCCAAAGTTAAAGATCGACTCCATTATTTCAGTTATTTTACTTTTCAAGGGGTAGATCGGTCAAATAACACCATTGTCGATGCTCTAGCCATATTAGCCATGATAGATGTGATCTCCTTTAGCGGATCAATTTATTTAGAAGTATTGAATCTACCAAATGTTCAGAGGACAAAAGTGATGGTAGTGGAACGTTCGGACTGATGGCTTATGCCTTACATAGACTATCTTGCAGATTTTGTGTTGCCTTCGAACGTCCGGATTAGCAAAAATGATAAAGTACAAGAGTTCAAACTTCTTATTTATCAATGGGGATCTCTATCGACGTGCGTTCTCTTCACCCTTATTGAAGTGTTTGGTTCCATCTGAAGTTGAGTACGTAATTCGAGAAGATCATGAAGGCATTTGTAGAGATCATATAGGTGCTAAGGCGTTGGCGTAAAAGGTTTTTCGGTAAGGATATTATAGGTCGATGATCTTCTAAGAAGCTAAGGATTATGTTTAGAAGTGTCCTATATGTCAGTTGAATAGTCTTATTCCTCATTAGCCGCCCGAATATTTTTTCTCAATTTTGTCCTCGATCTCGTTCCCAGTTTGGGGAATTGATATCTTCGGTCCATTACAGAAGTCTAAAGGGCATGTCGGCTTTATGTGGCGGCCATCGATTATATGACCAAGTGCATGGAGAACCCTTTGGACAATCATGGAACAGGAGTGCTTGAAATTTCTTAAAGAGTTCGTGGTTTTTCAGTTCGACATTCCTATGGTGTTAGTGTTGGATAATGTTAGACAGTTCTTGGGAGAAAAGTTTAAAGAGTTCCTGAAAGATTTAGGTATCTAGCATCGGAGGACTTTGGTTGCACATCCTCAGTCTAATGGCCAGGTAGAAGTCACTAATTGGACTCTGTTAAATGGAATTAAGAAAAGGATATACCAAGGTAAGGCTAGTAGTATACCAGAGGAGAAAGACCAGACATTATAACAAATGTGTAAAGCTAAGGAGGTTTGAAGTTGGAGATCTAGTTCTCCTATAGGTGGAGGAGTCAGCGTCTCAAAACCTTGAAAATTTAATGCCCAACCGGGAAGGAACTTACGAAGTTACTGTGGTGTCGAAGCCAGGTACTTATCGGTTTCGGGAAATGGATGATACATAGGTCAAAAACACTTGGCTTGCTAGGAGGATTAGGCAGTATTTATAGTGATGTGTGTCAATTCATTTAATTTTAAAGACTATAAATTGTCCTAAGTTATTAATGAAATAAACATTCAATTTTTTTGAAAGATAGATTTTTCATTCATTTCAAATATTCATACATTGGAGATTTTTTAATATGAAAAGGAAGAAAAATAATATAATTATTCTTGCGGAGGATCTGCTTCATCATCGGAGGATTCTAGAATATAGGTGTCGAGTCCGACTGCCAACATCTTCTTTCTTATCATTTCCTTGTGACTTTGATAGCCTTCGAAAAATTGGAAGACGATGTGGGTAGTCAGCTCAAGCGATTCTTGATACTCCTCGGTGATCTTCTATTTTTTGAACTTAGAGATAGTTATCTTTTCAGCTTTCAATCATTCGAACTCTTTTTCCATATCTAAAATTGCTTGCCTTCAGCAGGTTTATCATTTTTTGGTGAAGTTGTTCGAATTGTTCTTCAAGGTTTGTGTAAGCCTTTTGTAGAACTTCTTTATCCTCTTTCAACTCGGCCCGCTCCACAAGAAGTTTTTCTTTTTGTTTAACAAGTTCGGAGTTCTTCCATTTCAATTCTTTCACTTCCAATGCCAGTGCATTGGAGTGGAGTCGGGCGACATTATGTTTTCCTTGCTCTTCTTTGAGATCAATTGAGGCATGGTCAAGGACTAATTAGAGGCGTTCGACGGTGCTTTTGAGCTCTTTCTTTTGAGCTGAAATCTCCTCGATCCAAAAAAGTAATCGGCCGAAGGAGGACAAAGCTTGAGAAGAGTATAAATAAATAGGTATGTCTTGAGGTAAAATTCAGAACAGAAAGGTAAAAAGGTATTTGTTCTTACTCGACTCATGGGAACTAATGTGGTGATTATCAGGTCCTCAGACATGAGGCCTTCAAATTTTTCATTGTCTCCTAGAAGGACGAAGGCATTGAAATTTTCATAAAGAAAGTCATCTAGCATGTCCTGTGGCTAGGAAGTGTTTAGGAACCGCCGAGGTGGGTTTGAGGATGAAGTGGGTTCTTTGGATGGAGGAGGTGGTGGGAGGTTTTGTCTAGTTTTGATTATCCGAGTTCTCTTTAAAGAGGGTTCGATTATAGTTTCTTCAGAATGAATTTTGGATGGAGTCTTTTGGATGATTATTGACTCAGGGATTTGGGGGCATCAGTGATGATAGAAACTTCAGTGGTTGAACTGGGGAATGATGTGGATGTTTTGGCTTGTCTTCTCCTTTTTCTTCTTCATCAGAACCAATTTATCGGATCTGGTCATGTCCAAGGATTTTTTGTTTGTCATGGTTGATGGGGTCATCGGGACAGTGGAGATTGGCTTGATGAAAAGGGAGTCTTTTATGGTGAATAATGGTGTGGGGATGGTGTTGGTAATAATCAATTGTGGAGGTTTCGGTGTGTATGAGAGTTGCAATGATGTGGTTGGAGAGTCATTTGTGGTCTCGAATTGGTGACCAGTTTCATTAATTTGTGGGTTGGAGGAAGATTGGCCGACCTCGGCAATTGAGACTAGCTTAATGAGAGATACTGAAAAAAATGGGGTCAGAATGTGTGGGTATAGTAGACTAACAAGGAAGGGTTCAGAACTTACATTTGTGATTATACAACCAACTCTGGTCGTTGAGAAGTTCGATGTCCAATTCATTTTGGGGGAGTTTATCAATGAGTAGCACCAGCTCTTCGAGACGACTTCGGGAGGGATCTTTAAACACAACATTGGGCCTGGTAGCTTCGACCCAATTTGGCAGTTGGTGGGTGTCGGGTCCTCAGATGTAGAATCATTGTGTATGCCATCCTTTGTTGCTTAAAGGGGTCTTTATCAGAACTCGTTTCTTTATTCGTTTGCTTTTTTATTTGTTTATTTAGCAAGACACTTCCTCCTTGGAAAGGATCATGGAGTATAAGGTGAAGAAGAAGTCAATAGTAGGAAGCCAGAAAGTGATGATGTGGATATAGGAGTTTGACATGATCTGGGTGAAACCGACTCCAACAAATCTCAGGAGGGTAACAATAAAGGCATAAAGGGAGAGACGAACCCCATATCTGAAGGTAGAAAGGGAGATATCAGTCCAACCGTTAGGGCGAAGGTACATTCTGTCTTTGGGACAGGGCGAACAACGTTTATAGGTTGTTGGGATTCAGTATAAGTCACGAATTTCATAGAGGGATTGATCATTGATGATAGACACGATGTTCGATGTGGGTGAAAGTTCCTTCTTTGGAATATTCATTTTGCATATTTTGAGTTTCCAGCTCAGCTTTGGTTAGGGCTGGTGATTGGGGGGCTAAAGAGGTAGTGGTGGTTACTATAATAGCTTCAGTGAGGATGGCTAAGACCCCAACTTTTATAAATAAAGATGAATTTTTCTATAAATATTATTTTTGAATAATATGGAATAAATTTGATATAATGTTATAGTTGTGGGTAATATTTATAAATTTTGCAAAGTATGCAAGTTGTTATAAAATATTCGTTTGGTCTGGAATATTCTTTTTGTTAGGAATATTCGCACAACTACTCATCATTGGTGGACCCCATAAATGTAAATATTGTTTCGGATTGAGAAAACGACAAAAATATTTTATAAAAATAACTACGGAGGTGTTACCGTTAAAACCGCTTGAACTACCCTTGGTAAAAAAATACATGAATACGCTGGGTTGCATAAGAGCACTACGGTAGATTGATTATTGATGCTTACGTGAGAAGTCACTCACCTATGCTTAATTATTGCTACATGATTCTTTGCATCATATCTCTTATGTTATTGATTCAATTATTGTCACAAAGATCATCCTCAGATAATATGTTATAGTATTAAATCAATAATTGAGACGACAAGTTATAAATGATTAATAATTGTTGAAAGATTAAATATGTGTTGATTAAAAATAAAATGATTTGTGGTAAGTTTGATTATTTTATAGGGGGCTCATATGTCATCATCTAAGAGTCTCTTCGTCAATAGTAATTACCTTTGTGAATAGTAATTACCTTCGTCAATAGTATTTACCTTCGTCAATAGTAATTACTTTCGTCAATAGTAATTACCCTTGTGAATAGTAATTACTTTCGTCAATAGTAATTACCCTTGTGAATAGTAATTACCTTCGTCAATAGTAATTACCCTTGTGAATATTAATTACCTTCGTCAATAGTAATTACCTTTACCAGACGTCGAACCACTTGTCGTTTCACATTACAGGCGTCAAACCACTTTTCTTTTCACATCATCAGTCGTCAAGCCACTTGCCTTTTCACACCTAAGTGCTAAGCTAGAAATCTTCTATAAATAGAGGCCTAGTGCTTCATTATTTTCACGAATTCATTCAAGCTATAGAGAGAAAAGTATAGAGAGAATAAGAGAAAGAAGAAGAGTATTTTGTTACTACACCGCCAAGATTCAATCTCCTACCAAAAGTAAGGGGTGTTATTCTTTCTTATTCATGAAGAGAACTGTTGTTATTCCATTGCTTATTATTCTCATTGAATAACTCAGATACGCTTATTTACCCTATACTTGGTGACATTCTTCTATTATTCTCATTGGAACATCCTCATGCTCAGGTGTTTACACCGACTGGTTCCGCTTTTATTATTATTCTCGCTGGAACATCCATGCATCACAGGTTTTACACCGGACCGGTTCCGCCTTTATCATTCTCGCTGGAATATCCTATCTCGTGTGTTTTACACCGGATCCGGTTCCATCTTTATTATTCTCATTGGAACATCCTGTTGGTGTGAATTTCACCCGACCGTTTCCGTTATTATTATTCTCGTTGAATAACTCGTTTATGCCAAGTACCACATGCGTACGGTAATTTCTTTTGTTATTCCATTCTTTATTATACCCAAATTGGTTAAAACTTTGACTTCTATACTCCATGAAATTAGTAGAATATCGCTGATATTTGCGTTTCATCCAAAGATCTTTTCATGGAAATATTCTTCCGATCATTCTTGAATTTTACTCTACAAAACAAAGATTCATGTTGACAATTTGGACGTTAATAATTCTCGGATAAAATAATTCTTGAACTTGTTTTATTGAATTCTTATATCATTGTCATCATCCTCATGTTTATATTTTTTAAAGTCATATGTGGCCCGAAGTGCATAGATGGACTTGGTATGATTATGACCAGAGACTATTCGGTAATAATCACGACCGTAATGTTACAAATGATGTGGTAAAAATCCTCGAATGGTAGTAGTAGTGCATTGATGGATGGAGTTGTTGGCATGATCATGACCATTAATGAATACACAAATATTCTCGCCCGTCTCGCATGAATAATTGTGGTCGTGATACTAAAGAATATCCTCGGCCGTAAAAGTGTGGGGGTGATTCGATGATGTGGAATATTTATTAAAGTCGAGTCTCAAATATAACATGATGATGAAAAACCTTTAAAACCTAAAAGATAGTAGACTTTATTTTCCACTCGACTCTTTTAATGGATTGCATATTTCACCGCAGCTTAAACCGGTTGTCTATTATATTTTATCGCTTTAACATTGTTGAAGACTATTGATAATTTATTCTCGCATTATCTTAGTCATAATATTTCTTCTTTGAGGCTAGTTGAGCTCGCCTTTCTTTCACCGTTTCTTCTTGAAATGAGAATATAACTGGACGAGTCTGGGAAACGAGTGATGGTCCTCAAGATAAGATTAGTAGTCCTCACTATTCCGTGAAATAGTGTGATAATAATTGTAATGAGGACTCCTTTTTGAGTTTGTATAATATCTAGTAGATTTATATTTGTATTTAAACTCACAGCTTTATGTCGATTGTACACCTACGCTTATGTTAAGTAAGTTGTATTTAAATTACATACCATGTAAGTGGCGACCCAAGATGGGTGATGTATACCTAATTTTGGGGGCGCCACAACAGGTATCGAGCTTAGGATATGATCCTGCTAAGATGTGAGAATAGTACTAGGAGGGAGAGACGGGAATACCTTCGCTAGTATGACCTACCTAAGTTTATGTGCTATTTTATTGGTTGGTCAAAAGATAGGGATAATTTGTTACATGTCAATTAACCTTTTGTTTTATGGCAAGATCTCGAAAATGACATCCGAGAATGTTGAAAATAAGAATGGAGCGCAGCGATCGCGTTGATTCACCACATATCAATAATCGGAGGATAATGTGCATCGAAGGCGACAATCCTCATGCAAACAACAACAACACCGACTAAATGATGAATGATCAAATGTTCAGAGGCTTTATGCAATTTATGCAACAAAGAAAGTAGAGAGACTCTGTCCAAAACGTAGTGGAAACACGGAAAACTCTCTTGCGGTCACCGCTAAACAATTCAAGGAGCCGGGACCACCAGAGTTTAAGGGAGAACCAAAACCACTTCGGCGGAAGCATGGATAAAGCAGACACCAAGATATTTGATGTCTTGGGATGCTCGAGGAGCAAAGGTTCCCTTCTGCACTTTTTATGTCAAGCGGAGAGGCGACATCGTGGGAATCGGTAAACGTACTCAACTCCGGCAGATCTCAAGATATCTTGGGAGAAGTTCCAGAGAGTGCTTCAACGACAAATACTTTCCCAAAGTATTCGCCATATGAAGGAGGTGGAGTTTATCAAGTTGGAACAAAACAATATGACCGTGTCGCAATACGAGGCAAAATTTGCGAGTTATCACTTGGCCATATTCCCCCACTTGGTGGATAATGAAGAGAGAAATGGCGCGAATGTTTTAAGAGGTTTGAAGTCGAGATACGCCAACATCTTATTTCTCATAAACCGTGTTTGTATTCAGATGTTGTAAATAGGGCTCGCTTAGTGGAGCGCGATAATGAGTCAACGCAACTAAAAGAGAAGCAAAATGCAAAAATTATAATACCAATGAGAGTAGTCATCAAGCGGTGACAACAAGCGTGGAGGAATCAACAGGCGATATGGTAACCACTTCGGTGGTAATCGTACCAAAACAATAAGAATGGACATTTCAAGAAAAGGAGATTCAACAATGATGGAAAGACGTCAAAGACCAAAGACCGTTATTAAGGAAGGAGAAAGACCACCTATCATATACTTCAAATGCGGAGGAGAGGGACACATCAATCCAAATCAAGCCATGTCGTCCAAAACATGTTATAATTGTGGAAGAGAAAGTCACTTAGCTCGATTTTGTCGCCATCAAGACAAATTCAGCTAGGATGGAGGCACCAAAGGTCATTCCCCGAAAATTCAAAACCTAGAAAGTCAAGGGAGAGGCGTTTGTTGTGACCTCCCGGAGAGCAAGGAACCCGAATGAGGTCGCCACGGGTAAGCTTATCATAAACTCTAATGAAGTCTATACTTTATTTGATACCGGTTCTACCCATTCTTTTATTTCTCCTACTTGCGCTCATCGATTAAATTTGACTCGGAGAAATTAGACTTTGACTTATCTGTGGAAACTCCGTTGGGAGAAACCTTCATTACATCCACTGTTTATAAGTCTTGTTTGGTTCAAATCGGTACCCTCACATTACCTGTCGATCTTATTTCATTAAAAATACTTACATTTGACGTGATTCTAGGGATTGATTGGTTAACTACTTATCATGCAAAAATTGATTGTTTTCGTAAGGTTGTTAGCTTTCATATTCCTAATCAACCTATTATGCGAATTCAAATGACCAAACCATTAAAATCAATCACGGTTGTTAACGCCAAGATCTTTCGTCACGTCCCAATCACCTAAAACGTCCTGATCCTGCAACGTAAACACAATAAACACCACAAGCTTGACGGCGGTTCCGTCGGGGGATAGCTCAGGCGTGAGAATCAGTATGTGAATTCACAAGGTTTATAGAAAACGGAGGCTATATCACCTAGTGTATTGATATCAAGAGATAATAATAATTCTCTGTGTATATCTGATTCTCAATGAAGAAGAGTATGAGAACGTACCTCCTGGTGGAGACTTCCTTGCCAAGTTATACCCTCCTGACCTGAATTACCGTACACCCACTACTACTACCTACATTCCCTTTACCCGATGGGTCTGTCGCCGCGCATGTAGTTTGTTCAACGCTTTTGATCAACAAGCTTTACCGGCACCGATCGATTACAATCCCATCCACATTAATGCATGGCGTGTTCTTTAGTCAACCGACATGCTTTTTCATTATTACAGTCAAAGATTGTAGATATTTAAAATGTCTAAATGATTGATCCATCGACCAATCTTAGGCCTTATAAGTTTGAAATGAAAATGATATGATGATTGGGCTTAATGATTTTAATAATTCAATAATAGAGGCCCAATAGAATAAAAAGAATAAGCTCAATAGACTTCGGCCCCAAATAGATAAAATATCATGACCCAACATTGCCCCTAGTTTTTATCAATCGTAATGTTTAATAGAAAACTATAAATAATCCATGATATTTTACCGAGAATTAATAAATGACAAGGTGTAATTAAAACGCATTCCATTTATTGTCCACGAAACGAAATGAAAGGAAGTTAAGGGCCCAATTCAGAAAGACTCTATCCATTAAGTACCAGGACCCGAAACCGGACGCTTCCCATTCAAATTCCAAATTATTACTGGCATTTAATGCGCCTGTCTTGAACACTGTGTAACCGTCAGTATAAAAGGATAACTTTACCAATTTTGACAGTTTTACCTGTTCATTTGAAATTCGAGCGCCTTCTAAAATTTCTGATCTCTTTCTCTCTGCAAATCGTCACAAATGGCTTCTCAAAACCCTGAACAGAGTTCTCCCATACTTGTAACACCCATCACTGTGGTTCCCCCAAACCCTAATCTTCATGAGGGGACTTCAGGTACGAATCCCAAACAGAGAACCCAGAAAACCCCTTCTGACTATTATAGGAGTACAGAGCGATTCTCGCATGCTAACACTCCTTCTATCATAACCGAGGTCAATCGAAGAGAGTTCAACTTCGGTTCCACATTCCGCATACCCATGCCGCTGTCAGGTACCCTGCTCGAGAGAAAAAATGTATCAACTACCAAGGATGGACTACCGTATCAAATGACTTTATCGAGAAGAAGGGGTTCGATTCCTCTTCATATCTTCATAGTGACCCTATCGGGGTTTTTGGGTGTAGGATTTTCATGGCCGTGCCGAACTCCTACATTCACATTCTCGCTTTCGTGGCCTTCATGCATGAATCGGGTGTCGAGCCCTCCCGGACTTCTTCTTTCATCGTCTGCTACAAGATAGTGTAATCCGGGAGAAGGGGTTCAAGGCCCTCAAGAAACATTCTCAGGAAGTCCGGAGAGAAATTTGACAGACGTCACGGTGAACACCCTTCGAGCAATAGGGGATGGCACGAAAAATGGTTCTTTGTCAAAGGCCCCAAATCTCCTCTCTCCGAATGGGCAACCGATGAAAAAATATCTGGCGACTTTGGAGATGTTTCCAAGAACGAGAAGTGGAGATGATGGAGCTATTTGACAACTTCCCCAAGGAGGGTGGAAATACGGACTCTCTCAAGCAAGTATGGTTGTATGACCATAAACGTAAGTTCCAAATTATTTTCAATATATATATATTTTTTTGAAAATATTCCATAAAATATAATTATAACATGGAATTGTTTGATTTGTGCAAAGGTCTTTGATCGGTAGAGCTCTGCAAAGTAAAGGAACTCAAGATTTTTTATCCGGGAAGTCTTCTAAGTAATTGAGGCTACACCCACCGGCTACCCCTCAAGCATATCAATACCGTAAAATTCACACAGATGAATTTCAACCGGAAGAAACAGAGGTCAAGATATTCTCGCATCGTAAGAGAATCTTCACCCTCGACAAAGAGGAGGGCTACCAGAAAAACCAAGGTTAGTTCCTCTAATAAATCCTTCCAACCCACAATGTAAAATGTAACCAACCCCAAAACCATTCCTCGATCAAAGTGGTTTACTTGATCGTCTGATCAAGGAGTATACTTAGGACCAAAAACTAAAACAAAAAATAACTCCATTAATCGCCAAGAACTCGTGGTTCCTCGCCTTGATCATTTCCTCCTTCGTGCCCCCAGTAGAAATACAGATCAAGGAGGATGGTGACTGTGATTTAAGGGATTCCAACGTTATCCGTAAAAAGGAAACGTACTTCGAGAGCCATCCAAGTTCCGCATCCGCTTCAACACCCAAAGAACCTACCTCAAACAAATCTCCAGAATCGAAACCGCTCATGTCGAACCTACACCCCCGACCAACCTACTTTTTCCCCGAAGGTCGAGACCTTCTCTCCGAATCGGCCTTGGCCCTTCGTGTCAAGGTTATCATGCCGGTTGTGGGATCTCCGACCCTATGGCCCAGTGTTCAACGCCAACTTTCCTTTCGACCTCTTCGGGCTTTCGCTCGACACAATCGACGATCACCGGCTCAAAGATCACACTGACGAAATCTTTCTCGACGAAGGAATGAGTTATCTGGCCAAGGTAAACAATAATGACTTCTTCCTTTACATCTCTATTTTCCTTCGAGCATTTTAGAATTTAACTTGAGTACTTTGAAAATGTGCGAGCTAATCTCGTTTTGGACGATCGCGTCAAGAGACACATAAATGGAGAGGCCGAGGAAGATTTCATG
Source organism: Panax quinquefolius (assembly GCA_020205615.1). Taxonomy (NCBI): domain Eukaryota; kingdom Viridiplantae; phylum Streptophyta; class Magnoliopsida; order Apiales; family Araliaceae; genus Panax; species Panax quinquefolius. The sequence continues at coordinate 33,452,182 of CM035163.1, forward strand.
CGCCAAGAGATAAACATGCTGAAATCGACCTTGGACCGAGAAAGAGCTGGTCGCGAAGATGCTTTTCATACCATCAATGGTCTTCAAAGAGAATTGGATCGGGCCAAGATGGATTTGAAGACATCTCGATGATGAAACCGAGGGCCACAAGAGATGAGTTGGGCGCATCCGGCCGACCAACAAAATCGACCAACTCCGAACGCCGGCTTGGTTGAAGAGAACTTACTCAAGGCTTAAAATGAGGAGTTCTTTCACCAAATCAAGTCTAGTCCTTCAACTTGGTGAAGCCGAGACGAAGATCCGTGGATGAAGCTCAAGGCATAAGACCAAGCGCCATAAGCTCCGCCATAAGATAAAAGACCTTGAGGGACGAGGCCCTGCTCGATCAAGAGCTTCAAAACAAATTCAGCAGTAGTATAGGGACTCCTGATGAACTCAATGTAGAGATCATGAAGGTTTATTCGGAGGGATATGAGGACCTGCGGAACGAGGAAAGAGAAGCTATCACCGCTAAATCGGACCCTGCACTTCTCAATTCCGATGATGTAAAGTGGTGCTAATATATATATCATGCTTTTGATTCTATGTAAATATTTAACTTTTTATGTTCATGTAATTAATCGATTTAAATGAAATGAACATTTTATGCTTATTGATAAATCTTTAATCGCCTTTGATTATAACTTCATTCCCGTCGGTTTTTCATGTCAATAATTTAGTATCAATAAAATGAACTATCAATTAGATATGGCATACAACAATTTAACTCATGCAATGAAGTGAATTGAATTTTACTACGACAGATTCAAGTTAACCAATTAATGAACCGAACTCAACACTTAAATGTAATAAATAACTTATACTCATCTGCATCAAGAGTGAGATCAATTATATGTGAAGTAAATTTAGACAACAAATGATATAGAACCAAGACATAAGGATTAATAATGACCATCGACTTACCATCCCGATAAGATCAATATAGGACCAAAAGGACTTGGGGCTACCATCGAATGGCCAATGAGTCCTACCATACCTCCTTACACCATCTGGACCAATAGTGACCATCGACTTACCACCTCGATAAGATCAATATAGGACCAAAAGGACTTGGGGCTACCATCGAATGGCCAAATGAGTCCTACCATACCTCCTTACACCATCGGACCAATAGTGACCATCGACTTACCACCACCGATAAGATCAATATAGGACCAAAAGGACTTGGGGCTACCATCGAATGGCCAAATGAGTCCTACCATACCTCCTTACACCATCGGACCAATAGTGACCATCGACTTACCACCGATAAGATCAATATAGACCAAAAGGACTTAGGGCTACCATCGAATGGCCAAATGAGTCCTACCATACCTCCTTACACCATCGGACCAATAGTGACCATCGACTTACCACCTCGATAAGATCAATATAGGACCAAAAGGACTTGGGGCTACCATCGAATGGCCAAATGAGTCCTACCATACCTCCTTACACCATCTGGACCAATAAATGACCATCGACTTACCACCGATAAGATCAATATAGACCAAAAGGACTTGGGGCTACCATCGAATGGCCAATGAGTCCTACCATACCTCCTTACACCATCTGACCAATAAGACCAAAGGATAATTTGTGGAAAAGTGATCTTTATTGATATCAAACAATTGTGGTACAGATTCGATGAACCGACTTAAACTTTATTGAAAATATTTCAAGTCCGCCAAAGATGCCATGTATTCTTGATCTCTAACCATCAAGTGCCTTTAATCGATAAGTCTTAGGGCTTTGGTACTTGATCACTTCATATGGCCCTTCCCAATTCTAAGATTAGCTTTCCGTGATTCGAGGTGTGTAAGCTTCGGCTTCTCGAGAACGAAGTCTCCTACTTGAATCTACGAAGTTTGACACCCTTTTATTATAATGTTTGGCCACCCTTCGCTGATAAGCGACCAATTTGATTAAAGCTTCCTCTCGACTTCGTCTAGCGAGTCCAAGTTAGCCTTCACCCTTCATCATTGTAGATTTCTTTGAATTGACTTACCAAGACTTGAGATCCGATCTCGACCGGACTAAGGCATCGCATTACCATAGGCCAATCGGAAGGGCTTAATCCCTCGTAGTAGTCCTCGGCGAGTTCGGTATGCCCACAAAGACGCTTCAAAGAATTCTTCCGCCATCTCCCCTTAGCTTCATCCAATCTTCGCTTTATTCCGCTTAGCGTCGTCACCGCTGGTCACCTCAACTTGCCCATTCGACCGTGGATGAGCTACGTAGTCTTCTTGTGGCCGAATCCCAAATCGCTTCAAAATTCTTCAAATTTTGAACCCACGAAACCGACGCCCATTGTCCGATATCAATACTTTAGGGATCCCGGCGAAACACCACGACTCCTTTACAAACTTTAAGCACTCGCTTACATTATCGATCAAAGTGGTTTCGCCTCTACCCACTTAGTCATATAATCAATAAAGAACTATGACGAAGCTAACCTCGACCCTTAGCTTTAGGTAATCTGGTCCCAATATATCTACCCCCAGCATAAATAAGGTATAGGAGATAGAATCGAATATAACTCTTCCGTGGGCGATGTGGACCCACTATCGAGTCGGCATTTTCACATTTCTTGACGTACATCAGTAGCTTCTTTGAAAATTGTCGACCAATAGTAACCTTGTCGAAGTACTTTGTAAGCCAAAGACTTGGCGTACCATATGATCACCGCAAATCCTTCATGAACTTCCCAAGAGCATACTTTCGGCCGACGGAACCAAACATTTCAATAATGGTGAGGATAATGCCAATCGATAAAGATCCCCATCAATAAGAATGAAATTAGTACTCAGTACTTGATCTTCTTTGCAAGATCTCGATCCGGAAGGAAGGACGCCATCCGCCAAATACTCGATGTAGGGGTCATCCAACATTTTGTTCGCTTCGATGCCCATCAACGTTTCATGTTGAACACTTGGTCACCGCAAAATTTCCAAATACACCGATCCATGAAAGACATCTCATCTCAGAGGTGGCCAATTTCGACAAAGCATCGCAGTAATTGTCGCTAAGCTCAATACCACTCAAACTCGTGACGAAGTAAAAAATTGAAGTTGGTTTCTTAACTCCGCCAGATATTTGATCATTCGGGTCCCCGAGCTTCATAATCTCCCGACAAATTGCTTTACAACCAACCGAGAATCACTATAGATTATTAATCGTTGGACTTCGAGACTCTTTGCTAATCGGACACTGCTAACTTCTTCGTATTCAAATTTCATTATTTGTTGCTTTAAATCCAGAATCGATGGCTCATTGAACCTTAAATCCTCCGGACTTATTAGAATAATTCCTCGCCCACTAATACCATCGTAGAGGATCCATCTCGCATACAACGCCCACGCTTTCGACCTCGTTGAATAACGACCATCGCTTTCGATCGTAAGATTCACCTTCCGAGAATTTCAGATTCCGCTTTAAGAACGAACATTCTACCATAAAGTCGCCCAAGGCTTGGCCTTTGATGGCGATTCGGGATGATACTCGATAAAAAATCGGGACAATTCCATAGTCCATGCCGCTAATCTACCCGAGACCTCGCTTGCCCATCACCTTCTTCAACGGGTACGATCCGTAGACGACCAGAGTCGACCTTGAAAATACTCGCAAGCTTTCTCACGGCAATTATTAAAGCAAAGGCAAATTTCTCAATGTTAGATACCGGTTTCAAAGATCTCGTAGGGGCGTGGTGACGTAATAGACCGGATGCTTTGCTTCCCACCGATCTCCCAATCAAAATCGCTCCAATCGCTAAGGAATCGGCGCCAGGTATATAAATATAAAGTCTCTGCTTTGGACAAAGCCTTGACTAATAAAGGAGCCAAGATGATCGCCTTTATACTTTGGAAAGCATCTTCACACTGAAAGTCCACCGAATGTCTTCGCATTCTTCGGTCCCCTTCAATGTATCAAAGAAAGAAGACATCTTTCTGCAGATTTGGCGATTTAACCTCCTTAAAGCCGCAATCCTACCAATTCAAACGCAACGCTGAACGCCTTTGAATGACCGAGGAGTCTTCATGTCGAGGATGGCCGGATCTTCTCTGGATTGGCTTCGATGCCCCTTTGACTGACCAGATAACCCAGAAATTTTCCAGCACCAAGGCCGAAAGTACATTTGGTTGGATTAAGTCGCAGTTGTCGATGACGAACAGTTTGAAAACATTCCTCTAGATCGTCCAAATGTTTCTGAATTTGCATACTCTTCACGATCATGTCATCTACATAAACCTCCATGTTCCTTCCCAGCTGTCTATTGAATATAAAGTTCATCATCCTCTGATAGGTAGCTCCAGCATTAATGAGGCCAAAAGTCATTTTTTTGTACGCATACACCGAACGGTGTGTAATGAATGCTGTTTTTGGAATGTCTTCTTTGCACATGGATATTTGATGATAACCTGAAAAAGCATCCATAAACTTAATAATGCATACCCCGAAGTGGCATCGATGAGCTGATCGATATGGGGCGAGAGGGATAAAAGTCCTTCTGACAAAGCTTTGTTGAGGTTCGGTAGTCGATGCAAACCCGCCACTTTCCATTATGCTTCGCACCAATACTACATTTGCTATCCACTCCGGTAATCAATCTCAGAGATGAAGTCAATGACCAAAGCAATTTTGCAACCTCTTCATCGATGATCTTTTGACGCTCGAGCAAATATCCGCTTCTTCGATTTAACCGGCTTTTTTGAAGGATCTATCTCCGCTTTATGCTCAAAGAACCTTTCGGTGACTCTGCATATATCTTGTGGCTCCCATGCAAAAATATCGACATAGCATCGTAAAAGTTCCATAAGATTCGTCCAAGAGGTTCGTAAGTTCAAACCAATCTTCACCGTCTTGTCCGGCTTTAGATGACCAACTCAATTTCTCCGCCCCTCCAAATGGGATTACCAATGATTCTCGAATCGCTTCTCGGTGAAGGGTTCGATTTCAATTGCCATCGCTTTTCTTTTTGTTTATCGACCCCATTCCGGATGAAATGATGTAATTCGATAACATCTTCGCCGAGATCCAAGTCACCCATCACCTCTCCTACTCCATGTGCCGTGGGAACTTGATTTTGAAATGTGGGATGGAAGTTACAAACAAGAGTCACAACGTAGGTCTTCCCAAAATGGCCAGCCAGATGTCAATCCACATGCACAACATAAAATTTACAAGTTATCTCCACTTGTTGAGGGGCCGTGCCGAAGATGACAGGGAGTTCAATAGTGCCGGCCACTTTGACAGGATCGTTTCCGAAACCATATAGAGGAGCTTCCTGTCCGACCTCCATTTTGTGCTCACCGAGATGCATTCTCTGATAAGCATGGGCATAAAGAATGTCCACCGAAGATCCGTTGTCTATCATCATTCGTTTCACATCCATCGAGCCCACTTGTCTTTGATCACCAATGCTCCTTCATGCGGTTCAATGGGCTCAAGGATAATCCGTGATCAGAAATGAAATAACAGCCTCGGAAAGGCCTCACAACCTTCGTAGTAGCATCGGTTATTGACATAATCGAATCAAGATAAGACCTCCTCTTCTTCCCTACTAATTTCCCAACAGACCCACCATTATTACATCAACGACTTGTCTTGGCAAGGTGGAGCATTTTGAACAAAGCAGATTTGAACTGCTTTGAATCTAGTACGATCGATAACTCACGATTGATTTTGACGGTTTTTCTCACCACATATTGAATCGCCAAGCCACTTTTAATCTTTTCTTCTACAAAATCCTTTAGATTACAACATTCATTAGTGTCACGACCAAAGCAATTGATGATAACCACAATATTTACGAGGGTTGCCATGTCCCGCTTTTGTAATTATCACGAGGTGGTTCAAAGAAAGGTTGGTTTCGATCCGATCCAAAATTATCGACCTCTCTCGATTCAACTGGGTATAAACCTTATTAACCTTCTGGTAGGAACAGTGTAACGACTACCGCTTTCGCCACGAGTTATCAGATTTCTTCGAACTACCTTCCCGCCTTTGGTTATATCCTCCCCTTTCTCTCGATCACCATCGGTCTTGAACCTCTACCTCCTTTGATTGGCTCAAAGAAGGATTCTTCGACTATTCATAGCCTCTTCCACAACAATATAGCCTTCGCCTTTGTCAAAGGCTTCTGCTAGGCTCTTCTGATGGTGAAACATCAATTTCTTTACCAATTTCTCCGATTTAACCAGATCCAAATTTCCCATTCTCGAATAATCCAACACTTGAGATCATTAAGATCGACACCGTCCGACCGCTTCCCTAAACCTCTTTACATATTGGCTAAAAAGATTCATCAGGTGAATCACCGGACTTGTGCTAAAGAACCCAGAAGCTTCCCCTTCTTCTGTTGCTTCCAAAACGAGCATGGAACTTATCACAAAGTTCGCACCACGAGGAGATAGAATCCGATGGTAAAGTCCCCATCCACCGTCCCGCCGCCTTTTCTCAAAGTAGTGACAAAAGTGTGACATTTAGCAAAGATCAAGAAAAGTCATAGTAATCCATTAATCCATTGAACGCTCGACTATGGTCATAAGGATCTCCGACCCATCATAGCTCTCCATGCGAGGTAATTTTTTGGTAGCATCCGCTTTCTCCTTGAGAATATCGAGGTAAAGGGATGCCTTCTTACCGTAAATATCTTTCACCGTTGGACCTCACCAATTGTTTCAAGTTCTTTCAATTCTCTAACTGTAAAATCAACACCTTCGTCAGTGATGAGATCTCCTTTCCTGGGCAACACTAGGTTTTGGAATGGATCGACCTTCCTCGCCGATCTTACTCGCTTTTACGGGACTTCTTGATTTACTAGGTCGTAAACTTTCATCCTCATGATGAGAACGATTGACGGTATTCTCCCTTCGGGTTTCGACATAATTTCTCTCGACCGCTTTCTTCGCTCTTTCATCGTCACGATGAAGTGATTTAACACAACCGCCGCCTTTCTTTGAGGTCAAGGCGTTCTGCTCTCGATCTCCTTCTATCGTGAGAATGATCCCGGACACATCCATAGAATGTTCCGGCCCTTACCTTCCGACGGGTACTTCCTTATGCCTACTTCGCCTTCTTCGAGTGAAAATGGCTAGATGCTTCGCCTCTCAACTCATTCACCAAAGCATCCGTTTCGGCTATATCTTCCCTTTGTCTTAACAGTAACCTCCAAAGCCTTATCCGCTTCGTCCGCCATCCTTGCCAACTTGGTAGCTCGGTCCTCTTGACCACTTTGCCGATGAGTCCCGTCATGAACCGCCTACCCGTTCCGGATTGGGATCACGCCTTATCGGCGTTAAAAACTAACTTCCGTCTCTGCTCCACCACGGATCTTCTGGACGAAGTTCTTCCGAATCGTTTTAGAAGCCGTGCTCTCACGACCACTTTTAGAAGGACCCAACCGATCCTTTATCGAGATACGAGGCGTTGATGAACTAATGACCATCGCCGCCTTCCGGTGTTCCATCTCTACTCCTCATCATCTTTCAAACAAATTTAAACAATTGTGATTGAAAAGACCCTCCTTCTAGCGCCAATGTTAACGCCAAGATCTTTCACACGTCCCCAATCACCTAAAACGTCCCCGATCCTCGCAGAACGTAAACACAATAAACACCACAAGCTCGACGGCGGTTCGGCTTGGGGATAGCTCAGCGTGAGAATCAAGATGTGAATTCACAAGGTTTATAGAAAACGGAGGCTATATCACCTAGTGTATTGATATCAAGAGATAATAATAATTCTCCGTGTATATCCGATTCTCAATGAAGAAGAGTATGAGAACGCACCTCCGGTGGAGACTTCCTTGCCAAGTTATACCCTCCCCGACCAATTACCGTACACCCACTACTACTCCGACACATTCCCTTTACTCCGATGGGTCCCCGCCAATGCATGTAGTTTGTTCACCGCTTTTGATCACCGTTTCTACCACCGAATCGATTACAATCCCATCCACATTAATGCATGGCGTGTTCTTTAGTCAACCGACATGCTTTTTCATCATTACAGTCAAAGATTGTAGATATTTAAAATGTCTAAATGATTGATCCATCGACCAATCTTGGCCTTATAAGTTTGAAATGAAAATGATATGATGATTGGGCTTAATGATTTTAATAATTCAATAATAGAGGCCCAATAGAATAAAAAGAATAAGCTCAATAGACTCGGCCCAAATAGATAAAATATCATGACCCAACAACGGTCATCTCAAGCCATAAAGCTATTCGTTTATTGAAAAACGGATGTCAAGCTTTCTTAGCTCATGTCACGATTTAAACAAAAATACGCCGCTTTTAAACGATATTTCTATTGTTAATAAATTTCCGACGTATTCTCAAAGAACTTCCCCGCCTACCCCCCGAGGCGTGAAATTGAATTTTGTATCGATCTTGAACCCAAGTATAAAACCTATTTCCAAAACCCCATATCGAATGGCTCCTATTGAACTTCGTGAGTTAAAGACCCAACTGCAGGAATTGTTAGACATTGGCTTTATTCGTCCTAGTACTTCTCCTTGGGGTGCTCTGCTTCTATTCGTGAAGAAGAAAGATGGGAGTATCGCGACTTTGTATTGATTATCGGGAGTCAAATCATGTCACCATCAAAAATAGGTATCCATTGCCACGTATTGATGACTGTTTGACCGATTACCGCAAGGAGCCAAATTCTTTTCAAAGATTGATCTTCGTTCCGGATATCACCAATTGAAGATTAGAACCGGCGACATTCCAAAGATGGCTTTTCGTAACTCGAAGACGGGCATTATGAATTCCTAGTCCATGTCCTTTGGATCGACTAATGCTCCCGCCGCCTTCATGGATATGATGAACCGAGTATTTAAGGAATATTTAGATCACTTTGTGGTCGCTCTTTATTGATGACATCCTTATTTATTCCAAAAGCCGTGAAGATCATGAGCAGCAACACTTGAGGTCGACACTCCAAAAAGCTTCGTGAATATAAGCTTTATGCCAAGTTGAAGAAATGTGAGTTCGGCTTGAAGAGGTAGCATTCCTTTGGGCACGGGTATCAAGTCATGGAATATCTGCTGACCCAAAGAAAGATTGAAGCTATTCAAAGTCGGGAACAACTTAAATCAATGATCGAAGTATGTAGCTTTCTCGATTTAGTGGTTATTATCGGAGATTCGTGGAAGGATTTTCTCGAATTGCTACTCCATTAACTCAAATTGACGGAAAGATACAATGTTCTATTGAGGCGAAGAATGTGAGAAGAGTTTTCAAGAACTCAAGAGGAGACTTATTTCAAAGACTGCTCGACAATACCATCCGCTCGGAGGGATTTGTCATCTGTTGATGCTTCGCAGCAAAGGGTTGGGATGTGTTCTTATGCAACATTGAAAAGTTATAGCCTATGCCTCATGACAACTCAAAGAATATGAGAGGAATTATCCTACTCATGATCTAGAGTTATAAACAAGTTATCTTTGCACTTAAAATTTGGAGGCATTACTTGTATGGGGAGAAAGTGGAGATCTTTACTGGATCATAAAAGCCTCAAATATTTCTTCACTCAAAAGGAACTCAACATGCGACAACGACGTTGGCTTGAACTGCTGAAAGATTATGATCATACCATCCAATACCATCCTCGAAAAGCGAACGTGGTAGCCGACGATTGAAAGCGTAAGATCATATGCAAGCACGAAAGTGCGTTATTGTTAACACAAAGGCCCATTTTGTGTGACTTGCAAAGGATGGAGATAGAGTTAAAGACTCCGTGGACGATGTGATGATAGCAAATATACGAGTAGAATCGACTTTAATCGATAAAGTTAAAGCTACTCAAGCTACGCACCGGAGTCGATGCGCATGAGGAAGAAAGTGCAAGGTAAAAGTATACGGAAGCAAGAATCGATGAAGAAGGAATACTTGAGTCAACTCCAGACTTTGTGTTCCTAACGACCGATTTAAAGTATAATATCATGATGGAGGCGCACAACACACCATTTGCAATCCATCTCGAAGTACCAAAATGTATCATGATATTCGCTATACATTTTGGTGGAGCAATATGAAGAGAGAGATAACGCTTATCTCAAGGTGTCTAACTTGTCAACGAAGTTAAAGCGAGCATCAAGTACCAAAAGGTCCATTGCAACCACTTAAAATTCCGTAATGGAAGTGGGAGCACATTACCATGGATTTCAAGCACGGCCTTCCTAAGGTTTCTCAAGGCATTGATGCGATTTGGGTCATTATTGATAGATTGACCAAGTATGCTCATTTCTTCCGATACGAGAAAATACATACACTTGAACGCCTTGCTCAGATGTACATAAACGAGATTGTAAGACCGCATGGTATGCCTAGATCCATAGTTTCCGATCGAGACCCAAGATTCACTTCACGATTTTGGGTTAGTTTGCAAAAAGCTATGGGCACAAACTTACGATTTAGCTTCGGCATATCATCCTCGACGGACGACGACAATGAGAGGACTATTCAAACTCTTGAAGATCTATTAAGACTCGTGTCCTTGATTTCAAGGGAGTTGGGACAAGTTCTTACCATTGGTGGAGTTTTCCTACAACAACAATTATCGCAAGTATCGGCATGGCTCCATTCAAGCGTTGTATGGAAGAAAGTGTCGCTCTCCAAAGATGCCGGGATGAGGTGGGTGAAGCAACGTTGTTGGGACCGGAGTTGGTACGTATGACTACTAAAAAGATTCAAATGATCCGACAACGATAAAAACCTCACAAAATCGATAAAAGAGTTATCTTTGATCTTCATCGAAAGGACGTGGAATTCGATATAGAGATCATGTGTTGTTAAAAGTCGCTCCATGGAAAGGAGTTACAAGATTTGGAAAGAGAGGAAAACTTAATCCTCGATTCATCTATCCATTTTAATCCTCGATCGAGTAGGAACTGTGGCCTATAGACTCGCTTTCCGCCAAATATGTCTCGTGTTCATAACGCTTTTCACATATCCATGTTATGTAAATATGTGAAAGACCCGAACCACATTATCGAAAGTAGAACCGGATGAAATAGCGGAAGATTTGACGTATGAAGAGGTTCCTGCTCAAATCTTGATAAGAAGGAACATATTCTACGCTCCAAGGTTATACCTCAAGTCAAAGTTTTGTGGAGGAACCACGATGTTGAGGAAATGACTTGGGAGTTAGAATCAAATAAAATCAAGGTATCCTTACCTCTTCGACATACCGTGTACGCACCCTAATTTCGAGGGAGAAATTTCATAAGAAGGGAGGTTGTAAGACCCCAACTTTTATAAATAAAGATGAATTTTTCTATAAATATTATTTTGAATATTATGGAATAAATTTGATATAATGTTATAGTTGTGGGTAATATTTATAAATTTTGCAAAAGTATGCAAGTTGTTATAAAATATTCGTTTGCTCTGGGGAATATTCTTTTGTTAGGGAATATTCGTATAACTACTCAATCATTGGTGGACCCCACAATGTAAATATTGTCTGGATTGAGAAAACGACAAAAATATTTTATAAAAATAATTCTACGGAGGTGTTACCGTTAAAAAGCTGTTGAACTACACGGGTGGTAAAAGTACGAAGAATACGCTGGGTTGCATAGTAGCACACTCAGATTGATTATCGATGCTTACGTGAGAAGTCACTCACCTATGCTTAATTATTACTATGAATAATTGCCGTGCATCATATCTCTTATGTTATTGATTCATTTATTGTCACAAAGATCATCATCAGATAATATGTTATAGTATTAAATCAATAATTGAGACGACAAGTTATAAATGATTAATAATTGTTGAAAGATTAAATATGTGTTGATTAAAAATAAAATGATTTGTGGTAAGTTTGATTATTTTATAGGGGCTCATATGTCATCATCTAAGAGTCTCTTCATCAATAGTAATTACCTTTGTGAATAGTAATTACCTTCATCAATAGTATTTACCTTCACAATAGTAATTACTTTCATCAATAGTAATTACCTTGTGAATAGTAATTACTTTCGTCAATAGTAATTACCCTTGTGAATAGTAATTACCTTCACAATAGTAATTACCTCTTGTGAATAGTAATTACCTTCACAATAGTAATTACCTTTACCGATCGTCGAACCACTTGTCGCTTCACATTACGTACGTCCGAACCACTTGTCGCTTCACATTACAAAGCGCCGAACAACTTGTCGTTTCACATTACAAAGCGCCAAACCACTTTTCTTTTCACATCATCACCGCCGCTGCCACTTGCCTTTTAATCTTCTATAAATAGAGGCCTAGTGCTTCATTATTTTCACTTAATTCATTCAAGCTATAGAGAGAAAAGTATAGAGAGAATAAGAGAGAAAGAAGAAGAGTATTTTGTTACTACATCGCCGCAGATTCAATCTCCTACCAAAAGTAAGGGTGTTATTCTTTCTTATTCATGAAGAGAACTGCTGTTATTCCATTGCTTATTATTCTCTGGAATAACTCAGATATGCGGTTTTACCCTATACTTGGTGACATTCTTCTATTATTCTTTGGAACATCCTGTCACGTGTGTTTTACACCGACCGGTTCCGCCTTTATTATTATTCTTGGAACATCCTGTCATGTGTTTTACACCGGACCGGTTCCGCCTTTATCATTCTGCGCTGAATATCCTATCTCGTGTGTTTTACACCGGATCCGGTTCCATCTTTATTATTCTGTTGAACATCCCGCTTGTGTGAATTTCACCGACTTTGGTTCCGTTATTATTATTCTGCTGGAATAACCTGTTTATCTGAGTACCACATGCACGGTGATTTCTTTTGTTATTCCATTCTTTATTATACCCAAATTGGTTAAAACTTTGACTTCTATACTCCATGAAATTAGTAGAATATCGCTGATATTTCATGCTTTCATCCAAAGATCTTTCATGGAAATATTCTTCCGATCATTCTTGAATTTTACTCTACAAAAAACAAAGATCATGTTGATAATTTGACGTTAATAATTCCCGGATAAAATAATTCTTGAACTTGTTTTATTGAATTCTTATATCATTGTCATCATCCTCATGTTTATATTTTTTAAAGTCATATGTGGCTCAGAAGCAGCATAGATGGACTTGGTATGATTATGACGAGAGACTATTCTTGTAATCATTTAATCGTAATGTTACAAATGATGTGGTAAAAATCCTCAAAGGCCAGTAGTAGTGCATTGATGGACGATTGTTGGCATGATCATGACCATTAATGAATACACAAATATTCTCGGCCTCATCGCATGAATAATTGTGGTCGTGATACTAAAGAATATCCTCGGTCAGTAGTGTGGGGTGATTCGATGATGTGGAATATTTATTAAAGTTGAGTCTCAACTATAATGAAGATGAAAAACCTTTTAAAACCTAAAAGATAGTAGACTTTATTTTCTACTCAACTCTTTTAATGGATCGCATATTCATTGCAGCTTAAACCGGTTGTTTATTGTATTTTATCGCTTTAACATCATTGAAGACTATTGATAATTTATTCGCATTATCTTAGTCATAATATTTCTTCTTCGGGCTAGTTGAGCTCACCCTTTCTTTCACCGTTCTCTTCAAGAAATGAGAATATAGCCGGGACGAGTCTGGGAAACGAGTGATGGTCCCGAAGATAAGATTAGTAGTCCTCACTATTCTCGTGTGAAATAAAGTGATAATAATTGTAATGAGGACTCCTTTTTGAGTTTGTATAATATCTAGTAGACGATATTTGTATTTAAACTCACGCTTTATGTCGTATTGTACACTTACGCTTATGTTAGTAAGTTGTATTTAAATTCTGTACCATGTAAGTGGCGACCCAAGATGGGTGATGTATACCTAATTTTGGGGGCGTCACAGTTAACTCCAGAAAAACTGGGGCAACTATAGGAGTTTTAGATGTTTGGAGAATTGAAGGTAGCCTCGCCAAAAAATTTGGGAGTTGCAGTGAGATATAAGAGATTTTTGAGGGAACTTGTTTTGAAAACAAGATTTGGAACTATGTCGTTTGGCTTTAGGCGTGTAAGTTTTGAAGTAACTGATGGACCCTTTGTCATTGCACGTTTCCCTAAATGCGGTGCATTAACTGTTTTTTGATGGTAATGATGGTGGGGCCCAACAATAAGTGTCGAGGACAAGATCCATATGTCTGGTTTCGGATTTGGTGCTTTCTCATTTAATATTCAATTATTGGGCTCCAAATGGTAATTCTTTCATTAAATGTTCCATTATAATGGAATAATGGGGGACAATGTTGGGGCATGATTATTTGGGCTCGGGTGATTCGGTGGGCCATAATCCACGTGGAGAAAATCTCCCCGCGTAATAGTTTATTTGGGTAATTGGAAAATTTTAAGAAATCTAAGATTTCTAACTATATTTAATTTCTAACTGCTAAGGAAAGAGTCATGATAGAATCCGACTCCCTTTCTTTAAAGAGATTCAATTTATCACATTAAGGAATCTGTCATAATGAGGAATTTTATTTCCATACGGGGAAAGACATGTAGGAGAAGGTGTGTTCACTATAAATACAAGGTTATACCTTAGTTCTTAAGTACACACATAATATCTCATTATTTTCCAGCACTAAAGCTTAATACTTCCATTGTTAAACCTTATTCAACATGTACTTATTCTCACACCAGAGCTATTCTCTGGCGGCCCAGACTGTCAAGTTTTTTCCGCATAACTTCGTTTCTATACAAAATCAAACACGTTATTGATGATTGAAACGCGTATAGAAATCTTGACGTTAACATATACGTATATCAATAATTAAAAAAATAAAATGATCTAGCATGTAGGAAAGGGTGTGTGACTATATATATATACTAGCCGTGTCTCATGCCTCCAACACTACATGGAAGATGGAATTTATCCCAAATTTTGAACGGCCCAGATGATTTATTAAGATGAGCAAGAAATTCAAAATCAATTGTATTTTATTATATATGTGTGTAATGGATGTAGGAGGTAGCAATTTTAAAATACTCTGCCAGTATTTAATTGTCATTAATTATGTTTGTCCATAAGACATTTATAGTAATTGTCAATTCCTTCCAAACTAAATGCGATGTTAATAATTATTTTCTACACTAATTTCAGATGCTCAAATGAATTAATAAAGATTGTGTATTTATATGATTTTTGAAGTTAGTTTTAGTAATTTGAGTATACTCCATCCATCGGGGTTTTTTTCAATGAAAAAGTTAAAACTTTCACTTGGAATAATCTTTATTTATTTAGAGGTTTATTCAAACGTGGCGTTCTTTTTCACTATCATCTACCGCACTTTCTTTTCTCCCGATTATTTATGTTGGTCACTAATCTTAACTTTTAAAATTGATATAATTTATTTAAATTTTGTTAATTTTTTTATAGATAAAATAACTTTTTAGATAATTTAAAATATATATTCATAATTTTATTGAATTTCATACCAGTGTTAAATGAAAAAACATCTCAAATTAATTTTAAAAACTCAAAATGATTCATAATCTTGTAAATAATATATTACTAACAATATGAAAAATATTGAAAGTAAAGATAAAATAAAATGTCGTAAATCAATTTCTAGGAATGTAAAGAAAATAGAAGATTAAAGAGAGGTAATTACTC
Source organism: Panax quinquefolius (assembly GCA_020205615.1). Taxonomy (NCBI): domain Eukaryota; kingdom Viridiplantae; phylum Streptophyta; class Magnoliopsida; order Apiales; family Araliaceae; genus Panax; species Panax quinquefolius. Next base: position 33,467,833 of record CM035163.1, read on the forward strand.
TTGTTAACCATATTGCTTCGCCATAACTCTTTTTACCATATAAATTCACTATATAACTGCCATAAATTCACTAAAAATTATGTTTTGAATTTATTGAATAAATAGATAATGAAAAAAATTGATTTATTTTTAAATAAATATTTCAATTACATTCATTCAGGATTGATATTTGAAAATGATACCAAGTTTAGTAATCTTGTTAAATAGAAAATGATATATATATATATATATATATATATATATATATTGGCTTGTGTTATGAGTAATTAAATATATAAATATATTATTTATGTATTTTCATTTATTTATATAATGTTCGATTGTATCTAATCCCATATAAAGTTGTAATATTTTGTTGCAAGATATGACATGATTTTTGTTAAATTAGAGATTGAGGAGTAGAATCAAATTTTTTAAAATAAAATTATAATTTACGATAAATTTTATTATGTGGTTTAAGTGTTTGTGACGAATTTTATTTTATTATTTAATATAAATATTTATATTATTATATAAATATGTATAATAGAGATGATGTTAATCCGACAATTAATATTGTCATAGCAAAAGTAATACTATAAGAACAATTATATACTAAGCAACACTTTTATATTTATTTTAATTACTCTTAAAATTTCAAACGACATTTATTATTTTAATAATATCATTTTTATTATGATAATATATTAATATGAATTACTTTTAAATAATCAAATTACCTGATTTGTCAGAAGAACACGTGTGATAAACTGAGATTGCCGACAGTCCTTATCAAGACGTCAATTCCAAGTTACCTCTTTCCGACAGAAGAGACATGGACTGCGACAGAAGCCTTTTTTTACCCAATTCGTGAACTTTTCATTTTCTTATGCTTTTTGACCTTTTCTTTTCTGAAAAAGCTTACACTACTAGGGATTATTTTATATGGTCCCATTCTTTTCATTATTAAAATGCTGAAACTTGGGGGTAGTATTTCGGATTAAAGTTGTAGCACTTTTCCATTTTGACTAATACCTAAAAATTGAAATTAGAATCTCTTTCATTACCACTAATGTTTAATTTACTTTTTCAATACATATTTAACAATATAAATATTATTTTTAATAATAAAATAAAATTTATTATAAACAAAATAAAATTAGTAATAAATAATTATATCATTGAAAATAATGCTAAAAATAATATTTATATCTTCAAATATACAATTAAACCTCTATTTGGGAATGTACTTTGGCATCAAACTATTTGTATTCTAATTGAGAGGTTATTATTAAATAGAGGTATTGGTACAAAGTATTTTCTGTAAGACCCCAACTTTTATGAATAAAGATGAATTTTCTATAATTATCATTTTGGAATAAATTTGATATAATGTTATAGTTATGGGTAATATTTATAAATTTTATAAAGACGTGAAGTTGTTATATAATATTCGATTGGTTGGGGAATATTCGCTTTTAAATGAGGAATATTCAGATGACGACACATAATCATTAATGGACCCCACAACTAAATTATTATCTGATTGAAAAACGACAAAAATATTTTTTATGAAAATAACAAATGAAGTTTTACTGTTAACTATTGAAACACCTTGTTAAAAATATGTGAATACGCTGTGGTTGCATAAGAAGCAATACCAGTATTGATTATTAATGCTTACGTGAGAAGTTATTCAGCTTTTATTCAATTATTGTCAATATTTTATATATTATTAAATCAATAATTGAGATGACGAGTTATTAATATTATTATTTGCATTATTAACGATGTCTGAAGTTCTCGCCAAGGAGAGGTTTGATCACCTAATCAATTGCGCGTCATCAGTGACAAATCCTTATTGGAAAGCCCCCTCTTTCCTAGGAACGACCTGGTCGATTAATAGTGTGAATAATAATAATGATGATGAAGTTTTGTTTTATTAGTATTATTAATGTAATAAAATAGTAAAATCTTTTTATATAAAATAGAATACTTTTATAAAGTTATTCATTTTATTAGACAATAATTAGAATATATTATATTTTATTATGCATAGTGTTTCAGATAAGACCAGCATAGTGTTTGCAGATAGTAAAATCTTTTTAAAAGTTATTCGCTTTATTAGATTATAAATAGAATATATTATATTTTATTGTAAACCAACTGGATTTGTCCGCTTAAAGTAAATCGATCCGACCGCTCATGGATTGGTTTTTATTCATCCATTCATTCTTCTATAAATAAAGCTCATTCCTTCATTATTTCTTACGAATTCACCGAAACTCTAGAGAGAGAAACTGTAGAGAGAATTATTCTTCTATCTTGAGCGTATTTCTTTAGCGTTTAAGAAAGCTTTGTGTTGCCTAACTTTTAATAGCACTTTACCACACAAGTATACGCGTTCAATTGTAATATTCAGCAAGCAAGGTTATCGTTCCCACGAGGAAATAGACTAATATTTATCAATTACTAATTCTAATGGAATTAATCCTATTTTAAACTACGAAATTTTGTTTGTGATTTGAAATTTAAACTTAACAAAACTAATGATTAAAAATCAAAATTTCACAAGAATAATCGCAGATTTAATAAAGTTAAGATTACAACTTCCTTGGTATTTCATTTAAATCAATTAACTTCCCATTTAAAGCAATTAATTAATATGAATCATTATCCAAGAATGATTTATAAAATTCACACACTTTTTCCAAAACACGTGAACAAATCCTCCTAACTCCGATCCTTAAGACACAAAATTACAAGGAACACCCTACTCAATTAATTCACTATATTCTTATGTGAATCAAGTTAATTAGGGTTTACGATAAATTCTTTCAAAGGATACAAAAGACACATAGTATATTCCTATCCTACATGCTAATCATATTAACCCTATTCAGATTATATGAACAGATGTTATCATATCCAGATCTCAATCTATACTCCATATTCCAATTTTATATAGATAATCACAATAATTGTTGGCCAAACAATTAATCAATAAGCAAAAGATATAATAAACAATTCAATAAAAACCAACTTTCATTCATGGGAAGGTTCAATTTAAACTACATACCAAGTTCCGCTGCAATCTTAATGAAAAATTTAGTTCATGCTAATAATAAAGAAAAACATCATCCATATTAATAATCCAAACATCCCGATAATTACAAAAGATAAAACTAGAGAGAGAGAAGAAGAAACTCAATTTTCTCCAATACTCTCTCTTTGATCTTCAAATTTCTTACAATTTTCCTTCGTGTTTCTCTTCATTGTCCTCTCTCGCGAATCCCTTGAAAAATTGAGTGATACGCCTTTTCTAAAGTCTCCTCCTATTTGTATTAGTCTCCCACCTCATTCAGATTCCTTTTGGCTTCAAAACCCACTGCAATAGAAAATCCTCCTTTTTGCAGACATGAGCGCTTTTCAGCGCCAACACTGGCTTATTTCAAGCGCTAGGCGCTTGACCAGACCACATAATTACAAAATGCCACTCACTCTAATTTTAATGATTTTTAACCTTTTTCTTCTCCGAAATGACCAATTTATCCCTCCACTCCAACCTACAAGAAATAAACACAAAAACAGATAAAAAGATACTAAAAACAATTAAAGATAGCAATAATTAAGTTTAATAATATCTGATTCATAGGTATAAAATCTACTCATCGAATACCCCCCAACTTAACCAATCGTCATGTCCCAAGCAATAAAACACAATGCAATAACTAAATATGCAATACAACTATCTACATGCCTAAAATTTCAAAGAATAAAAATGTAACAAAATCTATTCATCAAGCCTCGTAGAAATCAGATTAAACATGCTAGTACATCATATCAAGACAGATCAATAATTTCCTAGTCAATCATCAAATCTTACCTGTTATTATCGATATAAATGCGTGTGTCTTTGAACAACAATTCTAACTAATATAATGCTAAATACAAAACATAATAGATCTCCTTAAAGGCATCATATAGTGTCAACTCACAAAATTCACGAACAAGCTAGATCCAACTAAAGTCAAACATCCACCAAATTCAAGAGTCCAATCCGGGATACTTATGCTTTACTTATCATTATGGGGGCTTTTTGCTCTTTTTCCGTTTTATTGTTTATCTTTTTTTTTTAACCACGACCAGGCAATGTCTCATTCCATTAGGCTAATGATTGCTACCCATTAGCGAAGCTTTTCGACCAACGACTCCTGCACCATATAAGACCTTCTAGCGCCAGTGTAAAGACACTCCCTGCTTACTTTGCTTCAAGTAACAAAGGCCCCAAACAAACAAGACTAGCCACGATATCTTTTTCATCAAATTTTTTTTTGAGCTTATATATCCCAAATTTTCCCCCAAACTTAAGTTTTTGTCTAAATTCAAATCTCTCCTACTTATTCATGTCTTTCATTCATTCAAACTAGTATTATCCTCAAGAAGTCCATTATGTGTCAATTTAGACTCAATCTGTCAACATAGTTGTTTTTACTGTGCTATCTTTATTATATCAGTTTCAAACATGTAAAGATTCAAATCATGACAAGAAATCACATCAAAGTCTTAACAGACAATACTATACTTGTCTACTCAATTCCAATATCATCATCACAAAAACAGACTTTAAACTATATAACAAATTGGAAACACGCAAATACTTGATTTTTTTTTTTCGTAAGAAATTAGAATGAAAACTACATGAAAAACTACTAAATGAATACTACATGAATGCAACTGGAACTGGATGAATGCACCCCCAAACTTCACCTATGCAATGTCCTCATTGTATATAACAAACAAAATATAAGAAATTAGGCACTGAAGACTTCCCTAAAAGAAAGACGCCTTATTCCTCGTCAAGATCCTCGCTCTTCTTCTTCATCAACCTCATCTTCGTGGGGTAGATCAGTACGGGGAACATGATAATGGGGAAATTGGTAGGGAGCTAGTTTGGATTCATGCGGTCAAACATCTCTAGAATGCCGCACTACGCTTCCGATACATCTCTGTTTGTCGCCGAGCTAGGCTATCCTCGATTTCTTTCAACCCGGCCAAAAACTCATTGAACTCTAGTAGCCACCATGTCAATCCTTCTAGTTTGATTTCTTAATTCTCGTGAATATCTTCAAAAAAAAATTGGTGGTGGCCTGTAACTTCCAAATTGCAGGAGGATTGTCGTGTGATTGTTGATTAGCCTCTACCGCAGACTCGTGGAGGCACAATAATGAACCCTAACCCTCTCGTGTGGTGTACCCCACCCCATACCTTGTACTTCTTAATAAGCGAGTGGTCAATCGCAGCCTAAGGGAGGTTGTCTAGCTTCTTCTTGCATCCCATTTGACTCCAAATTTGTCGACATAGTCCGTTGATCAAAGATGGGTGAGGTAATCCACCGAGGTCCCTCCTCAATTGCTTTGTCAATTGAATCATGTATAATACATGACCCACATCTATAGTTTTTCCTTGTGCAATGCGTAAAAGCAACGCCGCCTGCTTAATTTATAACATCACTCATATGCCTACACGACATCAACTTGGCACAAATAAAGGCATGCCATGCTTTCCCATAACTGCTTAGTGCGGATGCAGGGAACAAAACAGCTTCTTGTTGATCTGTTAATTTCCATGTTGTTCCAGGTACACACAAAGCTTGAATGATCTCACTGTAGTCTAGCTCGTGCTCTAAATATTACATGTAGCGTGATTGGGTATTGTGTTCAAGCCGTAGTAAGCATTTATTGTCCTAAAACTGACCTCCACTGATTTTTCGCGAACCCAAATTATGTTACCAACAATATCTTTTGCATTAGCATAGAATTCCTTAACAATTTTAATGACCGATGAATCCGGTTGGGATGCAAAGTTCACCCATCTTCTACTTCCAATCATTTGTAGTAACTCCCCATCTTCTGCCTCTGGCAATAATCCACGCTCAGGAATTAGTGTTTTACTAGAAAGCACATTGTAATATCTTTCGGACGCACTAGCACTTATAAATCTCTTTTGTCATACTTAGTCGGCGTTCAAGTCTCGCCTCTTTGCCTTTTAGTAGCCATGAGTCTTGTGTGTGAATTGCTTGCCCAATAGACGATGTTCACAGGCTTAGTATGGGCCAATCCTCTTTGTGACAATATATCAAACACTTGGTGTGCACAAAATTTGAACACTATTGTTAGGCACTCCCCCAAACTTAATTTTCACCAAATTTGTCAATAACTAAGCACACTAGTCGTCCAATGCAATACAAGCAACAATGAGAAGTACCCAAATCCACTTGAGCCAACACAATGAAATAACCAACTTCAACTTACTACCTTAGCTACTATCCAAGCAAAACCAAATAATTTGCAATAAAATCTTGTGCACTTACTTGGTTATAGCCAGATATGATGTTTCAATCAAAGTTGTAGGAGCAATATTTTTGAGGGTTGAGCACTTACTTCAGATAGATGTGGCTTGAATGTGAGTTGGTGCTCGAATTGGTGATGAAGGATGACCATATGGAGATTAAGTGCCTTAGTTTGGGTAGGAGATTGAGTGTTTGATTAGGCTTATACAAGAAAACATTGATTATAGTGGCTAAATTAGAGGAGGGTTGTGATTTGAGTGAGTTTGAGTTGGAGTGGGAGAGCAAGAGAGTCTTTGTTTTGGGTTCGTAGAGTTGTGCCCGATTAGGGGTTTTTTTTTTCTTTTTTTTTACGCTGCAGTAGGAGCGCCAGCGCTGGGTATGCTTTTGGCTGACCGCCTAAGCGGTGGAAAGCGATATGTGTGGTGCGCATGGGCGCCTAGCGCTTGGTATTGCTTTCGATCTGACCGCTTAGCGCTGGGGTGTATGGCATATCGACTTAGGCGCCTCACGCATTTAGGCTCGATTTGGGCGCTTAGGCACTTGGGGCGATCTCACCATCAGAGTGAGGCGCCAGCGCTGGTTTGTACTGGGCTTGGGCGCTAAAGCGGTTGGACATGTCATAATTTTCCAAACTTGTTGATTTCAACCTACAATACCCCACCTTTAATTGTTAGTTTCTTCTTTTGCAAGGAGATTAATACTTATTTTAAAAACCCTAAACTAAGGTAAACTACATTCTAAAATAAAAGAAAACTAACCAACATTAAAGATTCGCCAAAAAATAAATAAATAAATAAATACCCTATGAGCGAGACCCCACTGAGTAGTCAGTCGAGTGGCCCATAAATCGAACCCGCCAAATATATAAATCTTGTTTTCTACCCCAAATCAATTAAATATCGTGTTAGAGAACATAAGGGTGTAACAAAACCTAAACTATAAAAAGTTTAACCACTAAATAAACTAACAAAGAAAGCAAATTAAACAAAATAAAAGTAAAAATAGAAAATAACAATAAAAATTCTGGTTCATTCCCGCTTAATGGCTTGTTTATAGTCTTCACCGACTTTCTTCTCTGTTCTAATCAGCAAGGTTGACCGATGTCTTTTCACGATCAACACAACCCCCATAGTAGTGTTTCAATCTCTGACCGTTAACTTTGAAATTATGTTTAGCATCCGGGTCTTCCACCTCTACAGCTCCGTGAGGATACACTTTTGTAATGATAAATGGCCCCGACCAACGGGATTTCAACTTTCCCGAAACAATTTAAGCCTTGAATTGTATAATAGCACTCGCTTGCCTCGCTTCAAACTTTCTTTCCAGAATTTTCTCATCATGCCACCTCTTAACCTTTTCTTTATATAACTTCGCGTTCTCGTATGATTGAAGTCTGAATTCATCCATTTGGTTAAATTATAAGAGGCGCCTCTCTCCCTCAGCAGACATATCAAAGTTTAACTTCTGAATTGCCCAATAAGCACTGTGTTCTAGTTCAACTGGAAGATGGCATGCCTTCCCATATACTAACCTGTACGGAGACATCCCTATCGGAGTTTTGTAAGCTGTACGATATGCCCATAAAGCATCATCCAACTTACTAGCCTAGTCTTTCCGACTAGGATTCACTATTTTCTCGAGGATTCGCTTCACTTCTCGGTTAGATACCTCGGCTTGACCACTTGTTTGTGGATGGTAAGCAGTAGCTATCTTATGAGTGACTCCGTACTTAGCGAGAATAGTTGAGAATTGCTTATTACAGAAGTGCGTGCCTTCATCACTAATGATTGCACGAGGAGTGCCGAATCTAGAGAAAATAGTCTTCCGAATGAACTTAACCATAACTTTAGCATCATTGGTGGGCGATGCTATAGCTTTTACCCACTTCGAAACGTAGTCCACCGCTAGAAGTATATAGGAGTTGCTAAAAGATGATGGAAATGGTCCCATGAAGTCGATGCCCCAAACATCAAACAATTCGACTTCTAAGATCATGTTTAGTGACATCTCTTGTAGCTTTGATATATTACCCACTCTTTGGCATCTGTCACATTTCAATGAAAACACACGGGCATCCTTAAAGAGTGTCATGAAGAATCCACATCAAGCACCTTAGTCAGCCGTTCTTTCTCCCGCAAAAATGTCCACCATAGTCGATGCATGACATTGGTAGAGAATATTTTCCATTTCAACTTCTCGAACACACCTTCTTATTACTTGATCTCCACATTGTTAAAATAAAAATGGCTCATCCTATAAATACTTGCTTCACATCACGGAGAAATTTCTTCTTCGTTGACTTGTTAAATCGCTAAACACCTTACTCATAATGAAATTTACATAATCTTCATACCATGGAGTATCCATCCTTACCGCAAACAAATTGTTCATCCGGAAAAATTCATTGATCACTTGTTGTGTCATCTTTTTTAGTTCTCAGATTCTCTAATCGTGATAAATGATCAAGAACTCGATTGTCTTTACCTTTTCATTCCGGATCTCCAAGTCAAACTCTTGTAGCAATAATACCCATCTAATTAATCTCGATCTCGATCCTTCTTTGCTATTAAGTACTTAATCACCGAATGATCTGTAAACACGATCACTTTTGTCCCAATCAAATATGATCGAAATTTATCAAATGCATAAACAATCGCTAATAGCTCCTTCTCAGTAGTGGTATAATTCAAATGGGCATCCGTTAATGTCTTACTAGCATAGTATATAGCATGAAAAATTTTATCCTTTCGTTGGCCAAGAACTGCGCCAATCGCAAAGTCTCTAGCATCACACATTAATTCTAACGGGATACTCCAATCTGGCGCTATGATTACTGTAAGACCCCAACTTATTATTAATGAAATTTAATTTTCTCTATTTATTATTTTGAAATAGTAAGGGTTGATTTGATTAATGTAGATAGTTAGGGGTAAAATACGCAAATATTTCAAAATAAGCAAGTGGTTATAAAATATTCATTGTTGTCGGGGAATATTCGTTTGGTCGTGGAATATTCGTACTGTCGGGGAATATTCGTACGACGGCGCAGCCATGTGTGGGCCCCATAACGGAAAGCGATTGGATGAAGAAAACGACAAATATAAGTTGTTTAAAAATAACAGAGTAGTTGTTACCAAGTTATTATCTTGTTAAAATACTCTTGGTTAAAACACAAGAAGACACCAGTATTGCACCAATTTTGATTCTTACGTAAGAAGGCACTACTCAATAATGGTTACAGTAATTATCGCTCAAAGATTTTATTGATTTAATAATTGTCATGCGTTGATATTTTATATTCATTGTTGTTTCAATAATTGTCATTACACAAGATTTTTCATTATCGGCAATAATTCATATTATCCGAATAATATTATTAGATAACATTATTGGCAATATCTAGAAAGTTCTCGCTCAAAGGAGAGGTTTGGTCACCTAATCATGCGCTACCAAGAAGGAGAAATTCTTATTGAAAGCCCCTCTTCCTGTGAACCGCACTCGGTTGTCAATATTGTGATTCTCAGTAATATTATTTGTGAATAATTAATTATTGATTCATATGATGAGGAAAAATATTGATTTTATGTGGATATAGATGGAGAAAATTTTAATGTGACAATTGTTGAAAATTGAAATTTTATCTTTTTCCGATAAAATAATTCATTTAAATATATTATTATATTTTAATAATATAATAATGGTGATATTTTTACAACGAATGTGGGATATATGAGTATACGAGGAGGAAGAGTATTTTTGTTGCAATAAATGTTTAAAACATGTTAAACATGTCTGGGACCCCATTTATCGAATCGAAATTTGATTATACCGTAAAATCGCCTGCGTTTGTGGATTTCGGTCAATTTCTATTTGAATTTGGAAAACTTTCTTCCGCAAAGTTGTAGAGAATTGAATTTCCTATAACAACTCATGCGAGATTCAATTTTCTGATGAAAGGGCTATTTATTATGAATTATTGAAGTTCAAGTTCAAATAATAATTGATTTTTGGAAGTTTAAAATATTTAAAATTATATTATTAATTTATTAAATTTTCTGCTTTGGTGTTCTAAGCAATTTCCTATAAATAGGGTGCTTAGGTTAGAATTGAAAATCACACTCCAGAAGTTTTCTCTATATTATCGAGCGTATTTTTGTGAGTATTTTGAGTATACTTTGAGTATTGTTATAGAGCAAGTTCCTTCAAAGACTATATTCTAGATTCCAAATTAGAAATACTAATCTTTCGAGGTAAGGGATGTTATTTTCTTCTCAAATGATATTATTTCTTCAATATCATTATCTTTGAAATATTTGTTGAAACTTTTATTAAATTTGAACTTTTTCATGCTCTAAGTTACTATTCATGAGTTACTATTCATGAGTTACTATTCACGAGTTACTATTCACGAGTACTATTCATGAAGGGTGAAGATGTTTTTGGGAAATTTCTATCTTTTGGTGTCGAGTTACTATTCACGATACTCTGGACTATTCACGATACTGACTATTCAATCGAAAAATAAAATTTCTTCTTTTTGTCCAAAATATCTATTCGGATACTAGCTTTGATTGTATCCATGTTTTGATCATTCTTGAATTTTACACCACTATGATTATTTTTGAGGTATTTTTGAACATGGATAAAACAAAAAGTACTAATCCTTAATCCTTAATCCTTGTCATTTTGTTTCACCGGATTCGCTTTCTTTAAAAATATTTTCATCATCCTCGGTCTTAAATGATGATATTATTGAATATCTTTGGCCTCAGAGTAAAGATGAATGATTTCTCAAGAATATCTTTGGTAGTAGTAGTAAAGATGAACAGTGTTTAGATGAAATACGACTAATCGATGAATATCTTTGGCTCAGAGTGCAAAGATGAATATTTGATTCCGATGTATATATTGATTGATGTTACAGGATAAAAGATAGACGATGAACTTTTAAATTCATACATGAAGATAGTAGTTTGCATTCTCTACTTAACTCTTCTAATGAATTATTATTTTCACGCTGCGAATATTGATTTAAAATTTGTTGTCTATCAGATTCTATTAGATTTTTCCCCTGTTGAAGACTAACGGTAATTTGTTGTATATTATCTTAGTCATAATATTCTTTATCGGGCTAGTTGAGCTCACCCTTTTCCTTTTTGTTCCATTTTTCTTCTCGGAGGCGAGAATATAAATGAAAGTACGTAGCCTGGGTATGGAATGAAGGTTTTAGAAAGAATTGTTTAGTAGTCCTCACCATTTTGTAAAATAATGTATCAATAAATGTGATGAGGATTTATTTGAGTATAGATATTGTCTGTAAGATAATATTTGTATTCAAACTCACGCTTTACTGATTGTAATAATAAAGTTGTAGTTGTTTCGTACCATGTATTGACAACTTCGTAATAGGTGATGTATACCTATTTTGGGGGCGTTTCGAGCTTAGGGATATGATCTCCAAGCGGAGATCGGGAATAGAACTAGGGGGAGAAATCCTTCACTAGTGTGTCCTACCTAAGCTTATTTTTTTAGTTGGTCAAGATATAAGGATATTATGTGATATATTGATTTCTTTAATTAACCCTTGTTTTATGACAAAGATTTGAGAATGTCGATCGAGAATATTAACAATGGAAATGAGACCGTGAGACGCTCAGACTCACCAACGAGGAGAACGTGCAACAGTCGGCAATGTTCCTCCCGTGAACAACACCACCGAGCAGCGATGATGAACGAGGGATGTTTAGAAGCTTTTTGCAGCTCATGCAAAATCGCACGAGGAGACTCGTGTTCAAAATACAGAGGAGAAATGATAGCAATTCACTTCAAGTTGTCACAAATGCAAGCGCTTCAAAGAGTCGGGACCACCGAATTTAAGGGAAAGCCAGATCCGATCATGGCGGAAACTTGGGTCAAGCAAATAACCAAGATATTCGATGTCTTGGGATGCACGGAGGAACAGAAGGTTCCATTCGCCACCTTTATGTTCCGTGGCGAGGCGTATCACCGGTGGGAGTCTGTGAAGCGTACATCCATCCAAATTTCAAGACTCAAAGATGTCTTGGAAACGCTTTGAAAATTATTTAATGACAAATACTTTCCTCGAAAGTGTTCATCATATGAAGGAAGTGGAGTTCATCGATTAGAACAAAACAACACGACGGTGTCTCAAAGACGAGGCAAAGTTTGTAGAGTTATCCGTGTTCAGCACCTCATTTGGTGGAGAATGAAGAACGATGACGCGGATGTTTTTGAGAGGTTTGAAACCCGACATACGACAATATCTCATTTCTCATAAATTTTCTCTATTCGGATGTTGTAAATGTGGCTCAATTATTAGAAATGAGATAACGAGTACTACCAACCGAGGGACCATAACCAGATCGTACTGCGAGATAGCGATCAATGGAATAATGATAACCAAATGGAGAAAGAAACAGATTTTGACAAAAATAAGTAACCACTCTCGGTGGTAATCATGGCCATGAAAATAGAAGAAGCGAGTCGAGGAGAGATTTTAAAAGAGGAGATTTAACAACGACCATGTGAAGACGACAAAGGTCTTAAGAAAGAATCGGTTCTAAGGGAGGAGAACGACCACCCATTATATGCTACAAATGCGAAAAGAGGGACATATCACCAAACTACCCACAACAGCTTCAAGGTATGCTATAATTGTGGAAAGGAAGGACATATCGCTTCGAGATTGTACAAGAATAAACCTAGTTCAATGGGGACGGTGACTCAAAAGATCGTCCTAGAAAAGTCAAAGTCAACGATTCCGGAAGAGCGTTTGTTATGATCGGTCAAAATGTGAGAACCCAAACGAGGTGATCACGGGTAAGCTATTTATAAATTCTTGCGGTTTATACCTTACTTGATACCTAGGTGCTACCCATTCATTTATCTCTCCCGCTTGTGCTCAACGCTTAAACTTGACTCGAGAAATTAGACTTTGACCTATCTCGTGGAAACTCCGTTAGAGAAACTTTCATCACATCCATCGCTTATAAATCTTGTTTGATTCAAGTTGGCACCATCACCTTACCCGTTGACCTTATCTCTTTAAAGATACTTGCTTTTGATGTGATTTTAGGATTGATTGGTTAACTACTCATCATGCCAAAATTGATTATTTTCGTAAGGTTGTTAGTTTTCATATTCCTAACCAACCCGTTGTATTTAATTCAAGCAACTAAACCATTAAAATCAATCATCGCCATATCTAATCATAAAGCTATTCGCTTATTGAAAAACGGATGTCAAGCTTTATTAGCCCATGTTATGGATTTGAATAAAGACACGCCAAATTTGAATAATATTCCCGTTGTTATTAACTTTCCCGACGATTTCCAAAGAACTTCCTTGCCTACCCCTTAACGTGAAGTTGAATTCTTTATTGATCTTGAACTTGGTACAAAGCCCATTTCTAAAACCCCATATCGAATGGCTCTATTGAACTTCAGAGTTAAAGGTCCAACTACAAGAATTGTTGGACATCGGTTTCATTCGGCCCTAAGTACATCTCCTCGGGGTGCTCTGCTTTTATTGTAAAGAAGAAAGACGGAGTATGCGACTTTGTATTGACTATCTGAATCAAACCATGTCACCATCAAGAATAGGTATCCTCACCTCGTATTGATGACTTGTTTGACCAAATAGCAAGGGCACAATTCTTTTCAAAAATCGATCTTCGCTCGGATATCATCACCAAGATTAGAATCGAGGATATTCCAAAGACTGCCTTTAGAACTCGGTATGGGCATTATGAATTCTTAGTCATGTCTTTCGGATTGACTAATGCTCCTGCGGCTTTCACGGATATGATGAACCGAGTATTCAAGGAATATTTGGATCAGTTCGTTGTTGTTTTTATTGATGACATCCTCATATATTCCAAAAGTCGTGAAGATCATGAGCACCATTTGAAGCTGGTACTCCAAAGGCTTCGTGAAAATAAACTATATGCCAAATTAAAGAAATGCGAGTTCTAGCTTGAGGAAGTAGCATTCCTTGAGCACGTGGTGTCGAAACATGGAGTATCTGTTGATCCGGCGAAGATTAAAGCAATACAAAGTTGGGAGCAACCGAAGTCGGTGACCGAAGTACGTAGCTTTTTGGGCTTAGCTGGTTATTATCGGAGATTCGTAGAAGGGTTTTCTCGAATCGCTACTTCATTAACTCAGCTAACTCGGAAGGATACAAAATTCATTTGGAGCGAAGAATGCGAGAAAAGTTTCCAAGAGCTTAAGAGGAGACTTATTTCTAAGACTGTTTCTAACAATACCATCCGTTCGGATGGATTTGTTATCTATAAGCGATGCTTCGTGCAAAGGGTTAGGATGTGTTCTCATGCAACGTGGGAAAGTCATAGCTCATGCCTCGCGACAACTTAAAGAGTATGAGAGGAATTATCCTACTCATGATCTAGAGTTGGCGCAATGCTTTCAAGGCTAAAGATATGGAGGCACTATCTATATGGGGAGAAAGTGGAGATATATTCGCACCATAAAAGCCTTAAATATTTCTTCACTCAAAAGAACTCAACACGCGGCAATGACGCTGGCTCGAGCTATTGAAAGACTACGACCACACTATTCAATACCATCCCGAAAAAGCTTAACGTGGTAGGTGACACGCCGTTGAGTAGAAGATCATATGCGAACGAAAAGCGATGATGTCAAGTATACGACAGAGCCAACTTTAATAGAAAAAGTTAAGGTTGCTCAAGCCACCGAATCTTGAGCCGATGCGCGTGTAAGAAGAAGAAAGTACAAGAAGGAGCTATTCCTAAGCGAGAATCGATGAAGAAGGAATACTTTGAGTCCACTCTGACTTTGTGTTCCTAACGACTGATTTGAAGTACAAGATTATGATGGAGGCACACAATACACCATTTGCAATCCATCCTGGAAGTACTAAAATGTATCGTGATCTTCGACATACATTTTGGTGGAACAATATGAAGAGAGGGATTGCAAAGTTTATCTCAATGTGTTTAACTTGTCAACGTGTAAAGGCGAGACATCTAGTACCTAAGGGTCCATTGCAATCACTTGAGATTCCGAAATGGAAGTGGGAACACATTACCATGGATTTCACACGGGTCTTCCTACGGCTTTCTTAGGGCATCAATGCTATTTGGGTTATTGTTGATAGATTAACCAAGTCCGCTTTCATTTCTTGCCGACACGGAGACTTATTCACTTGAACGCCTTGCTAGTATGTACGTGAATGAGATTGTGAGGTTGCATGACATGCCCAGATCCATAGTTTCGGATCGTGACCCAAGATTCACTTCAAGATTTTGGGTTAGCTTGCAAAAAGCTATGGGCACGGATTTATTTATTGGGCTTTGGCATACCATCCTCAAACCGACGGACAATCGAAAGGACTATTCAAACTCTTGAAGATTTATTAAGACTCGTGTCCTAGACTTCAAGGGCGCTTGGGATAAGTATTTACCATCGGTAGAATTCTCCTACAACAACAGCTTATCGTGCAAGTATAGGTGTGGCTCCATTTGAAGCATTATATGGACGAAAGTGTCGCTTCCAAAGATGTTGGGACGAGGTGGGTGAAACAACATTATTAGGACCTCGAGTTAAATGCGTATGACTACTTTAAAAGATCCAAATGATTCGACAACGATACAAACGGCACAAGATCGACAAAAGAGTTATGCGGATCTTCATCGAAAGGACGTGGAATTTAGTGTAGGGGATCATGTATTGTCATGCGAGTTGCTCCATGGAAGGGAGTTACAAGATTTGGGAAGAGAGGAAAGCTCAATCCATGATTTATTGGTCCATTTCAAATTCTTGACCGAGTAGGAAATGTAGCCTATAAACTCGCGTTACCTCCGAGTATGTCTCGTGTTCATAATGTGTTTCATATATCTCGTATTTCAGAAATATGTGAAAGACCCAAACCACGCGTTATTGAAGTTAGAACCGGACGAGATAGCCAAGACTTAACGTATGAGGAGGTACCACAAGATCTTAGATAGGAAGGAGCATGTCCCACGCCAAGAAAGGTCATACCACAAGTTAAAGTTTTGTGGAGGAATCATGCTATAAAGGAAATGACCGGGAATTGGAAACGGAAATGAAAGCGAGGTATCCTCACCTTTTCAAACACTGTGTACGTCGCCAATTTCGAGGACGAAATTTCATAAGGAGGGAGGTCAGAAGACCCCAACTTATTATTAATGAAATTTAATTTTCTATTTATTATTTTGAAATAGTAAGGGTTGATTTGATTAATGTGTATAGTTAGGGGGGTAAAATACGCAAATATTTCAAAATAAGCAAGTGGTTATAAAATATTCATTGTTGTTTGGGAATATTCGTTTGGTCGTGGAATATTCAGATCGCTTCGGGAATATTCAGATGACGGCAGCCGCAAATGTGTGGGCCCCATAACTAAAAGCGATTGGATGAAGAAAACGACAAATATAAGTTGTTTAAAAATAACAACAGAAGTTGTTACCAAGTAATATCGTTAAAATACTCTGCGGTTAAAACACAAGAAGACACCAGATTGCACCAATTATTGATTCTTACGTAAGAAGGCACTACTCAATAATGGTTACAATAATTATCGCTCAAAGATTTTATTGATTTAATAATTGTCGCGTTGATATTTTATATTGTCATTGTTTCAATAATTGTCATTACACGTATTTTTCATTATCGGCTAATAATTCATATTATCTCGAATAATATTATTAGATAACATTATTGGCAATGTCTAGAAAGTTCTGTCTAAGGAGAGGTTTGGTCACCTAATTGCGCCCAAGAAGGAGAAATTCTTATTGAAAGCCCCTCTTCCTGAGAACCGCCTCGTCACAATATCAGATTCTCAGTAATATTATTTGTGAATAATTAATTATTAATTCATATGATGAGGAAAATATTGATTTTATGTGGATATAGATGGAGAAAATTTTAATGTGACAATTGTTGAAAATTGAAATTTTATCTTTTTCTCGATAAAATAATTCATTTAAATATATTATTATATTTTAATAATATAATAATGGTGATATTTTTACAACGAATGTGGGATATATGAGTATACGAGGGGAAGAGTATTTTTGTTGCAATAAATGTTTAAAACATGTTAAACATGCTCGGTGGACCCCATTTATCGACCAAATTTGATTATAAACGTAAAATCGCCTGCTTTGTGGATTTTGGTCAATTTCTATTTGGAATTTGGAAACACTTTCTTCTGCAAAGTTGTAGAGAATTGAATTTCCTATAAAAACTAGCGAGATTTGAATTTTCTGATGAAAGGGCTATTTATTATGAATTATTGAAGTTCAAGTTCAAAATAATTGATTTTTGGAAGTTTAAAATATTTAAAATTAGAAAAACGTTTTTCTTTACTTTTTCTAGAATGTGGCATGTGTTTGATGGTGAAATCAGATTCTAGGCATGCGTAAGAAATTTATATAATTATATTATTAATTTATTAAATTTTCTCTTTTGGTGTTCTAAGCAATTTCTATAAATAGGGTGCTTAGGTTAGAATTGAAAATCACACCGTAAATCAAGTTTTCTCTCTCTATATTATCGAGCGTATTTTTGTGAGTATTTTGAGTATACTTTGAGTATTGTTAGATTCTGCAAGTTCCCTTCAAAGACTATATTCTAGATTCCAAATTAGAAGTACTTAATCTTTCGAGGTAAGGGATGTTATTTTCTTCTCAAATGATATTATTTCTTCAATATCATTATGCTAAAATATTGGTTGAAACTTTTTATCAAATTTGGAACTTTTTCATGCTCAAGGGTTACTATTCATGAGTTACTATTCACGAGTTACTATTCATGAAGTTACTATTCACGAGTTTCTATTCACGAAGTACTATTCATAAGTGAAGCGTGAAGATGTTTTTTGGGAAATTTCTATCTTTTGGTATCGAGTTACTATTCACGATACGGCACTATTCACGATACTCAAGACTATTCATCGAAAAATAAAATTTCTTCTTTTATCCAAAATATCTATTCGGATACTAGCTTTGATTGATCCATGTTTTTGATCATTCTTGAATTTTACACCACTATGATTATTTTTGAGGTATTTTTGAACATGGATAAAACAAAGAACTAATCCTTAATCCTTAATCCTTGTCATTTTGTTTCACCGGATTCGCTTTTTAAAAATATTTTTCATCATCCTCGGTCTTAAATGATGATATTATTGAATATCTTTGGCTCAGAGTGCAAAGATGAATGATTTCTGAAGAATATCTTTGGTCAGTAGTGCAAAGATGAATAGGTGTTTAGATGAACATGACCAATCGATGAATATCTTCGGCTCAGTAGTGCAAAAAGATGAATATTTGATTCCGATGTATATCGATTGATGTTACAGGATAAAAGATAGACGATGAACTTTTAAATTCATACATGTAAGATAGTAGTTTGCATTCTCTACTTAACTCTTCTAATGAATTATTATTTCACTGCGAATATTGATTTAAAATTTGTTGTCTATCAGATTCTATTAGATTTTTCCCTGTTGAAGACTAATCGGTAATTTGTTGTATATTATCTTAGCAATAATATTCTTTTTATCGGGCTAGTTGAGCTCACCCTTTTCCTTTTTGTTCCATTTTTCTTCTCGTGAGGCGAGAATATATAATGAGTACGAGCTCTGGGTATGGAATGAAGGTTTTAGAAAGAATTGTTTAGTAATCCTCACCATTTTTGTAAAATAATGTATCAATAAATGCGATGAGGATTTTTTTGAGTATAGATATTGTCTAGAAGATAATATTTGTATTCAAACTCAAAGTTTTACGGTTGTAATAATAAAGTTGTAGTTGTTTCTGTACCATGTATTGACAACTCAGAATAGGTGATGTATACTTATTTTGGGGGCGTCACAATTACAGCTGCGGTAACAAGTTTCTTCTTCAACACATCAAAAGCTTCCAGGCATGCTTGATCAAAGTTGAATGGGACATCCTTCTCCAAAAGATTGCAAAGTGGTTTCGTGATTTTGGAGAAGTCTTTTATAAATCGCCTATAGAAACCAAATATGTCCCAAAAACTTCAATACCCTTTTTTGAAATAGGTGGTGGCGGGGCTCTCGATGGTTTCGATCTTAGCTCTATCAACTTCAATTCCTTTTGATGACACTCGATGACCTAAGATTATTCCCTCTTGCACCATAAAATGACATTTCTCCCAGTTTAAAACCAAATTCGTTTCCATACACCGTTTGAGCACGAGAGTGAGATTTTCCAAACAATAATCAAATGAATCCCCAAAAACTGAAAAATCATCCATAAATACCTCGAGATTTTGTTCGACCATATCAAAGAAAATAGCCATCATACACCGTTGAAATGTCGCCGGCGCATTATATAATCCAAAAGACATTATGCGAAAAGCAAAGGTACCATATGGGCATGTGAATGTCGTCTTCTCCTGATCCTCAGGTGCAATGGCAATCTGGTTATAACCTGAGTATCCATCCAAGAGACAATAATACTCATGCCCTGCAAGCCTGTCCAACATCTGATCTATGAATGGTAGAGGAAAATGGTCCTTGCGAGTGGCATTGTTCAACTTTCTATAATCCATACACACCCGCCAACCCGTAACTATTCGAGTCGGGATCAATTCATTATGCTCATTTACAACTACTATCATTCCCCCTTTCTTTGGCACACAATGAACTGGACTTACCCATGAGTTATCTGAGATAGGGTAGATAATTCCCGCATCCAACCATTTAATAATTTCCTTTTTTATAACTTCCTTCATGATGGGATTGAGTCTTCGTTGTTGTTCAATAATCGGTTTCGCTTCATCTTCCAATAGAATCTTATGCATGCAAATTGATGGGCTTATTCCCTTGATATCCGCAAGAGTCCACCCAAGAGCAGTCTTGAATTGCCGAAGTACCCTTAGTAACTTTTCTTCTTGAACCTTATCATGTGATGCAGAAATAATAACTGGAAAGGTAGAAGAAGAACCAAGGTAGGCATACCGTAGATGGTTAGGCAATGGCTTAAGTTCTAAGGTGGCGGTTCTTCTAAAGATGATTTCACCTTTTCATCCCGCTTCCCCAAAATCCATAGGTTCAAATTTTTGCAAACTTCGTGTGAACTTCTTTGTTGAATCTAACATTTGAACCCATTCTAGCACAAATGAATCATCAAATAAATTTTCACTAACCAATGCACTTTCAAGAGGGTCTTCATTAACAAATTCACTAAATACCTCTCTAGTTGCTTCTTCAATCGATCAACTCTAAAGCACTTTCTTCTCTCCTTCGGAATTTCATAGCCTTTGAAAACATTAAACGTTACTTCTTCATCTTGGACTCTCATCGTTAACTCTCCCTTTTGTACATCAATTAATGTCCTTCTAGTGGCTAAAAATGGTCTTCCAAGGATAATGGGTATGTCTTTATCCTCTTCATAGTCCAACACAATGAAGTCCACTTTGGAAATATGAATTTGTCCACCTTCACTAATATGTCTTCCACAATGCCCCTAGGGTATGTCACTGATCTATCTGTGAGCTGTAAAGAGATATTTGTTGGCTTTGGTGTTGGTAATCCTAACTGAGTGTAGATCGAAAATGGCATCAAGTTAATACTGCACCCAAATCACACAAACATCTCATAAAGAACTGGGCCCAATCGTATACCTGCGATGGTGAAGCTACCCGATCCTTCAACTTTGGTGGTAACTTTCTTTGCGTAATTGCGCTACATTCTTCCTCATCAACGCTTCTGCTTTCAAACTCCCCTAGCTTCCTCTTTCTTGCTAAAATATCTTTCATGAATTTTGCATAGCTAGGCATTTTTTCTAAAGCATCTGCGAATGGAATGTTGATTTGCAGCTTTTTGAACACTTCTAAAATTTTTGAAAATTATCTATCTAATTTCTGCTTTTGAAATCTTTGAGGAAACGACACAGGTGGTACGACTGTTGTTTGCTTATCTTCTTGTTGTTTTTTCACAACATTTTCCCCAGAATTACTTTCTGAATTTCCACTCTCTTTTTCACTATCCTCGGCAGAAATTATTTTCTTTTGTTCGTCTAAATCTGTAGTCAACTCCTTCCCACTTTTGAGTGTAACTGCCTTACAATGTTCATTTCCATCATTCCTTGGATTTTTCTCCGTATCACTAGGTAAAGAACCCGGAGTTCTAGTATTCAAAGCACTAGCTATCTCGCCCAATTTGGTTCTCAAGATTCTTTATTGCAATGATTGGTTTTTCGTTGTGGCTTCAAACCGAGTTGCCAATCTTGCCAACAATTCTTCCATTTGTGATAGCTTATCGTGTTGATGAGGTTGTGGGTGTTGTTGAGATTGTTGATGTGGCAAATCCGTGGATATGATTGCCTTGGAGCTTGGGCTTGAGCATGTGACCGATTATTACTCCAAGAAAAATTTGAGTTATTTCTCACTCTGGATTGTAATCGCTTTGGATAATCGCCTCACGCTCGTTATAACTGGAAACAAACCGGATCGAGTCGATTTATTGCACATCGATCACTTGAGTGGCTACCCGCATATATTTCACAAATAGTTTCCATTTTCGAATCGGTTGTACCCCAAGTGCATCTATCTTCTTTGTAAGAAGCGTAAATCGAAATATCACTTGAGCCGATAATCTTGCCATCGCATCCACTTCATAAACCCCTACTTGTCCTCGGGTCGAAGTCGTTCTTCTTTGTTGTTACTGATAATTATTAAATTTGCCATGGTTTCAAGCAATTGATACCCTCATCACAATTCTTGACCATAATAGCTCCTCCCACCGCAAAGATCTATACTCGATCTCACTTTGTCTTTGAATAAACCGTTATAAAAAGTTTGCACTGAAGCCATTTAGGAATCCCATGGTGTGGAAATTTTCATGATGAGTCTTTAAATCTCTCCCATGCTTCATATAGTGATTACAATCGTCTTTGAACGAAAGAGAAGATATCGTTCATAACTTTGTTGTTTTTGCAAAGGGAAAACTTTGCAAGAAATTTCGGGCTAGGTCGCTTCCATGTAGTAATCGAGCCCGGTGGTAGTGAATGGAGCCAACTCTTAGCCTTATCTCGAGAGTAAATGGAAACAAATTTTAGCCTTATTGCATCCTCCGACCCATTATTGTACTTGAAAGTATCGCAGATTTCTATAAAAGTCGACTATGTGATCGTTAGGATCATCATTTGGTAACCCTCCAAACCGACATGAATTTTGAATCATCTGTATTGTCCCCTGTTTTATCTCAAAACTTGTAGCGAAGAATGGCGAGCCTCGTAATACTCGATCAATTTCAAAAACTCCGCTACCAGTAGTAGCATAATCCCGCAGTGCTTTTTGCTCTTCTTCAGCCATAGTATCTTTCTTATCAAGTGCCTCTTTGGTTTCTTTAACCTACTTACGCAACCGCTGAAACCTTTTGTCGATGTCATCCTCGTAAGGCAATAAATCTAGCTTCTTCGATCGCGTTTGCATACACTAGTCAAGAACACCTGAATAGAACAGAAAAAAGAAAAGTTTAAATTAAGATTAATGCTATAACAATCAATAATGACAAAATAATAAACTAATTTCCCCGGCAACGGCGCCAAAAACTTGTTGCCTAATTTGTAATAGCACTTTACCACGCAAGTATACGCGTTCAATTGTAATATTCAACAAGCAAGGTTATCGTTCCCACGAGGAAATAGACTAATATTTATCAATTACTAATTCTAATGCAATTAATCCTATTTTAAACTATGAAATTTTGTTTGTGATTTGAAATTTAAACTTAACAAAACTAATGACTAAAAATCAAAATTTCACAAGAATAACTGCAGATTTAACAGGTTAAGATTACAACTTCCCTTGGTATTTCGTTTAAATCAATTCACTTAGCATTTAAAGCAATTAATTAATATGAATCATTATCCAAGAATGATTTATAAAATTCACACACTTTTTCCAAAACACGTGAACAAATCCTCCTAACTCCGATCCTTAAGACACAAAATTACAAGGAACACCCTACTCAATTAATTCACTATATTCTTATGTGAATCAAGTTAATTAGGGTTTACGCATAAATTCTTTCAAAGGATACAAAAGACACATAGGTATATTCCTATCCTACATGCTAATCATATTAACCCTATTCAGATTATATGAACAGATGTTATCATATCCAGATCTCAATCTATACTCCATCTTCCAATTTTATATAGATTATCACAATAATTGTTGGCCAAACAATTAATCAATAAGCAAAAGATATAATAAACAATTCAATAAAACCAATTTTCATTCAATGGGAAGGTTCAATTTAAACTATATACCAAGTTCCGCTTTGCAATCTTAATGAAAATTTAGTTCATGCTAATAATAAAGAAAAACATCATCCAGATTAATAATCCAAACATCCCGGATAATTACAAAAGATAAAACTAGAAAGAAAGAAGAAACTCTGAATTTTCTCAATACTCTCTCTTTGATCTTCAACCCTTGCAATTTTCCTTCGTGTTTTTTTCTTCGTTGTCCTCTCTGCGAATCCTTTGAAAAATTGAGTGATACGCCTTTTTAAAGTCTCCTCCTATTCAGTATTAGTCTCCCACCTCATTCAGATTCCTTTTGGCTTCAAAAACCCACTTGGCAAGAGAAAATCCTCCTTTTTGTTGCATACAATGAGCGCTTTAGCGCCAACCTGGCTCATTTCAAGCGCCAGCGCCGACTGTGACCATGTAATTACAAAAATGCCACTCAGCTCTAATTTTAATTATTTTTTGACCTTTTTCTTCTCTGAAATGACCAATTTGTCCCTCCAGCTCCAACCTACAAGAAATAAACACAAAACAGATAAAAAGATACTAAAACACAATTAAAGATAGCAATAATTAAGTTTAATAATATCGGATTCATAGGCATAAAACCTACTCATCACTTTGAGCGTAGTGCAAGTTTCTTCAAGTATATCCCCGCCCTGCCGTCAGAGTACTCTTCTTTATAAGGTAAGTGGTATTATTTTTTTCATATTCATGAAGAGAACTTCTGTTATTCCATTCTTTATTATTCTGTTGGAATAACCTGTATAAGCGGTATACCCTATACTTGGTGAAATTCTTCTGTTATTCCATTATTTATTATTCTGTTGGAATAACCTGTCTATGTGAAGTACCGCATGCATGGTGACTTCTGTTGTTATTCAATTCTTTATTATTCATTTGAATATCCATCGCTTGCGTATTACACCTTGACCGGTTCCGTTATTTATTATTCCGTTGGAATAACTCTGCCTATCTTAAGCACCGCATGCATGGTGATTTCTTTTGTTATTCCATTCTTTATTATACTCATTGGTTAAAGTTTTGACTTTCTATACTCCATGAAATTAGTGGAATATCCTTGATATTTAAGGCTTCATCCAAAGATCTTTTCATGAAAATATTTTTCCGAGCATTCTTAAATTTTACTCTACAAAGAAGTATCATGTTGACAATTTGGATGTTATTAGTTCCTGAATAAATTAATTTTTGAACTTGTTTTATTGAACTCTTATATCATTGTCATCATCCTCATGTTTATATATTTTTTTAAAGTCATCTACGTATTTCAGAGTGCGTAGATGGACTTGGTATGATTATGACCGTAAATTATTCTTTAAATCACGACCGTAATGTTACAAATAATGTGGTAAAAGTCCACATTGGCCGTAGTTCATTGATGGACGAGTTGTTGGCATGATCATGACCATTGATGAATACATGAATATCCTCGGCCAGTAGTCATGGATAATTTGTGGTTGTGATACTTATGAATATCCTCGGTAGTAGTGCGTGGATGATGTGGATTATTTGTTGTCGAGTCCCAAATGATGAAAGTGATGAAAACCTTTTAAATCATAAAAGATAGTAGATTTTATTCTCTACTGACTCTTTTAATGGATTGCATGTTCCGCCGCAGCTTAA
Source organism: Panax quinquefolius (assembly GCA_020205615.1). Taxonomy (NCBI): domain Eukaryota; kingdom Viridiplantae; phylum Streptophyta; class Magnoliopsida; order Apiales; family Araliaceae; genus Panax; species Panax quinquefolius. Next base: position 33,493,122 of record CM035163.1, read on the forward strand.
ACTTGATGTCTATTGTTTTTTATCGGTTTAACATCATTGAAAACTAATGATAATTTATTCTGCATTATCTTAGTCATAATATTTCTTCTTTAAATTTAGTTGAGCTCACCCTTTCTTTCACTGTTCTCTTCAGGAAATGAGAACGTAGCCGGGACTAGTCGGAAAATGGAGTGACGGTCTAGATTATAGTATTAGTAGTCCTCACTATTCTGTTAAATAGTGTGTTAATAAATGTAATGAGGACTTATTCTGAGAGTCGATATTGTCTAGAAGACAATGTTTGTATTAAAACTCACAACTCTCTTGTTGTATATTTAAGATTGTATTTGCATTCTGTACCATGTATTTGGCGACTCAGAATAGGTGATGTATACCTATTTTGGGGGCGTCACATTTTTCGAACTCCCAAAAATATGCACTTTAACAAAAATATCAATAAGAACTCCCACATAAATTATTTAGATTTTCAAACTAGGAAAATGTAGTCTTTTATAGGAAAATATAGTCCTTTATAAGAAATGTAGTCTTATAGGAAAATATAGTTCTTTATAGAAAATGTAATTTTTGTGAAAAATGTAGTCTTTTAAAATAGAGGTATAGTTTCTTAATACGGGACTTAAAAAATATATAACATATATTACAATTTAGAGGTTATTTCTATTTATAATTGGCCCAAATTGGGACAAATTTTTTTATAATATTATAGAGTTATTCTTATATAGAGTATTCCTAAATAGGGTTTTTATTGTATATTGATAAAAATTAGAAGATAGATGTAATATTGAGGATTCAAAATTCCAAAAGTTGTAGTCACTTGTGGTGGTGGAATAATGATAGATGTGAATTACTTGTTTATGCTTTAGGCAATTTTTTTATGCATTCATGCATGATAATACATATTTAAATAAAAAAAAAAATTAATTTTAGTTACATTTACAATAATACATACATAAAAATTAATACATGATAAAGTTAAGAGAAATCAGGTAATAATAATACACAAACACAATAACATATTTTTTAATTATTTAATATATAATAGTATAAATATTAATTTAATTAATATATAACTATCGGGGGCAAGTACGAGACGAAGATTGGGGTGGATGAAACAAATACCATCCTCTTCTCATGTATAACTATTCGGTTATCCCTGGAAGTGGACCCATGCATACACGATCATAGTCAAAATCACCGCCCCATTCAGGGCGGAACATGGTGATCACTATAGGAACGAGACAAATTGTCATTCCTAGTCGCTGCCTAATAAAAAAAAAAACATGAAGATGTTTACAAATGTAGCAAATTGTGAATGATGTAAAGATAATCGAAGTTCCACATTGGACAAGTTAAGCCTTCAGAATGTATTACCTTTACTCCACTTATTGTCAATTTTTTTTGAGTTAGTTGGTATCAGAGCAAAAAATTTTATTCTTGTTTCTCTTGATTAAAATGTGTTTTGTGTGTGTTTTCTTATTTTTTTCCCCCTATTTTTTCTTTTAATTTTAATTAATTAATGAAAATTGTAATTATGTTCTTCAGGAAGAATGAAAAAACTAGTCAGCTAAGGTAAAAACCTAGCTATCAACCTAAAGTATGAGCTATATATAATTTCATAATCAGTGGGGACCATTAAAGTTTAGTTCATGAGTTGTTTCGCTTAATAACTTTGCTGGGGTTGGTTCATTTATTCATTCAAATATGTGTGATTTGTGCATTATTAAGAGGAAACCTAAATGGAGGCTAATGGTTATCTGCTATTTTATGTCATATTTGGAGCTAAACTCCAAAATTGATATCAACGTGTGTCCAGGGGTTCAAATGTCCATTAATGAAATATCCTAAGCTATTAGATTCCTTGTTTCCGAACTTGATTAAAGGATTGTTTGTTTAGGATTGAATATATTTAAATGGTTGAATCGATCAGCTATTAAATGCATTTGTTTTAGAAAAAATTCGTCTGAATGACTGAATCGGTCAGATGATTGAGCTGAATGGCTAAGTTAGATTTTTTTTATTGAATGGTTGAATGAGCAGCTGAATAAAGTAAAAAAGATTAAAAAAAATTAAAAAAAATACTAACTATTATATTAAGTAATATTAAATAAATTTACAACAACTTTGAATTTTTTCAGAGAGGTAAAAAATAAAATTATGTCATTAAGATGTTTCAGACATGTTAATTATCAAACAATTTTTTTCCATTCAGATTCAGATTAAACTTATTATGATTCAGATTCAGATTCAGATTCAGATTCATTCAGATTTTATCAAACACCCTCTAAACCTTTTCCTTCTTCTCTCAAGTCTAAAAGAATTACAAGCCAGAACCATGCATGTTAGTTGGAGTTTCCTTCCTTTGGGATGGCTTAAGCTCAATTATGATGCTAGTGTGAAGCATGCTCCTAATTCTTGTGCTATTGGTGGCCTAATTCGAGATGATGCAAGTAAGTGAGTTTTATTATGAAAATATTGGTTAGTGTAGCATTGTAACTGCAAAATTGTGGGCTATTAGAGAAGGATTGTAGATTGCGTGGGATATGAGAATCCCCAACCTTGGAAATTCAGTCTGATTCGGCTCTGGCTATAAAGTGCTTAACGGGGACTGAAGAGCTGGATTTTCACCCGGATGCGAGCTTGATACAGGATTGAAAAAGACTCATTCACATGTCTTGGAATGTGAATCTCACTCATATTGGAAGGGCCGGATGGCAATAGATATGCCGATATGTTGGCTAATTTAGGACATTTTGATTTGTATGATGTCTTATGTATTATGGATCCTCCTTGTAATCTCCTTAGCCTTTTGGTGTATGGTTGTAATGACTAATTTTAATTTAATTAGTTATTTGGACTGTTTTGCCTCCTTTGCACACAAAAAAAAAGTCCAAGGCGGACCTGATTAGTATAGGTAGGAGTGCTCATCGGTAAAAAATCGAACCCAGATCAAAAAAATCGAACCGACAATTTAACCAAAAACTTAGAAAACCAAGAACCCAGAATTGCATTCTAATAACCGATTTCGTACATCAGTTAAATTCTAAAGTCGAATTAGGTTTTCTGTTATACTTGCAATAATTAAATATTATTTTTTATATTAACAAATTTTTAAAACTAAGAAATGAGACTAGTAAATATTAAATTAAAATTAAAATTTGTGTAATAATAATATTTATTTACTAGGAACTACTTAAATATTAACAGTCAATTATATTAGTAAAATTCATATTTGTTACTAGCGGTAAATATTTTAGAGAATCAACTATGCCTGCATGCTGACCAAATGTTATTCTCAACTTTCAACCAATTAATTATATATAGATATATATGTAATATGTACTTTACTTGGTTAATTATATATATAGCATATTTGGTTTAGTTTATTGATTTACGGTCAAATGGCTAATACCAATAGACCGAGAGAGGGTAGCCCAGTCCTCACAACTAGTTAATTTTTAGAGCTTTAAATATTATTTATTTTTATACTTGTTTACTTTTTAGAGAGAATATGAGAGATCTAAAACTTTTATACTTTCGGTTTTTTTCAAACTTTTCGGTTTTTTTCGAATTTTCGGTATTTACCGAATTCAAAATTCTCATTACCGCTACCGGTACCAAAAAGTCTAAAAAAATCGAAAAAACCAAAACCGAAAAAAACTGGTACCGCTGGTATGGGTTTCAACCGGTTCGGTAAAAAAACTGAAAAATCGATTTTTTTGAGCACCCCTAAGTATAGGCAATTAATTTTTAAAACGGAATTTGTGATAAACAAATTTTTTTAGGGGTATTTTTAATATATATATATATATATATATATATATATATATATATATATATATGAGGACGGATCCGTGACAATTGTATGAATCGAACCGTAGTCGGATCCGTCGTTAAAAAAAGGGGTAATTTCATTGAAATTTGAATAAAGTGTAGTTTAAGATCCAGACTCTCTCTATATATATATGTGTGTGTGTGGGGACCGATCGATAGTCAATGTTATAAATTTAAGATTATTCTTACAACAAACAGATGGTGGTCATTCCTACCCATATCTAACGATGAAAATAATATCCCGTCTACACTTTAATATGTAAGAACCCGCAGAACTAAACTGCGGATTGTAAAAGTGACCAAAATGTTATCAGGCTCAACAGTTTAGTTATGTGGAGACAAATGACAAAAAAAACAACAAAAACTCAGCCCAAATCTACACCGTCCCCACTTTAGTTGTGCGGGTGGTAAATCCACTTAAACCACTTTATCTCCCACGATCTGAGTCTGGTTCTCACTCCCTCAATTCTCCACCACATCTAGATCAAATTCACCCACTTCAAATTCATCCGCCATTATACCGTTCTCATCGATCCACCCCATTCTCTGCATTGCCGGTGGCGAAGAAGCCAATGCAAAGAAATTGTTTCTGCATCTGGATCTGGGGAAATTGATTGCTTGTCGGTGGTGTCGTTGATGAGAGAGGAGAGATCAATGTTTTGTTGAAGGTTATGTTGAGATTAGGAGAGAGAGAGGCTAAAGTGAAAGGGGATTGATGTGAATTGAAGAAAACGAGTTGTTGATTTCTATTGTTTTACTGAGCACTAAGCTACTATCACATAAATAATTATACATATTCATTCAGACATATATATTTTGGCACGCAGCAGCTAAAGTTTCACGCGGCCATCAAAATATAATGAATGAAACAATGATAATGTTAGCTTTAATATTTTATGTGATAATAGACTTATTTTTTCTTTGAGTAGAAGAAAGCAACTAAAATTAGGAGGGTGTATTTAATTAAGACATTTAAAGATTTTTAAAGACTTTTAAAGACTTTAAAAGTTTGGTTGTATTCAATCAAGACATTTAAAGAGTTTATAAAAGTTTACTGATATTCAAATACAACTTTTGTAAAGTCTTTAAAAGTTAGATAGTATTGAATTGAAACTTTTATAAAGTCTATAAAAAGATTTTATTCAAAAAGTCATCGATTTTTTTTTAGATTTCATGAAATACGATGAGTTTAATGAGACTTTAGAAGAAAAATTATAACTATCAACTCATATCCAAAGTCTGACCTCATCTCTAAAGACTTCTAAAGACTTCCAAATATTAAACACAAAAGTAGAAATTCAAATCGCCAAAGAAAAACATACAAAGGAGATTTTATGGAAAATTCAAAAGTCACAAAACTCTCCTAAGAATTTTTAACTTAAAATGAATATAAATTAATCTAATTTTAGAAAATATAATTATTAAAATTATAAACCATTTATATTTTTTTACTAAATTTATTAAAAATTAAATAAATTACACAAACTTTTTTATAGGAATATCTCATTATGACTTTGAAAAATCACAAAATAAATTTTGATTTTAATATTATATTATATATATTTTATATTATATATATAGTATATGATATAAACGAATCTTGATAAATTCTATAACTTATCAAAATTAAAAAATTAGTTAAAAGATGACAATGGTCGATTGTTAAAAATTAGTTACGTGACATTTTAATTAATTAATTTCTAACATCATAAATAAATTAAAAAGTCGATATAATTATTTTTTTAACTTGCCAATTTTGGTTCACTAACAACTATTAATAATTTTAAGAAAAATAAAATCTCTCGGGCAATTTTGTCTCATGGCTTGTGTTTACTTACTAAAATCTCTCTGGTAAATTTTTTATAACTTGGTGGCAATTTTCTCACATGTATGAAGTTTTGCGATCATATAAATTTTAATTGTCATATTATTTTATGAAAAATAAAGTTTGGTATTCCTAGTATATATAGTTCAATGAAAAGTGAGAACTTTAATTTTTTGTGTAACAGATCTCAGAATTTCTAAAGTTTTATTCAGATTTGAATATCCAAATTTATCATTAAATAAGTAGAATAATATGAATGCTTTCAACATATATAAAATCTCATGCCATAATAATTTAATGAAGTAATGAGATTTTCTGTAGTTTATGAAAAAAGAGTGAAAGGCTGTACACATGAGCTAATTAACAATTAATATAAGCTACAAGATATATGAGAAATATACAAAAGTCTATCAAAATCTTGGTAAAAATTCTATTAAAGCCTATCACTTATTTTATGGAGTCTATAAAAGTCATTTTAAAAAAGTTTTAAAGTCTTTAAAAATCATTAAAATTCACAAACTCTACAAAAGTCTATCACTTAAAAAAAATCTTTAAAAATCTTAATTGAATACACCCCCTTAATTTTATAAATGTCCATGATTTCAATACATCTCCTCTATTGTTGAATCTCTTCATTCTTTAATTTTCTCTACCAGATCTGAACTCTTTCACGTTGTAAAAGCTTTTAGTGTGCTAATGATGATTTAGTCAAGTGTTCGAAGTAGTGTTTATATTTCTCTCTTGAATTTTTGTTTAAAGTGAATTTTACCATATGCACAACTAAAGTGCGGATGGAGAATATTGTCAAAATGCTATAAAATCTTTTGAGGGCGTTTTGGTCATTTTCACAAATCACAATTTAGTTATGCGGATTCTCCCATATTAAAGTATAGACGGGGTATTATTTTCACCGTTAGATCTGTGGATGAACGGTCACGATCTGCTGTATAAGAATAATCTTAAATTTACAACGTTATTTATGGATGGATTCATTCCCATATATATATATATATATATATATATATATATATATATATATATATATAAAAAGTTAAATTAAGATGAACAAAAACACGAATAGAAAACTTATAAATATTCTATAGTGCTGTTTGTGAGTTTATGGGGAAAAAAATCTTTCTTGTGCTTGTATATATAAAGTGTAATATAGGAATTAAAATAGATTTGCTAAAGCTTTTTTTTCCTCGACCAAATTCGTCTATTTTTGGATGATTATTTTGTCAACAAAAGTGATAACATTTTATGTCCGTTTCTTGTCCCTTAAAAAATTCACTTTAAACAAAATAAAGGGACAAAAAAAATTAAGTTTTTATCTATTTCTTTTCATTTTGTAAATTTTAAAACTCGCAAACATATATAGTGATATAGACAGATTATAATTTTATTTAATATAAAGAGTGCATTTAAAAATATAATTTTTTTTAAAAGTGATTATTTAATTTTATACATCTTTAATTTTAAAAGAATTATATATATATATATATATATATATATATATATATATATATATATATGAAAAATGTGATATAAGATTAAATGTATTACATATACGATTAACATATACGACGACGGATTTTTTTTGGGCTATATAATGACGGTTTCACCCGCCATACCATAGCCCAAAAAATTTGTCGCTATAGTTTGACTGTGTAATACACAAGCTGTGTATATACATATAACCCATATATATATATATATGTATAAATATATACATGCTACTGTTTTTAAAATATTCTTAAAAATCGTTGTTTTAAATTCTCCAAAGCCTGTGTCAAATTGTATTATCATTGTTAACGTCAAGTTTCGCCGGTGTGTCCAATCACAGAATTCACGCGCTAGAACCTGCACAATAACAGATCACACAGAAGCTTGTTGACTACCAGCGCTACGGAGATAGCTCCGGTGTGAGAATAAGTACAGGCCGTTCACAAGGTTTAACAATGGAGGCTAAGTGTTTAGTGCTCAAAAGTAGGTATTACCTATTAATTTGTAACCTTGACCTTATATTTATAGTACTCTCTCCACCTTAGAATCCTTCTCCGAGTCAGATTAGGACTCCTAGCCATGGTAATTACCATAACTTGGGTCCAACACAATCTCCTTAAAAGGTGCGAGTGGAATCCAATCCAACCACTACTTTTGGAGTTACCTTATTCAATTATGATTAGGATCCTGAACTCTGCACGCAGGAGAGCCCACTGTGCAGGCCTAAACAATCCCACCATTAGGTCTGGGCTTTGGCACAAAGAACTCAAAGACCCGACCTCGAACTCCACACGTCAGGGTAATGTATCCGGCCCAAAGGACTCCGACACCAAACCCGAAGAGTATCCACTAAGGTGAGGCTCCGGCCCAAAAGGACTCGGGCGCCGACCTGAACAGCTCCAACCTCTGCATGGGCTTCAGCCCAATGGTCTCCTAAAACCCTTCTAACACGCGGAGGTTGGTAAAATGTTCCCAAACATTGTCCCCCAGTCTCTGATTGTAAGATACTTATAATTGGAGACTTGAAAGGTCAGGTATGCGAAAGGTCACGACAGCTAATGATGAGTTGTCTGGGGAAGCCAAACGGCCTCTCCTTGTTTCTCGAAACGCTGCACGCCTTTCTATGTTTGGTCCCACCTTGAGCATTTAATAGTTGCCCTTGGGTAACGTGCACCTACACCTATAAAAACCCCCTTTCCCCCCTCATTATCACTTTTCCCAGATTTTTCAATTCAAAACCTCTACCAAAGTTTTCCGGCAAAGGCGATTTCCGGCGAACTCACCTCGTTCTTCATTTCTCTTTGATCTCAAACTTCTTTCAGCTAATATTTGTTTCCATGGCTGATTCCAACATTGATCAAACTCCAAACGCCACTGAAACCACTACTCCCACACCCATACTGCCCACCAATCTCGTTCCGGTGGAACTCCCGGCACCACCACCTGAATCTACCACTCCTGCTGCTTCCCCCACTCCCATAAGTGCTGAAGCCCGAATTCAAAATGCCTACCACTCCAAGACGGAGTTTTCCCACATCAACACCCCATTTACCGTCATTCCTTCACAGATCTCTGACATCCGAACCATCTTCAACATCCCCAAAGAATACAAGCTCCGGGTGCCCGCCTCGATTTAAAAAAATGTTCTCAGCGACCAAGGGAGAGTGGTGGCCAGTCCCCTATACATCCTGAAGTATGGGGTTCGGTTCCCTCTCCATGACTTCATCTCCTCTTTTCTTTGTTTCGTGGGGATCGAGTTCACCCAACTCGTGCCGAACTCGTATATCCACCTGGTTGTTTTCGTCGCCCTGTGCCAGGAGCTCGGGATCACGCCTGGTCTCGACTTCTTCTTTGCTCTCATCTTCATCGAACCGGTCGAAAGAGCACTGCTTGAAGCAATTGAACAAAAGACCCACCCGAACAGCTCCGGTCAAGACCCCTTTGAGCAACAAAGGGTGGCATAACCAATGGATATTCATGAAAGGTACCAACCTCCAACTCCTTCCTAACTGGGCGCATCCAGATGACTCCATCGCCAAGGTGTCTAAGTTCCCTAAGGACTGGGCCGATGCCTTCAAATCCTTCTACAAGAAGTGGAGCAAGACCGAATGGAGTTTGGGAGTTCTGACAAGCTCGGCCTGGCTATACCGACATGGATGTAAGTTTGTCATCCCGAAGCCCTACCAAGCCTTTCTAACTTCACTCCTTTTCCTGACTCGTTAGTTTTCCTTTTTTCTGAAATCTTTTGCAGTGACCATTTTCAAGCACAAGGGAGCCGATGCTGCTCTGGTACCGCTTCCCAACACTGCCGGACCCATCCGTCTTCATCTCTGCAACGATGAGGCTGAAGGAGAGATAATCCCGATCGCGGAGCTCTCTACCGGCTCCACATCGGGTCCACCACCTTCTGCTATCGGTGCAGAACCAACAACCAAGGTCGCCTTGAAGATGAGCATAACTGAATGGATGGCCTTGTTGAAGAAGACCAAGAAGTCTTCCAAGCCCCTCCCCAAAGTCCTTCCCGAGGCCCCTTCCAAAACTATACCAAAGCCAACTTCTCCTTCCCCAGGAAAGGTCGCGGTGATCGAGGATTCGAAGGACACCGAAGAGGTTCCTCTTGAACCCCGATCTAAGAAGCCCCGACTCGTCGAAGACCTCGAGCCCCAACCCCCCCCATCAAATTGTTGTTGCCGATCCTGTCGCCGCCTCCACACCTTCTTCTCGACCGAGCTCTTCACAGGGGTTACCCAACACCTGTTGGCCGAAGAGTCCTTCAGAAGTTTTCCCTTTCACCCTCTTTGATCACTTCAAACTGTCGGGTGATGACGAGTGGTTCAAGGGCTTCTCTTCCGAAGAGTACCTGGTCGCCTACGTCCGTGCCCAGTGCCATGTATTTTTGAGTTTCAATTCTGTCTTGTTGTTACGAACTTGTACTTTTACGTCGATTGCTGATGTATGTGTTTGCTGTAGGCCAACGCCATCCTCGCTCGAGCCATCCCTCCTCTTGCTCAAACCACAAAAAAAGAAGTTCAGCAGAAGACGGATGTACAGCTGCTTGAAGCTGAAGTTGGTAGCCTGCGTTCAGATTTGACGAAGGAACGAGATCTCCATGCTGAGACTCGAAATAAGGCATCTCGAGCTGAACGTCATTTTGAGAAGCTCGAGAAGAAATACGCATCACTTCTGGTGGAGAGGGATCATCTGACCGAGGAGGTCAAGGATCGGGAAAAGGCTGTTGACGCCTTGCAGGAGAAATTTTCAGAAATGATGCAGGTCATGCGGGAGAACACCAGTTTAACCGCTGAAGTCAACTCCCTTCCAGAGAAGATCATCGAGGCCTAGCAACAAGCGGTTGCCGAATATGAAGAGTCCGAGGCATTGAACGAGAAGATCATGGCACAGTTTGGTGATGGGTATGAAGCTTATCGTGAAAAGGCTCGGGCCAAATTGACTGTTGTTGGGCTCGATGCCTCCATCCTTGATTCCTCTGATGAAGAATCTAAATCCGAGGACGGCCCTCCTCCTGAATAGATATTGTTAGGACTTGTACTTCGCCCGATCGTAAGCGATCGGGTTGTGTAAAAATTTTCAAGTATAAATGAAATAGAGTATTTTTGTTCATGAATTTTTGTAATCAGTTATACGGGGGACTTATCTCGATCAGTGGTATCTTCCCGAACCTCTTGATCGGATAATGCCCGAAGCTTGCCTGAATAAAAAATTTACAGTTTTCTCGATCAGTTATACTTGTGACGTATCTCGATCAGCGGTGTCTTTTCGAACCTTCTGATTGGATTGTGTCCGAATTTTGTCCATTTGAGTATTAAGAATCACATGAATATAGATGAAGTTAATCATCTCCAAAGAAAACTTTCATTTATTTCATTTAAGATTGAAAGGTTACATGAATAAAGAAAAGAATGACATGACTATTACTGGTAAAATTTTCTAAGTCTTCCAGCATGCCATATATTCTTTACTTCCGAACCATCCATTGCTCGGCTTGTGTATGTACCGGCTTCGGCACCTCTACCACCTCATAAGGTCCCTCCCAGTTAGGCATCATCTTGCCAATGTTCTGGGGGGTTGATGGCTCCGACTCCCGGAGGACCAAATTGCCTACTGCAAACCTCCTCGGCTTTACCTTTTGGTTGTAGTGTTGGACTGTTCTCTGTTGATAGACTTCTAATCTCAACATAGCAGAGTCCTGAACCTCTTCCAGCAGATCCAAATTTGTTTTCAGACCGTCATCATTGTATAGCTCTTTGTACTGACTGACTCGAAGAGTGGGGGATCCGATCTCGACTGGTATGAGTGTATCGGTCCCATATGCCAGTCTGAACAGAGAGTCCCCGGTTGTTGTTCTCGGAGTAGTCCGATATGCCCACAAAATACTTAGTAGCTCTTCGGGCCACCGACCCTTTAATTCATCCAACCTTCGTTTTATCCCGTTGAGCAGGGTTCGGTTGGTCACTTCTACTTGACCATTCGATTGAGGATGAGCGACCGAGGTCTTGCGGTGCTGAATTCCCAACTCTTTTAGAAAACCCTCGAACTTAGATCCTACAAACTATCTGCCATTATCAGAGACCACCGCCATCGGGATGCCGAAACGATAAACCACTCATTCTTTGAAAATTTTTAGGCATTCTTGTTCGGTGATCTTCTGCAGCGGTTTGGCTTTGACCCATTTCGTCATATAGTCGATAGCCACAATCACAAAACTGACTTGTCCCTTGGCCTTCGGCAGAGGCCCTAGGATGTTGATTCCCCATACAGCAAAGGGAATTGGGGACAAGACCGAATACAGCTCTTCTGGAGGCTGATGTGGGATAGTGCTGTTTAGCTGACACTTGGGACACCTTTTGATGAATTTCTTGGCCTCCGTGTAGATAGTCGGCCAGGAATACCCTTGCCTCAAAATCTTGTATGCTAGTGACTTTGCTCCCATGTGATCCCCACAGATCCCTTCATATACCTCCCGAAGAGTATAATCTACCTCTGATGGAGTTAAGCATTTGAGTAGGGGAGAACTGAAAGCCCTTTAGTATAGATCCCCATCAACAAGGACGAAGTTTGAGCTTTGGTGTTTGACTTGTCTGGCTAGGATTCGATCCGAAGGGAGGATCCCATTTGCCATGTAGGAAATATAAGGCGTGAGCCAGCAGTCAAGTCGGTCCAGAGCTAACACTTCTGTCTTTGGAACACTAGGCCATTCTAGAACCTCCGGGTATATCGATCCGTTGAAGGAGCTTGCTTCGGTGGTTGCCAATCTCGCTAGGGCATCTGCTATTGTATTATCTAACCGATCCACCCCCTGACAACTGTGCGATGCGAAGTATGCGAGCTTATCCTTTACTTTGGCTAGATACTTTGACATTTTTGCTCCCTCGAGCCTCATACTCACCCGACAACTGCTTGACCACCAGCTGCGAATCACTGTAGATGACCAACTTCTGTACCTCCAAGCTCCGAGCCAACCGCATTTCTGCTATGATGGCCTCATACTCTGCTTCGTTGTTCGTGGCCTAAAACTAAAATCAGATCGCCTGCTGGACTTTGAACCCTTCGGGACTTGTCAGAATGAACCCTGCTCCACTGATGTCCGAAGTCGATGATCCATTCATGTACAACGTCCACGAGGTCTGCCTTTGTTTAGTTTCGGCCATCGTGCTCACGTCTGACTCTGTAAAGGAACATTCTACCATGAAATCTGCTAAGGCCTGCCCTTTGATTGCTGTTCGGGGATGATATTCTATAGCAAACTGTGTTAATTCCATCGCCTATGTGGCCAACCGACCTGATACCTCTGGCTTATGCAAAATCTTCTTTAACGACTGATCCGTGTACACCACTATTAGCCGCCCTTGGAAATAGTGCCTGAGCTTCCTGCTAGCAATTATTAAGGCATAGGCGAACTTTTCCAGGTTCGGGTATCTTATCTCTGCGACCCGAAGTACGTGGCTGATGTAGTATACCGAACCGCTTCTCTCTTGTCTCGCATGCAGTCTTCACTTCTATCGCCATCCTGCATCGCACCAAGTATAAATATAAGGGTTCCAAAGGGATTGGTTTCATCGGCAATGGTGCCGAAGAAAGATATGTTTTGATCCCTTGGAATGCATTTTCGCATTTCGACATCCACTGAAAACTTTTCTCGTTCTTCGGCCCCTTGAGGGTGTCAAAAAAGGGTAGACATCTTTCAGCTGACCTTGACACGAATCTCCGAAGGGCAGCTATCCGGCCCGTTAACCTCTACACATCTTTGTATGTTTTTGGGGACCTCATGTCTAAGATCACCGTAATTTTCTCTGGGTTGGCTTCGATTCCCCTTTTGCTGACCAAGTATCCCAGAAATTTTCCTGAACCCAAACCGAAGGTACATTTGGTCGTGTTTAGTCTCAGTTTGTGCTTCCTTACCGTTTTGAAGCACTCTTCTAGGTCTTCTAAATGATCCCGGACTGACATACTTTTTACGATCATGTCGTCCATGTACACTTCCATACTTCGGTCCAGCTGCTTTCTGAATACAAAGTTCATCATCCGTTGGTAAGTTGCCCCTGCATTCAGCAATCCGAATGTCATCTTCTGATACGCATATATAGCCCAATGAGTGATGAAGCTTGTCTTCGGGATGTCATCCTTGCACATCAAAATTTGGTGGTATCCCGAGAAAGCGTCCATGAAACTTAACATTCCATACCCCGAAGTGGCATCAATCAGCTGGTCTATATTGGGTAGAGGGTAGAAATCTTTTGGGCATGCCTTATTCAGATCCATGTAGTCGATGCACAACCTCCACTTCTCATTTTTCTTCTGAACCAATACCACATTCAACAGCCATTCGGGATAGTCGATCTCGAAGATGAATCCCGCCTCCAGCAGTTTAGCAATCTCTTCATCTATGATCCTCTGTCTTTTCGGGGCGAAGATCCTTCTTTTCTGTATCACTGGTTTCCTCTTCGGGTCTGTATACAGCCTATGCAGCACTATCGATTCGCTTACTCCTGGCATATCGCTAGGCTCCTGAGTGAAGATATCGGCATACTCCTGAAGCAAACCTACCAAACCTGTTCGTAGCGGTTCTGTTAATCCTGCCCCAATTTTGATCAGTTTTTCCAGATTTCCAGGTATCAACTCCACATCTTCTGTCTCTTTTGCCGACAGTGCCATGGGTTCAGTACTGCTCTCAGTGAATGGATCTATCTCGATGGCCATTGTCTATTTCTGTTTGCTGACACCGACCCCTGAGGAAATCAAAGTATTCCGATAACACCTTCGGGCAATGTCAAGATCCCCTTTTACCTCCCCGACCCTGTTCGGTGTTGGAAACTTGATTTTGAAGTGAGGTATAGACGTCACTGCTTGAAATGTCGCTAATAATGTCGCGCTCCCCCAAATGGCGCCAGAGGTCGAATCCACTTGTACTACAAAAATTTCACCATTATTTCGTCTTTCTTTGAGGGTCAGTCTTAACCTCGATTGGTAACTCGTTGGTGCTTGAGACATGCACCGAGTCCCCGCTAAAACCGTACAATGGGCCTTCTCCACCCAATTCCATCTTCTTACCTTCTAAATCCATCCTCTAGTAGGCGTGTGTATATAATATGTCAACCGAGGATCCATTATTGATCATCATCTTTTTCATGTCAATTGGTCCGACCTGCGCTGTTATTACCAGCGCCCCATCATGTGGTTCGATATGGTCGGTAGGATAGTCTTCATCCGAGAAAGAGATGGATACTCCTGAATATGCCCTATCCTTTCTAGGCGATGAACCAGCTACCGACAACACGGCCTCGAGATGCCCACTCCTCTTCCTACCTACACATCGCCCTCATCGACCACCCGATATCACATCACATCAATAACTCCTCGGGCTTATGGGTGCGGTTGCGGCTGTGCTTCCCGAGTCGGTTCCCTGTTCTCTTCTCGGGGGGCTTCTAAACCTTCTCGACCGACCACATACTGCACCAGTTGCCCATTCTGGACATTCTTCTCTATCAGATGCTTCAGGTTGTTGCACTCCTCCGTCGTATGCCCCCGACACTGATGATATGCACGATACTTGTCCTGTCCCCTCTTCCCAGGCTTCGGGATTGCTTGGCATGGTTCGAAAAAGGGCTTGTTCCGCATTTCCTCCAATATCTTCGCCCGGTCAGTGTTGAGTGCGGTGTAGACTTTGTTGACACCCTTGTTCGGGAAAGGTGGCCGTCCGCTGCCCGAACCTCCCCTATTGTAGCCTTTCTTGCCGTAATTATCCGACCTCCCCTAATTATCTGACTTTTGATAACTCTGCTTATCCCGATCCCTGGACTTCTCATAAGATTAGGAGTGCGGTTTGAAGTTCCCCATTACTCTTCAATCTGCTATGTGACCTTCCTCGCCGAGTGGAAGGCTTCACAAATCTGGCGGAGGGTTGATCACCAGATCCTTCATCAACTTCTTTGATTTCCTGATGTCTAGTCCAGTAGTGAAGAATCCCAAGTCTTGTGGGGAATTCAACTCTGCTACCGATCCCACAGCCTCCCAGAACCTTTTGACATACTGACCCAGGCTTTCATCTAACTTATGTCTGACCTGCATGAGTGAAGCCGTGATCTTTCCTCGCCTCTTGTTACTCCCGAACCGAGCATGGAATTTCTCCCGAAGATCATTCCATAAATTAATTGACCCTACCGCCAAGGTCCCCATCCATTCTCGGGCTCTCTTCTTCAGAGTGGTTGCGAACATGTGACACTTGGCCGCATCAGAGTGGCCGTAGTATGTCATCAGCCTATCATACCCGTCTGAGTGGTCATACGGATCCCCCAGCCCATCATAGGTCTTTATCGGGGGCATCTTCTTTTTGGGATCGGCTGTCACGTTGTTGATTTCGGGCGAGAAGGGCGACCCTATGCAAGCCGCAGGCACCCCCATCGATTTCTTTGCCAACAACAATTTTTCCAATTCTGCCACCCTTCGAGCGAGGGGGTCGAACTCTTCCTTATGGGGGGATGATCGGGGTCTGTCCCGCCCATGTTCAGGAGTCACGTCCCTCCTCCTCAGTCCCAACCTGCCTGGATGTTCTGATTGCCGAACGGCTCCTCCTCCGACTTCGGCCATCCCTCGAGCCGCTTTGATGCCTACTCCGTTCCTTATCTGCTTCTCCCCGTCGGGGTGACCGGAATCGGCTCCGATGCCTATGCCTCTATGAGGATGCCTCCTGTTCTTCAGCCATATTAGCCATCTGCCGTTTGAGTTCGTCTTGCTGAAGACGCAGGGCCATCATGACATCTTTGTTCTGTTGCATCTTTTTCTGCAGGATAAACTCTCTTTGATCTTGGCTGCCCTCGCCTCGACCTTTTCCATGCACCTTCAGTGCCCGTGAGTGATTCTCGTCTGCCCGACTAGCACCAAGTTAGGGCACTACACCGCCATCGTGGAAGAGTCTTCACCAGGGGAGGCAAAGGTGTTCCACCCGATCTCCCCAATTCTAGAACCCATCTCGCCTTTCACCGACCCTCTCATCTGGGTGGTCTGGTGTGTTTTGGCAATTTCGTGGTCAGAAATAGCATACTCTATGCTCGCCATAGACTCTTACCGGAAAGGTCTGTCTGTGATTGATTAAGCACTAAAGGCCCTCCTTCTAGCGCCATTGTTAACGCCAAGTTTCACCGGCGCGTGCAATCACAGAATCCACGCGCTAGAACCTGCACAATAACAGATCACAGAGAAGCTTGACAGCTTGTGCCACCGGGGGATAGCTCCAGTGTGAGAATAAGTACAGGCCGTTCACAAGGTTTAACAATGGAGGCTAAGTGTTTAGTGCTCAAAAGTAGATATTACCTGTTAATTATAACCTTGGCCTTATATTTATAGCACTCTCTCCACCTTAGAATCCTTTTCCAAGTCTGATTAGGACTCCTAGCCATGGTAGTTACCATAACTTGGGTCCAACACAATCTCCTTAAAAGGTGCGAGTGGAATCCAATCCAACCATTACCTTTGGAGTTACCTTATTCAATTATAATTAGGATCCTGAACTCTGTAAGCAGGAGAGCCCACTGTGCAGGCCCAAACAATCCCACCATCGTGTCCGGGCTTCGCAGATAAAAGGACTCAAAGACCACCTTTAACTCCACACGGCGAGGGTAATGTATCCAAAGACAAAGGACTCCTACACATCGAACCCAAGAATATCCACTAAGGTGAGGCTCCTACCAAAAGGACTCGGGCCCCAGGCACAAACAGCTCCAATCTCTGCCGCACGGGCTTCAAATTTCAATGTCTCCTAAAGCCCTTCTAACATCAGGCCTTCGACCCACGTGGAGGTCGGTAAAATGCTCCCGAACAATCATTTTCAAAAACATTTTGCCTATTCATCTATATACATTAATGGTCTGTTTGTGAGTTTGTATTTGGGGGAAGGGATGTTGGGAATTAAGTCAATGCAAATTAAATAATAAAATAAATTAAAATATACCAAAACGAAATGGAACGTGAAAAATCTTTAAAGGGAAAAATTGCATGACAAATTTTGAATCTTCACTATATCATTAATAACGAGTTTATAATATTCATCTCAAGTTTTACGTCCTAAAAATTAAGATTACACAATATTATGATTTTCAGGACATAATTTTTTGCACAAATTATAAAATCTGTAAAAACCTATTCCTCAAAAAACCCACTCGCAACATCTCTCAAATCTTAAGATGCTACATGATATTTAATTGTGTTACCTTTAACAACTAAATGTAAAGTATCCATAACTTTCCTCTTCCTATTCATAATATGATACTTCCAAAATAAAACTTCTACTATAAAAATATTCATTTTCCAAAATAATACTCCTACTACAAATATATTCATTTTTCAAAATAATACTCCTATTAAGAATAGGATATTTGTAATAACCCGTATTTTTTTAATTAAATATTAATTGATTTTATTTTATAAAACTATAATTGAATTGGAAAAGGTAAATTAATAATTTTTTCTTTCTTTCTTGTTTCGTTGGAAAGATAAATTCTTTTACTGGATAATTAAATAATTGAGTTAATTAAAATTAAGGAGTCCATTAAAGTTTTGGTAACTCCTTATACGCACCTTATACGCACTGCAGTCCTGTCGACGTCGGGATTTTTGAGTGTCCCTTTTCGTTACTTGTTCTTTGGTGTTCTCATGTTAATGTGAGATTTATTTGAAAAAAACAAGTGAAAAAGGTCCGATATGTGTAATGTCAACGATTTGACTTTAAGAGTCGCCAGTTAGTGTATTTAACTGGTTGCACCAACGCAACCATAATGGTTTGCACATTGACCCAGTGTTGACACTGCTAAACGGGTCTGTGAAACTGAGATTCATTTTGGGACCGGGGGCTTGATTATGCGAAGGGAAGGTGTTAGGCACCCCCCGACATTCGTGTTGCCAAGGTGACCGCCACTTTTCAAAGAAACTATTATATGAATGTGTGTGTGTGTGTGTGGATCAATGTGCAATTATTTGAAAGTAGTGCTGTACCTCATTCGCACCTATATATATAGGGTTTGAATTTATAGAAAAATTCAGTTTTAAACAAGATATAGCAATGACGTTTTGTAAAAGAGGTTTTTTCAAACCCTGTGCTCAATAGTAATTGAGGCCTTTGATACTTCTATTTTATTATTAAATGTTCGGCTTGTTTGCTTTTATTTTCGAGATGCGAAGCATCTTCGAGAAAATAATATCTGAAGATCTTGAACTCCTCATGGGCATACATGATCATCCAAGGAAATTGAACATCGTAAAATAATGTACAAGCTTCTTATAGTGAAAAATGTCCATCACGGGAACCGAATCTAGATTCAGTAAACTGAATCTGTGATCACATGATTCCTAGGCTCACATGATACCGCAGTTTATATGAAAAATAGTAAGTAGCTATATATATAAACCACCACGAAGCAACTCCGTGGGGGATCGAAAATGTAAATATATAAAAGCGGCAAATATATATATATGGACATGATCAACCACGACGAAGCAACTCCATGGTGGACCAGAAAAGTAAATAAAGCAGTAAATGCGATCAACCGCCACGAAGTAAACTCCAGGCGGGACGAAATATAAATAAATCTGTAAAAACGATCAACCGCCACGAAGTAAACTCCAGGCTGGACGAAATGTAAATAAAGCAGTAAAAGGCCACGAAGTAAACTCCAGGCCTGGAAGAAATGTGAATATATATATATATATATATAATTGTTGTCGGACATATCTGATGAGCCTGGATTTACATCCGGTGCGTTTACTGCTTATATATATATATATATATATATATATATATATATATATAAGCAAATAAACGCTCCAGACCGAAGTCTAGGCTCAATCGAGGCATAACTCGATAATGTTAGTCCATATATATAAATATATACATATAAAAGTACATATATATAGACATAAATGAAAACCACGGACCGAAGTCCGGGCATACACACACAACACGACTCTCAATGTGTATAACGATGTGTGCAAAGATGAAAAGAAAGGCTTTATAGAATATAAGAAGGCTTACAGTGGGCTGCCAATGTAGACTTTTATGACTCTATATGTATAAACACTAAGCTCCCATCGGATAAAAGTATAGCTATATGTGAGTTAACGGATGTTTAAAATGAGGAAACACTTAATATGGGTGTGTACAGAGAAAATTGGACATGGTTTCCTCGCCTTTTTCTCCCCCAAAATGGCTAGCCCAAGCCCCATATATATAGAACTGATGGCCGTAGGTGTACCTGCGGCAGCCTCTGATACACCTGCGGCTGGTCGTGGTGCATCCGGGCCTCACAGGTCCCGTCGTCTTGAAGTATGTGCATTCATGCAATGTAATATCCACTCGAACTTGTAGAACTTCAATCCGAGCATCCGAACGAGGTGTACAAGACCATCTTTGGACTGCTTTTGTTGAGAGTTACGGAACGACATGGGATTTGCCCTTTTTGATTCCAAGAAGATGGGTCCATGACCGAAATAGCATTCCGGCTTTCCTCGTCCCAATCCGATGAAATTTTTCATGTAGTTTTCGCCCGGTTAAGATATGAGTCTTGTGGGACTAATTTTGAATCAATTTGAGTTAACATGAGTGTATTTGATTTGTAGTGAAGTTGAGTTGGAAAAAATGACCATTTTGCCCCTCCTAGGGTTATCTCCGCCAGACAACAGAAAGTGTAGCGAGTTTTTCCTGGTTATCTCCGAGATGGTCATGTTGTTGACTCGAATGTACTCGTGGTTATCTCTCGAGGTTGGAATTGATGTTGTGGTCTCCGTGGATTACCTCCGAGTGTGTGAAAAAGACGCTTTTGCCCTCCTGAACAGTTAGTAACAGGAAAAAAAAATTTCGAGTGTCTACAGATGCCCCTCTTTATCATGCTCATGCAATGCAATGGAATGGACATGATAAAGATTTGTAGACACTTGAAACATGACAATGTATTTTCAATGATGCAGATCGCAATGTAGTGAATGTGATGATGAATGTTAAAAATGTTTTCGCAAATCGCAGTTCGCAAATCGCACATCGCATTTCACACTTCGCATTTCACTTTTGGCCAATCGCAATTCGCAACTCGCACATCACATTTCGCATATCGCAAATGGCAAATCGCAATGTAATGAATGTTATGATGCATGTTTAAAATGTTTTCGCAAATCGCTTTACCTTTACCGGGGATTGTTGATGCCTGTGCTAGTGTTGACTTCAACGGTTTGGCTTTTTGTCGGTGTTGCTAATGCCTGTTTGATGAAGAGAATATGAGATGTCGTCGATGCATACGCTGGTAGTTTACAATGGTGCCTACCCTGATGGTAGTTTGATAACAGATCCTACCCTGCTGGTAGTTGACATCGCCTAACTGTTTTAGTTCCCACTCGAACGGTAGTATACAAAGCTTTCATTGCTAAACTGTCTTAAAGTTGCACTAAATTGATGCCAATGGTTTAGAATACCGGATCTTTCGATACCTTCGCTGAAGTAAGATTCAAAGGTTTGCTTCACCAGACTCTGCCTGATGTGACGCTTGATAGAGATGTACGTTGATGTAGCGCATTTGCACATGTGCAGATCACACATAATGTGATGATCTAGATTTTCTTAGGAGCCTATTGTCCTAGATTGATGCAGATTATAATTTGTATGGAGTAGAATTTTTTTCTCACCTTTTTTGAGGTGATTTGGAGTTTCCTTTTGCTGTTGGGTGCTTGTGCCCCATTTCCTTGAGCATTTGATTTGCAACCTGGCTGAACTGATGACCTGAATGCCGTTGATATCCCTGGAGGGTGCCGTCTGTACTTTCGCTGCCGAACTTTGAACTTTAGTGTAGAGGCCTCAGCTTATGAGGATTTGGCGCAAATTGATGGTGTAGATTTCAGTCTCCAGAACCTTTGTCATTGGGCTTTTATTCTTAAGTTAAGAACTTTGTTGAGAATTTTCCCCTTCGTTTGTAGGGGCAAGCTAATGTCGCCATGATTTCTTTCAGGAGTTTTCCTTCTTTTGATGAGAGGTTTGATCTCGCCTTAAAATCCTTCGCTTTCTTGGAATCGAAAAATGCCCCAGTCCTTTCGCATACTGATGTCGGGGATTCATACGAGAAACCCTCTTTGTTGATGAAGTCGCAAGTGAATAATATCCAAATCGCTAATGAGCTGATGTGAGGGAAGCTTTGATGATGATGGACCATGCTGATGGTGTTGACTGGGGCATTTTCTTATTTAGGATGGTTGATAAATGCCCTAGTGTTAAGTTATCACTGTTTCTGAGATTGCCCAAGTCTTGTTGTAGGGGTCGCAATATCGGGTTGTCGTCGATTTTGAAATTACCCCAGCCTTGCTTGTTGTCTGGGATAGTCACTTTGACAGATGGGCTGATAAGATACTGAGATCATAAGAGGTTTTTACCTCTGTACCAGATAGTGAACAGACAATAGACTTGACAATTTAAAACAGAGTTTTCAAGTACTTAAATATTATTTAATGGATGAAAATGGGAAAATTTATAATCCCGATCGATGCTGTAACATTATTTTGAATCCATTCAATTTGAATTGGTTTTTTCTCCATCATTATTCCTGACTTGTTATTACAATCGGTCTTGATTTTCTTCTGATTTGATGAAGACTTGTGATTAAGGGTGTCGAATCTTTGAAGGTTCTCGCTTCTGGTTGTCTTGGCATATCGATGTTTCTTCCTTTCTGGGATTTGTGCTAGATTTGATGGAATGACATTGCAGTGTTGTTGGGTCTTCTCCACATAGGTCGCTGACTTGGAGGGTCATTCTTGGGATCGACGTTTGGATTTAGACATTTCTATTAAGGGTCAGACCACACCACTAATGGTTGCCTACGTACTCCCGTGAGTGTGGGAGATCAGGTCTGCGCAGTTCCTACTTGACGAGATAAATGGTTTGAGAAGTGTTTGTTTGGGTTTTTGTTTGGTTTGACCGCACCATAAATGGCTGCCTACGTACTCCCATTGAAGAGGGGAGATCAGGTCTTTCGTAGTTTAGGCTTGATGAGCTGAAACCTGAATGACTTCTTTTTTCTTTTTGTTGTTTTTGTTTTATTTTTTTTCTTTTCTTTTTCTTTTTGTTGTTTTCTTTAAATGCATGGAAAATACAAGCATACTGCGAAAGAAGTGATACCGTCCCAACATCTTCTGGAACTTGCAACTTTATCCCCTGGACCTATATCTTTTGGCTAGTTGAGGCCTGATAGTCCAGTTGTCAGTGGTTGTGTCGCCTTCAAGGATCGCAACAGAGGTTACTTCTTGGTTGTGACTGTCTTCACTTATGGCCATAACTTGATCGCTTCCCGGTTCAGCACATTCCTCAGGGATGCCTAAGCTGAACCCATCACAAAAAGGTATGAACTCTTGATTCTTTGATGGGTGGGTTTTCCCGACACCCTCGCTACATTTTCCTTCATCTGTTCCTTCACGCTTTTCCTGGGCTTGAGAGGATTTGACCATGAAATCTCCCTCGAACTGCTGTCGCATTTCTTGCAAGGAACTTTCCTTTTTTGCTTTTTCCTCCTTGGAAAGGATCATTATTTCCTCCGCATCATCCAAGGTTATAAGATCTGGAATGTGGTTGTCATCTTTGGACCATAGGATGTCGGATGTTGGCAGAAGAATCTCCTTTGGGGATTCCCTTGTCTCCTCTGTCATTTCATGCATTAGGATCACTCCATCTTGTGTTCTGCCAGGATTATCGCTTATAGCCTTCACCTCATTTGCAATGCTTGTCTCAAGTGGACATCTTAAGTCTTTTATTGCCTTTTCGCCTTTTTTTGTCATGGGAATTTTTATCTCCAGCTCTCTATTTTCAATGAGATCCTGGATTTTATGTCGCAAAGCCCAGCATTCCTTAGTCATATGTCCAAGTGAGTTAGAATGGTAGAGACATATCTTGGTGGAATCATAGCTCTTTATCTTGGGATTTACAGGAGGCAGCAACTCAGTAATCCTTCCTTCGCTTATCAGAAAGTGTAGCATTTCTTCATTGGATTTGCTTAGAGGGGTGAATTTTCGGACTCTTGTGGAGGTGGTTTGATCTTTCTTCTTTGAGAATTCGCATTCTCCTAAGCGATTTTTCCGTTGGCGAGGTCTGCTAGCAATTTTATCATCCCCCTTTTCTTGGCCTTCTGATAGTTGAGTTAAGAAATGTCTCATATCCTGATGTTGGCGCACTATCAGCTTAGCTAGTAGATTTACTTGATTCTGGATCATCTCTAATTTTTGCATTACCATGATACCTTTCTCCGAGTTTTCCCACTTTAGGACATTTGTTTTGTGCCTTTGGGGGTAGTCCTCTATCCTTTGTATGGACTTAAGAATTGGATATATTTCAGCGCTTCCTGACCTAATCATGTTTACTTCTTCCGTATCATGCTGCAACAAAAGGTTGGTGTTGACATTTTGTTGATCAGGTTGTTGGACCACAATACTGCCACTTTCGATCAGATTTTGAATTTTATGCTTTAAGGACCAACAATCTTCCGTATCGTGTCCTGGAGACCCTGAGTGGTAAGCACATCTTTGGCTTGGATTATATCTTTTGCTCCCTGGTTCTAGAGGTGGAGCCAGTTCGGTAATTTTCTTGTGATCCATTAATATCGCCAATACATGTTCAAGGGAATCGCCTAGTGGAGTGAACACCCGATTTTCCGTTCTTTCAAATTTTCTTTTTCTATCTGGGTATTAGTTGAATGTAGCCTGTTGTTGAGATGGCAGATTGTCTTGTATTTTCCGAATGGGGGATGTAGGTTGGTCTCCTAACTTGCCCCCGCATAACAAGGATACATCTTCATTGCTTTTATCGTATACCCTTGGATCGCTTTCGTATACTTGCCATCAGATATGTCATGCGATCGCTTCCAAGGCAGTGAAGTCTTTAATCTTGCCTGCCTTTAGGCCCATTTCTGCCATTTCGCCGTGCTTGATCATTTCTGAGAATGGCTTTCCTATGCCTGCTAGGATTGTACTGAGCCTCTTGGATATCAATAAACGTTATTACCATCTCAGCTTCTGTCATTGATGGAATGACTTGCGCTGTTAGATGTCTCCACCTTTGGGCATATTCTCAGAAAGATTCAGTACTTTTCTTTTTGACTTTAGTCACTTGGTATCAATCCGGTGCCATTTGTGACTGAAAACTGTACTGATTTAGAAAGGCATGGGCCAATTCTTCCCTATTGTGAATTTTGGCATTGTCAAGTCGGGTATACCAGGCTTTAGCCTCTCCAGTGAGACTCTTTTGAAAAAGTTGCATTCTCGAGGCTTTCATCTTCAAAGATAAGATCCCGGTTCGCCAATGTACACTTTCAAAAGTGATAGGGATCGCCTTCCCCATTATACTTTTCAAACTCGACTTTGAATTTGGCGAGAATAAGCGAGCCTCAGGAATATGAAAAGATTTGAATAGTTGACACTCCCATAATTTCCAGTCCTTTTATTGATTTGGATGGTCTCCTCCATTTGTTGGACTTTCTTTCTTATATCCCCAGTTTCTCGATCATCCCTGAGATTTGTGATTTCTTTATTGGAATGAGGTTTAGGTATCCGGGTTTCCATCTTTTTACCAATACCTTGACCGCTTCGGTGTGGATGACTCGGGTTGAGTAGGCATTGTTTGGTCTTTGGATTCCTCCATGTGTGCGAGGATTCTGTGTGGATGGGTATTTGTGGACCCTGAATAGATTGGTGTAGTTCTTTGAGCATAATAGCCAACTCTGTCATTTAATAGCTTAATTTTTTGAACTCTTCGCGAGAGACAGAAGTTGGATCAAGTTGGGCACTTTTATCCATGTCTGACTGTGGGCTTAATGCCCTTTTGGACTTTGAACGGGAAACGGGATCAATTGCTTCCCTACAAAAAGACTTACGCAGTTTAGCCTTAGGGAATGTATAAATGTTACATGCTATGTGATGTATCCATTTTAGGAATATTATCCTGTAAAACGGATGCAAGCGGTTTATAGCATGTCAGGTTTTAATATACATGTACACATATTCCTTCATATTTTCTATTACATTGAGATTGACAAGTAATTGAAATTACAAGTAATTTAAATGGGAAAGTATGAAGAGACTTCCCTTCACATTTGGTTTATCAGAGGCAGACCTATCCTAGGTTTACTCTCGCGGATTTTTGGCATGAAGGTTCCTAGATCATCGCAATCTACTTGACGGGAAGTTAATCCGGTCTTTTAACTGGAGCGAATCTGGGTGGTGCCTTTCCTGAGCCTCATTGGAATTAGTCTCCCGACGAGTCCAAAGAATCAAACACCGATGGATAGCCTCCTGGTGGAGGAACCACACAACATACATTCACATACAACGTGTCTCACCGCTTATGAAAATGATGACATGTCTATGAAGCACTAATATCACAGATATATATAAGCGGTCAAATAAAGTAAAATGCATTCGCATACACATTTATCAAAAATGTAAATGCAACATTCACACACAAGTATATAATAGTTTTGAAAAGCTTGTAGTAGCGGCTTAAGCCCTCTTACTGGAGTCCCCAGCGTAGTCGCCACCTGTCGACGTTGGGATTTTTGAGTGTCCCTTTTTATTACTTGTTCTTCGGTGTTCTCATGTTAATGTGAGATTTGTTTGAAAAAAATAAGTGAAAAAGGTCCGACATGTATAATGTCGACGATTTGACTTTAAGAGTCGCCAGTTGGTATATTTAACTGGTTGCACCAACGGAACCGAAAAGGTTTGCACATTGACCCAGTGTTGACACTGCTAAATGGGTTTGTGAAACCAAGATTCATTTTGGGTCCAGGGGCTTGATTATGCAGAGGGAAGGTGTTAGGCACCCCCCGACATCCGTGTTGCCACGGTGACCGCCACTTTTCAAAGAAACTATTATATGAATGTGTGTGTGGATCAATGTGCAATTATTTGGAAGTAGTGCCGTACCTCGTTCGCACCTATATACATAGGATTTGAATTTATAGAAAAATTCAGTTTTAAACAAGATATAGCAATGACGTTTTGTAAAAGAGGTTTTTTCAAACTCTACTCAATAGTAATTGAGGCCTTTGATACTTCCATTTTATTATTAAATGTTCAGCTTGTTTGCTTTTATTTTCGAGATGCGAAGCATCTTCGAGAAAATAATATACAGCAGTGCCGAACTCCTCATGGGCATGACAACCATCCAAGGAAATTCAGACACTGTAAAATAATGTACAAGCTGTTTACAGCTGAAAAATGTCCATCACGGGAACCGAATCTAGATTTAGTAACCTGAATCTATGATCACATGATTCCTAGGCTCACAAGATACCGCAGTTTATATGAAAAGCAGTAAGCAGTTATATATATAAAAGCTGTAAATATATATACAGACATGATCAACCACCACGAAGCAACTCCATGGGGGATCGGAAATGTAAATATATAAAAGTGGTAAATATATATATGGACATGATCAACCACCACGAAGCAACTCCATGGGGGACCAAAAAAGTAAATAAAGAAGTAAATGCGATCAACCGCCACGAAGTAAACTTCAAAGTGAGACGAAATGTAAATAAAGCGAAGAAAGCGATCAACCGCCACGAAGTAAACTCCGAACTGGCGAATATATATATATATATATATATATATATATATATATATATATATATATATATAAGCAGTAAACGCACCGGATGTAAATCTAGGCTCATCGAATATGTCCGACAATAATTATATATATAAGTATATATATGTATATATAAAAGCAAATAAACTCTCCAGACCAAAGTCTAGGCTCAATCGAGGCATCGCTCGATAATGTTAGTCCATATATATAAATATATACATATAAAAGTATATATATATAGACATAAATGAAAACCACGGACCGAAGTCCGGGCATACACACACAACACGACTCTCAATGTGTATAACGGTGTGTGCAAAGATGAAAAGAAAGGCTTTATAGAATATAAGAAGGCTTACAGTGGGTTGCCAATGTAGACTTCTATGACTTTATATGGATAAACACTCAGCTCCCATTGGATAAAATTATAGCTATATATGAGCTAACGGATGTTTAGAATGAGGAAACACTCAATATGGGTGTGTACAGAGCAAATTGGACAAGGCTTCCTCGCCTTTTTCTCCCCCAAAATGGCTAGCCCAAGCCCCATATATATAGAACTAATTGCTGTAGGTGTACCTATGGCAGCCTCTGATACACCTGTGGCTGGTCGTGGTACATCTGGGCCTCGCGACTCTCGTCGTCTTGAAGTACGTGCACTCGTGCAATGTAATGTCCGCTTGAACTTGCAGAACTTCAATCCGAGCATCCGAACGAGGTGTATAAGACCATCTTTGGACTGCTTTTGTCGAGAGTTATGCAACGACATGGGATTTGCCCTTTTTGATTCCAGGAAGATGGGTCTATGACCGAAATAGCATTCCCGGGTTCCCGTCAGGCAATCCGGTGAGCTGTTTCGCGTAGTTTTCTCTTCGAAGTTAAGATATGAGTCTTGTGGGACTAATTTTGAATCAATTTGAGTTGACATGAGTGTATTTGATTTATAGTGAAGTTGAGTTGGCAAAAATAACCATTTTGCCCCTCCCGGGGTTATCTCCGGTTTTCGCACAGTTGTAGCAAGTTTTTCCTAGGGTTATCTCTGAGATGGTCATGCTGTTGACTCTGAATGTACTCAGGGTTATCTCTTAATCCGACCATTGGATCGTTATAATTTTGGATATGTTATACATATACAAGCTGAGAATATGGTCACAAATTTTGAACCGTTAAAAATTAACGTATGATTTGTTATTAATTTTAAGAAAGGTCTGATCTGAAATTTGTGTAGCAGAATTTTCAGCCTTAAGTTCTAATATTAAAAAATTTTATAACTTAATGATTTTAAATCCAATTTGAGTGATTCTTGAGGAGTAATTAAATTGTTATTAGGTAATCATGTTTGGAGTTAAAATTTTGCAATTCGGTAACATCAATGTGCTATGGATATATATTAGTTCTGATGTGTATGAATGTAATGATTTATATCATTATATATTTTATATTCCTTTTGTTAGGACATAAGTAATTTATATTATAAACAATTTCATATAGTTAAGTTATTGTCACTTTAAAGTTTTGCATAATAATAATGTTAATAATAACAAATCTTGGGAAAAAAGAAATTAATTAGTAATTTAACATATGATCTATTAATTTATTTCTTTTAACTTGTGTAATTAACTCGGACGGAAGGAATTTAGCGATTTATATTTGGAATATCAATTTTGGATATTACGTTGCTTAATCAAGGTATGAATTTTCGTACTCCTTCAGCAATATTCCTGTGAAATTTAATTAGTTCATTTTGTTCCTCGTTTCGATTTTTGTTATTATTTCACATAATCGTTTCTTGTGAAATTCATATAATAGTTTCATTTTGGAGTTAATACATAGGACTCATATTTGTATTCTTTAAATTAGGTTATCATGTATAGTATTTATTTTGATATTTATAGCGCGGTACATGTTGTTACTTTCTTTTTAAGACATTATATTTGTGATTTAATCCGGTTCAACTTATGAATATAGAACCCTTTTTGTTGGTATTATATCGCATGTGTTGTGACATGGTATCTTTGTTAGAATATTACCATAGGTATATCTCCGTTATAACCACTTGTGGGGGTACCACATGTATGTCCTCTCGGCACTGAGGCATGACACTTCCGTGGCGGTGTGATCAGTACATGGTGTCTTCGTTTTGGGCTCCGGAGGAAGTGGCCCATTTGACGTTGTTGTGGGAGGCGTATGGGTTGACCCTAGTTTTTTGTTATGCGGTTTGGTGATGTTGTGCCAAACACACCTTTCTGATTTTTCAAGGATTTGGATTCGCAGTCCTTTGTGTGATTTTTTTGTGAGGCATTATTTGACTTGCATGTGTGACGAGGTATATTTTTGAGCTCAATATGAAATTATAACACCCAGACATTTGATTCAGCATATTAATTAATTTTATTATTTTTGTTCGATTCTGTTTAGCTCAATTGATTGAGTTAGTTATTTCAGTTTATTATTTTTGTAATCCTCTGTTTGTTTCATTAATTCTGTTTATTCAGATATATTTTATTCAGACTTTGGATATCATATTTTCGTTGGTCTTTAAGTTTGCGGCTATGTTAAGTATTTTGTTTCAGTTGATTTCGTATTCAGTTATACATCTTTGTACATCTATATTCGTACTGGGCATTTGACTCATGCTTTGTTTTTCTTCTGGAAGGTTTGCAGGGGTGATTCAGAGCTAGTGTGATGAAAGAGTTGCTTTGACCATCTAGGTTTATTTGATTTTAGGTTTTGATTATTATGTCTTCTTTTAGAGAATAGTATTTAATTCCACATTGATGGATCATTACTATTTATATTTTGAAGTTATTAGTGCTTTGTTTACTTATTTTGAGATTTATTGTGCTTTGCACGTGACCTCCCTTTCCTTTTCGAGAAGGGGGTGTTACAATCTTCCTCTCTACAGTAGCAATTCTTTTCTGTATAGTATTCGAGGAGTATCTTAACGATTCTTCTTTCGACTTGAATTCCCAAATAAATCAAATTTATCTCTAAATATGATTCGAGAAGTATCCCAATAATTTCTCTCTCGACTTGAATATCTAAATACTTTAACTTTATTTCTATATAGTATTCGAGAAATATCTCAAAAATTTCTCTCTAAACTCGAATTCCTACATAGTTCAACCTCATTATTGTCATTGTCACCACCATTATATACACCATCTGCATCACATGCATTATCTGCATCATTTGAATCATCCGCAACGTACATCCACACTATATGTGTCATTCGCGCCATCCATATCTTTTGCATAATAGTCACCATCATCATCATCTCTTCTTCTTCAACAACGTCAACATCCTCAACAACGATATCGTTGTCTTCATCATCATCGTCATCATCTTCATCATCTAGCAACTGCAACAACGATCCTGAATAAATGAAAAATCTCTTATTAATTCATCAACATCATGATGAAACCTAAATTCAACTCCTTCAATCTCCATTCTCTTTATTTCTCACACTCAAGAGTCAATTAATTCTCTCTACTTCAGATCCAATTAACTTAGCTCTTGATACCACTTATTAAGAATTGTTGGAGTGTGGTTTAATGGGTCCCATAGATTCTAAAGGACACGCGCCACGTGGCAGAATGTTAAATTAAAGGGTCTACGGTTCAAATTGACTTATAGCTCCCATGTTTTATTTGACGAATTACTATTTTTGGGGAAGTTAAATTCTATCCAGTTAGGGAATTTATAGTTATCTTTATATAGAACTCCTAGTCCAATTGGGGGATTGGCATGTAGGGGAGGTGTGGTTAGGTTATAAATACATAACCATAATTTAGGTTCCAATTAATGACATTTTATCTATTTTTATGCACTAATTAAACCAATTACAAACCTCCATTGTTGACGTTTTCTAGCATGTACTTATTCTCACACCAGAGTTATCTCTTTGCGGCCCCGACCATCCATCTTTTTAGTGTGATCGCTTGTTCACTGTGCAAGTTCAATTCTTTGTTTGGTGATGATTCGATGGGCGGACATATTTTGGCGTTAACATTGGCGCTAGAAGGAGGGCCTTATTTTAGTATTACTTTTCACAATCACCAATGCACTTTTAAATAAGTTGAACAGATAACGGGTAAAGGAAAGGATATTCTTGGCAGGAAACGTCCTTGATTAATTTGACAACGCAACAAGTTTGTAGGTCGTTTAAAGATAGGCTCGGACCTAACAACCCCACAATGGTCCCAACAAAATCTTAGTCGACTCCAATTATGACAGTTATTCTCCTCAAGTCAAAAGGCTCTCGATCCCTACAACCATGGGACATACAATTAGTCCCAACCACACACTCGCTAAAATCAGGATCGAGAACAAAAGAGGCAACATAGGCGAGAATTGATCAGGATGTGCATGACCCAATAGATAAAGGAGACTCTGAAGACACTACACCTCCAATAGGACGAATGAGATGCATACGAGGTTAAATTTGAGAGGGAATGAGAGTTCTCCACAGGTCGACGTGGGCATCAGGAGTATACGCCCCAAATTTGGTCCAAATTTCATTGATCAATAGGCTCTCTGTAAGGAAAGAGTAAGCATAGACCATACTCCCAAGTCCCAGACGAAGGACGGGTATGTTCTGAACATTGTTAATGGGTAGCTTCGCCGGGCGATATGAGGGATCGGTGCAGAGGATCCAGCTTCTCGAAGGGAATGTCCGACCCTATTTTATAGAAGCTAACGGAGTTAGAGTAGAAGATATATCAGTAGCGTCTCAGGTGAAAAAATTGACGATTGACCCGAGGTCACCTTTTACACTAGAAATTAATCGGGTACAGGCTGATTTAACTAAATAGATGCCACTATTTAAGATGTACAATGGAACAGGAGAGCCCTACGATCATACTCACACATATTACCATCTCATGCGTTATTATGAGCATTCTTATATTGCTCAATGCCAAATGTTTGTCACCACTTTAAAGAAAGAAGCGCGATTGTGGATAATGTTTTTGCCACCCAATTGTATTAGATCTTGGCAGGAGCTTTGCGAAAACTTCCACGATCGGTTTGGGAGCAACAAAAGAAGGGAAAAGCTGACAGCTTTCCTTAAGCAGATTAAACAACAACCAAACAAATTTTTGAGTCAGTACGTACTACATGAAAAGAGGCTAATTATGACAGAATGATTTTCGTCGATATTACCCTATTTCTGACGAAATATTTCAAAAGAAACAATTCCCTCAAAAATAAACTAATGTCGACAGAATTCCGTGGAAAATAAGTGACACTAAAAGGCGCCAAAATTCCAGCTAGCGCGAAAGCGTTCCTCAACTGGATAGTATTATTTTCGACGAATATTTAGTAGAAATTAACTTTTTATCAACAGACCTAATACCGACAAAATATTTCATGGAAAATAAATAAAACTTTATTTCACTCGGATCTGCAGATTCATTAATTTCTCATTTCTCATTTCCCAACTACCTCTCTCTCTCTCCTCCCTTGAAAGTTCGCCTCCCCACCTCTCCACGGCCCCACTCCTCCACCACCGACCGTTCCCCATCTCCAGTCATTCCCCACCTCCTGACCTCTGTTTGACCAATCTTTCCCCGGCCATTCTCCTAATCGATCACTGGATAAAACTCAGGTTCTATATTTGCTTGATTTTTTTTAAATTTTTTATTATCTACACTATATATTGTTGAATTATATTATGAACTGATTTGGGCTTAATTTGTTGGTTTAATATGCCAAAATTTGTGTTTAATTTAGGCCTTATATGTTTTGTTATGAAAATGATGAATCTTGACCGAATTAGTGTTCATTTTGGGTTTTGATATTTAATTTAGGGTTTAATTTGTTATTAATTGAGGCTGAATAATGTTCAATTTGGGTTTGATTTGTTGAAAGTTTGGGTTTAATATTTACTGTTGTATGTTTCAATTAGTGTTCAATTTGTGCAAATACACATTCTTTCATATAGTATTGCTCTATATCGTATATGATTAATACAGATGTTGGATATAAACATGAAGAAAAGGGTTTCGTTATATGATCTGTCAAACTTTAAAATGCAGACAACAAGGGTTTATGCTGATGGAAGTCATGATAATAGACATTGTCATCCTTCTTATGTCGTGCTGAAATTTCGGAGTGTTGCACAAATATTGAATGAGAATCTATATATTATCTACAGAGGTAGCTGGATGTTGAGAAAACTGGCGAGCGGGGGATGATGGAGAACCAGTTTAGAGACACCACAACAGCAACGTCGACAATCACCCGATGATTATTTTACATTTTTTTTGTAAAACATTGTAATTATATATGTATATCATTTTAGTTAACTTGATTCTTTGTAAATAAATGAATTTTATTTTAGTTTTGTAAATCTTTTAACTTAGTTTGATTCTTTGTAGTTAATTTATAAGGTATATTAGTGTAGTTTAACATTATATGTTGTTAGAAAACGTGTATATATATTTCTCTTTAAAGTAGTTACGTTGTATTATGGGTTGATTATAATAAATGTTGTCGGATATAGTTATTGGTTAATTATTTTATGTATTATTGAGATAAAGCAGGTTACATGTACAAAAATGGGGTTTAAAAACCTGAAAACTTCAAACACAAAAGTATTATTAAAAAAATGTTATTCTCGACGGAATAATGTAAAATTGATGGACTTTCCCTCGAGCATAAATGATTTAATTTATTTTTAAAAAGAGTATGTCCAACAAAATTTCACCTATTTCTGACGGATATTCCGTTAGAATTAAGACTTATGACCTGACACGTGTCCCCATCTATCATCGACGAAACTTTGTCCGTCGGAGATAATCCTTCAAAAATAATTTAATTCCGATAAACAATTCGTCAACCCTAATTTCGTCGATAAAAGTTAGTTTCGACGAAATTGGCGACGGAATAAAGACCGACGGTCTTTATTATGAGGGAATGGCCGACGGGATATTCCATCAGAAATTAGTTTATTTTAAAGGAATAGGCTTATATCTAACAGAATATTCCGTCAAAATTAGGCTTTTTTCTTGTAGTGACATGAAGAAGTTCAGGGAGGCGGTTGGCACTGTGAAGCAACTCAACGTTCCGTAGGTGCTTAGAGTTTTTATTACGGGGTTATACGTGGAGAAATTGTCAAAGTTGCTAAAAGACATCATGTTCAATCCTTCAAATGATCTATCCATAACGTATAATAGGGCAGAGAATTTAATTTCCATTGACGAGGCTATGGGAAGCCTTAAACCACAGTCAAGTAAGACAGACATGCCTTAGGATCGGGATTGGGATATGAGTTATGATCTCAGGATGGAAACACAATCGAGGAAGGAGACCCACAACGGGCCTACGGAAAACGGCCGACCTCTGTTTCAAAATCGTAGTGTAAATAAGTTCTTAATTTGACTTAATAATGAATGAGCTAAGATCACAAAAACACGGAGAAGTCAACTGAGGTATGTTGACAACTAAAGAACATGATTAAGAAAAATGTATAGAATGGGAAATCGGTCCATTAAGTCTCTGGTCGAGAAGGGTTAAAACGAACATATGAGGATTCTGGTCAAGAAAGTTTTAGAGATCGACAAACCGATCAAGATTTACCTTTCCGCCGGGTGGCTGATGTCATTACAGGGGGATCAGTGGGACGTGTGACGGGTATGATACTTCGAGGCTTAACAACCAAGAATAGATTGACCTTACCATAACACTATAATATCTTTCTCTGACGAAGATTATCCACTTGACACGGTGGAACCACATGAAGGATGTGACGCCCACAAAAATAGGTCCATACAACCCATTTTGAGTCGCCAAAATACATACTAAAGAATTCAAATATAAATTTTCCTATTTTATTTGACTATTGTGTAAAATACAACCACACATGCTGTGAGTTTGAATACAAATGTGGTATCGTATATAGCACGACAATATCCACACTCAAATAAAGTCCTCATTACAATTATTATCACACTATTTTATAACATAGTGAAGACTTCTATAGTAACTATCTCAGACCATTACTCCACTCCCTGACTAGTCCCAGCTACACTTTCATTTCCTGAGAAGAACAATGGAACAAAAGGTTGGGCTCAACTAGCCCAGTAAAGATTATTATGACTAAGATAATGAAGAATAAATTATTCTTAATCTTCAACAGTGATAAATCAGATAAAATATAGTAGACAACAAGTTTTAGATCAACAACTGTAGCATAATAAGCAATCCTTTAGAAGGATCAAGTAGACCATCAATATTTTATCCCTGTAACACCAATCAAGAGTTCATTTTTGTACTACAGGCCAAATATATTCATTTTTAATTACCAATAAACATTTCATCTTTGCACTACGAGCCAAAGATATTTATTTGTACACTAATGGTCATGATCATTCCAAAAAATGTTCATCCTTGCACTATAGACCAAAGAGAACTTTCACCACAAACCTTTGTCTATAAAACTAAAGGTCATGATTATACCAATACACAATTTCTGATCATAATCATACCAATCAACAGTCTATTTTTGCACTTCGGGCCAAAGATAACTTTCACCACAATATAAGCATGAGGATGATGACAGTGATATAAAAGTGAGATCAAGGATAAAAGTTAGAAATTTATAATTTAATTTATCTAAAGTTCAAGAATGTCCAAATTGTCAACATGATAACCAATTGTGAAGTAAAATTCAAGAATGATATTTAAGATTCATATTTCAAAGATAATTTGGACAAAGAAAAGAAACTAAATTTCATTATGAATAGTACTCCGGCATGAATAGTACCCTGGTATGAATAGTACCTCGACATGAAAAGATTAAAATTTAATAAAAAAGTTCAGACAAATATTTTAGTGAAATGATATTAGATGAAACACAAATGTCAAGGAATTTCTAATCATTTCAGGAATTATAAAAGCAATATTTACCATAGTATGTTTAGAGTTAGGAATATGAAATGAAATAATATCACTTACATAATATGGTGTATGAAAGAAAATGATATCCCTTACGAGTATGGAAGAGAATAATATCATTTACGTGTATTGAAAGAAAATAACATCATTTACCTTATTAGGAGACTAGATCTAACTGGAATAACAATGATTATCTTGAGAAAATCTTGCACTATTAGCTACACTCAAAATATCATTATACTCAAAAGAAATACACACAATATTATAGAAGAATAGTTTTCTAATTTTGGTGTGAATTTCATTGCTTAATTGAGCAACCTATTTATAGAAAAATGGTAGTGTACTACGCTCGGCAACCTTGCCGGTTCGGTTAAAATCATTTGCCTAACTTTCTCTCTTTCATTTACGTGAAACAACCAACTTTGAAAAATAAAATCAAATTACAGAAACGTTAACAAATGTGGCCCCTCCCATGTCTGCGACCCACCACACCATTTATTCACATGTTAACTTTGAAAAAGAATTCAAATTCAATTTGATCATTTCCACCCCAATTAATTCATATGTAAAATAATTATATATAAAAAAATATTATAATTATAAAATTATACTATTATTATCACATTATACTATTATAATATAATATTATAATAATATATTTGAATGAATATTTTATTGGAGAATATAACTATGGTTTCATAGAAAAATATATCAAACTTTCAACAAATGTTTCATTCTAAATTCCTCCATTTATATCAAAATTGAACAAATATTTGCTTATCATATTTATCAATAATTTTTATTCATCAATTATTTAAAACTCTTCAATATTTCAAGAATTATTCCAATTAATATCATAGACTCACAATACTGACAACCAGATCATTCCCATGAAAAAGAGAGATTTCTGATAAGGATTTCTCCTTACTGGCGCGCAATTATATAACCTAACCCCTTTCCTCGATAAAAAATTTCTAGAAATTTTTAATAATGCTATCTATAATATCATTTCAATAATATGATTTACTGTGTCGTGATAATTATTGATTTAATAATTTGAAATACTATGACAATTATTGAGTCAATAATATGAAATACTATGCAATTATCACTATATCAACTATTGAATCAATAATATGAATTACTGTGTAATATTGTGTGCTACTGTGGAATAACGTCTATTACTATACTTTTATCACCGGCTATTTCAACTGCTAACGGTAAAAGTGTTACTGCTAATTAAAAAAGTTATTTCTGTCGCTTTCTATATCCGAAAGTTATTCCATTGTGGGGCCCACCAATGATTATTTATTTTGATGCCGTCGTACTTCACCGAATATAATATTCCCTGACAGAAGGAATATTCTTCGACAGAAAGAATATTCCCTAAAAAAACAATATTCCCCGACACGCTATTTACTTTGTATAATTTGTAAATATCACCCACAACTATAAAATTTAATAAATCAACGCCTTAATATTTAGAATAATATATAAATAAAATTAAATCTTATTAATAAGAAGTTGGGGTCTTACAAAGGAGCACTAGTTATTACGACATAGGTCAGAACGGTGGACATGCGAAGAATAATGATTGACAACGGGTCTTCGGTAGATATTCTCTATAGTCACTCCTATCAACGGATGGATTTGGAGGGAAGAAAAATGTAGGTGGGATAAAAGGCTCCTTTTTCCGGGTTTAATAAGGATTCAGTCAATGTGGCCGGTACTATAGAGCTATCACTCACATTCGTTATAGCCCCCAATAGGTTTTGGTGAATGTGAAGTTTTTTGTAGTTTATGTGGATTCTACCTATAACATTATATTGGGACAAACAACACTAGCGGCGTTGTATTCGGTGATGTCCCCACTTCAACACCAAGTTCCCTACACCACATGGGGTCAGTAAGTTTAAAGGGGATCAACTTATCTCCCGACGTTGTTACAGGAACAAGTTAATAGCGTCTAGTGTCGGGTTAGTAAGCAATGCCAACCAATGAAAATTGTGGTGGAACCATTCACCGAAGGAGCTACCAAACCCTTTAATCTCTCAGACGAAGAGATAGAAGATGTGGAATTGACCCCGATAAATTTGATGATGGAAATTAATATTGGATTAGAACTAGGAGAACCTCTTCGGATGAGTTTGATGGATCTCCTTTGGCTGTATGTTGATATCCTTGCTTGGGTACCCAATGACATGTCGGGCATCCATGAGTCAATGGTTGTACATCGTCTCAGCGTGGACCAAACTTCGAATCTCCACTATGTAATTTCGTATATATGAGCACACCTAAAGGGGGGTGAATAGGTGTAACTACCCAAATCTAATTTACAATGGTCAATTTTTAAATATCCCAGCAATAACTATAATCAGACAAGTTAACCCTGTCTGTTTTAGTATATGTTCTTCGTCTGTTATAATAGGACAACTAATAAATGTCTATTTTAGTATATGTTCTTCGTTTGTTATAATTGGACAGCTAATACCTGTCTATTTTAATGTATCTTCAAGCACGAACTAAAACTAAATATGCAGAATACTAAATTAGATGAAGAATCATGCCAAGATTTTTATGTGGTTCAACCCCTATCCTCTAATCTAGTAGCCTAATCCACGTCCAATACCAAACGGTATTGGATCCATTAGGAGGATTCATATGGACTATAAATACACTTTTGGGTTAATAAAGAAAACCACATATATCATTTTAGACCATCCCAAAAAAATAACCCTGCTAAAAAAATCTGTCCATGCAAAATATAATATTTATATCAAACACAAACATATATATTATTCAAGATAAATCAAATAAGACCATTACACAAACCCAAATATATTGTCATTATTAAAAACACAAAAGGTATAAACCAACATTTTCCCCCTTTTTGATGTTGACAATATATTAAATTTTGTAATTAACATGCTCCCCCTACTTATATAGCTATATGGCTCCCCCTAAATTTATGCATAATAAATGACTTAAACCATAAGTTACATGCTCATAGAAACCTGTCAACATAACCATAAATATCTCTCCCCCTTTGTCATTATCAAAAAGAAACAAATCAACAATTTAGTTATATCTCTCCCCCTTTGTCATCAACAAAAAATAATTCACATCAATTTAGTTGAATTTAGTTATATATCTTACCCCATTTGCTAATATTTTAAGGATAGAATGACTTTTGAGCACATATAACAATTTAAACAATATGATCACACCTTTGATTTGTTACCTATATATCAACATTTTGTTATAAGTAATAAGTTTGATAGTTGTGCCCCTTTACTGTTGTCTCTCAAAGTAAAGTATTATTCGTTTCTATTTTGACCTTGAGACACCTAAAAAAATGAACAATTAGTCTCTACCTTTTTGGTATCCAAATTTTCTTGGGTCCTTTTGGGTTAGTAGCATGCATATAAATCACATTTCTTTTCCCAAATTTGTTTTATTCTAATTTTATTACAATTAGAATCAAAATGACCTTTAAAATCACATTTTTTATAAGTAACAAATGGTGAACAATAAAGTGGTTTATTTCCTGATTTACTATTAATCATTCTAATATTATTATTAGATCTATTTACCACATTTTTAATAGAATTATACCCAATCCCTTATTTATCAAGACTAGACCTTTGTGCCCCTAACATAACATTTAGGTTCTCTTATCCTTGCACAAATTTAGTAGGATCAATTTTTAAAGATGCTATTTTTGAATTTGTTACATTATCATCATGTTGCATATTCATCATTTTTCTATCATTAAAAGCATCTATGCATGCATCTCTCATTTTCAAATTTTCTTTTTAAGATATTCATTTTCTTTTCTCTCTTTAATAAGTGGCTGAACTTCATTCATTAGCTCATTTACGCAATTCTTAAAATAAGCATTTTTCTTTTTGAGCTGTTGATTTTCATTTTGTAAAGCAATATAATCAGGCATAGATATTTCAAAAGCTTCATGAAAATTTGTTACCTCACGTTGATCATCATCTTCTAGTCCCATGAAACACAGTTGGACAATTTCTTCTTCTTTT
This sequence comes from Panax quinquefolius, assembly GCA_020205615.1. Taxonomy (NCBI): domain Eukaryota; kingdom Viridiplantae; phylum Streptophyta; class Magnoliopsida; order Apiales; family Araliaceae; genus Panax; species Panax quinquefolius. Next base: position 33,533,347 of record CM035163.1, read on the forward strand.
TCCTTTTTGGACTTACTCACTAAAGTTGAGCTAGCATTTTGATTTCTTATTTTTTTTCTTTCTTTGAAGTAGTCTCTCGAGTTTTCTTGAGAGCATTTCAATTTCTTCATCAAAATCTTCGTGATCGCTTTCATTGTTGCTCTCTGCTTGAAGTGCCAATGTCTTCGTTATTGGTGCTTTATCTTCTTCATCATACATTCTTAACTGATTTCAAATTCTTCAAGTTCTCCAAATAAAGTGAGAGTTTCCATTTTATTGATTGTTGTTGAATCTTGAAGAGTTATAACCTTTGGTGCGAATCATTTAGGCATGATTCTCAACAACTTTCTATTAATTTCCTTTCGTTCAATTTTTCTCCCTAGCATGCTGAGCGAGTTCATTAGTGTGAGAAACCTCACTTGAGCTTCATTAAATGTTTCATCATTTTCTAAATTGAAGAGTTCATATTCTTGCATCAACATACTTAGCTTGACTTCCTTCACCTTAGTAGTTCCCTAATAACTCATGATGATTGTATCCTAAATTTCTTTTACGGTAGTACATGTAGAGACCTTATTAATTTCAGCTTGGATCATCCCACTTAGCAGTGTGTTCATGGCTTTGGATTCGTAGGATACCATGTACGATTCATTTGGATCCATTTTCATGAGAGTCTTTAGTTTTCTATCATCATGTCTAGGAATGACAGGGCCATTTTTAACAACCCACCATTCCCATGTGTTTTATTTGAGATACATCATCATTCTGAACGTCCAAAAGTTAAAATTCTCACTTTCGAGCAATAAAGGTGGCTGTCAATTTGTGGATTGACCTTCTTGAAAATTGAGGTATGCCATATGATCTTTCTCTACCACTTGCAAAGATCAATATTATTAGAGCCTTTCTTTGACACCAAATGTAATTTCGTGTATATGAGCACTCCTAGAGGGGGTGAATAGGTGTAACCACCCAAATCTGATTTACAATAGTCAATTTTTAAATATCCCAGCTACAATTATAATCGGATAGGTTAATCCTACCTGTTTTAGTATATGTTCTTTGTCTGTTATAATCAAACAACTAATACCTGTCTATTTTAGTATATGTTCTTCGTCTGTTATAATCTGACAACTAATACCTTTATGTTTTAGTTTGTCTTCAAGCACGAACTAAAAATGAATATGCAAAATACTAAAGCAGATAAAGAAAAGAACATAATAGTAAATGACGCCAAGATTTTTACGTGGTTCAACCCCTATCCTCTAATCTAGTGGCCTAATCCACATCTAATACCAAACAGTATTGGAGACTTTTTTTTTTATTAAACTTAATATTCAATTAAATACAATAAAAAGAACTCCTTGTTCAAATAAAGTTTTCCAATTCGATGGACACCTCTGCAACCTTTTTCACCACTGAGACCTTTGCACCTCTACAACTTTGAAAACTCTCTATGAACAGACCCTATCTACTGCTAGAATGAATTGATCAAATGTGTTAGGTTGATCCTATATAAGTAAAACAGCTTTGTAAAGTCCTTAAAAAGAAATGATGTACAAAGACTATTAATATAGAAAGATCAAACATGTTAGGTTGATCTTATGATATAATAGATAGGCTTGTCTGATCGTCGAGCACTACACCAGAAATCGTAGTCTGCCAGGAGAGTCAAGAATAACTAGAGAGCTATCAAGGCTGAATCATAGTCTGCAAGATAGTAGAACTTAGAGTTTATAAACTGCCAGGAGAGACGAGGAAGGATCGTAGTGTGTCGAGTAGTACTTCCTCGGAACCGTAGTATACTGAGGAAGTCATATTCAGAATCGTAGAGACAGCCTGCCTACGAGCCGACCGAGTATCTGCCAAAGCCAAGTCAAGAAACGTAGACTACACTCAGAGTTGTAGAGTCTACTTATCATACCAAAGGCAGAGATCGTAGTCGAGCAAGATCAGATGAAGACAACAAGCACAACGACAGAAATCGTAGTGTCAAGATCTAATCTCGATTAATCGATTGTTCCGCATGTACAAAGTCGAATCGTAGAGTGCGTAACTAAGACCTCAACAGATGTGCTCCTGATGCCAAAGCGTAATCGTAGAGCAAATACGATTCTCAACAAATGAGCACTCCCTGAATATCCAAAGGAATGAAGCCTCTGGTTGGTAATGCAAAGATACATCTCACTTGAAGAAAGCCATAGAGCACTCAACGAGTGGCATACAAGCTAACAGAAGACCTAAGCACCAACCCAATCAGCATCAAGATTGAGTTGTGAAGCCATTCGAGATGAAGTCTTCCACAAGATGATCATAAGAAGACTTCAGTAGCTGACTAAGGAAAGTAAGCATATGCAGTAGCTGTCAAGTAGAAAGATGACAACAATCTTGGAAGCAACCAAGATCGTAGTGTTTGCTAAATGTAGAAGGAACTGATGGAGTACACACTGAGATACTGGTTAGCCTCTGATTGGGTCAGTCCATTGATGATAAGTAAACGGGAGATCACAAGGAGAAAGCGAGCTGGACACGCCACAAATCTGAAGTGTCTTGTTATGCAGAAGAGGCCAGAGCATGGAATCGAGCCATCAGTATCTGAAAATAGTCGAGTCAAGCAGAAGTGATGAAGCACTGCACAAAAAGAGGAAGATGTGTTCTACCCTAAGGAACAAGTAAACACTCCTCAAGATCGTAGTGTTGTTTCTACAAGGTAATAAGACACTACGATCAAGTCCATGAAGACGTACATCAGAATCGTAGAGTTCGAATACCTGAAGACTGAAGCATTGACAACGGTTCAATCTGAAGGGTAATATTCAGACAAGAGCTTATTGAGAGCATCAATGCACGGACGACCTGTGATCGAGGAATCAGAAGGGTGAAATAAAGTAGTCGACCTGCCCAAGATATCAAAGTGACATATCTGAAAGGGTTGGTGAAACAGCAAACTGCAGTGTCAGGAAGTCAGAAAAAGATGTCATGTCACATCTGTAGTCTGCACCAAATAACTCGAGATCTGCGAAGAAATTTAAATAGCTTTCAACGGCTACTTTCCAACGGGAAGATTGGGAAGCAGTATAAATCAACAGAGCTTCAAAGATCAAGAGTTGCTGATGATTGTATTATTGCAGAATCGTTGAGTTGGTGAATGCTATTGTTGACTATACAAGTTCCACCAAAGATCAATAGAACAAGTTTCAGTGACAGTGAGACTACCAAGGTAGAAGTGAAGCAGTTTTGAAGAAGGACTCATACAGATCAAAGCTTTACTCAACAAAGATGAGAATGCCACTAAAGATGGCAGCCAAGCTGAGAGCCGAGAAGGCCAAAAAGATAGCATTCGAAAAAGTGGCTGAGTACAAAGAAGATCAAGATAGCCACTCTACAGATCACCAAGAACCGAAAGCTGAAATTGAACAAGTGCATAACCATATTTGCAAAGTATTCAAGAAAGGTTCAGGGATTGGTAAGTGCCAGACGAAGACAACTAAAAGCACAGAGACTTAGCGAACCTAGATGGTGATGGTGCACAACTGACATCAAATGAAGATAAGCTGAAGAGAGTAAAGATCAGCTGCACCAAAGAAGATGTGGTTCGGACTCGAAGCTGAAAGCAAAGAGGATCACACTAAGCTGCTAAGTACAAAAGATGTTCAGAGCTTAATGACATCTTAGCAGCTCAGCACCAACAACAACAACAACTACAATAACAAGAAGCCAGGGCTTGAGGGGTCCTTGTCCGGAGGGACTAAATGAAGTTCCAAGCCTGTTGGACTTGAAGAGTTCCTAGGGAACTAGAGAAGTTCCAATGCTGCTAGACTTGAAGAGTTCTTAGTGAACTGAAGTCCCAAGGCTGCTGGCCTTGAAGGAATCTTAGTGATTAAGGGTGCTGCCCTTCCTTAGTAGAAATCCTGCTAGTTGAAAGCAGAAGAGTGGATTAGGAGCTTGAGTCTCTGAATAACTTAAAACCCCTTGTGTCTTTTACTTTATGTCATTTACATTATGTACATTAACTGCTATAACTGCTATATATGTTTTAAATGCTTACCATTGAACTAACTCTATGAACAATGTATGTATGATTATGATTATATTAATGAAGGGGATCTTTTACTTATTCCGCTGTGTTTAAAAGATTCTTATGTTTGTCATTTGCTAAATTATTAGCAATACGAAATAAATTAGAAAAGTATTTGAAATCAAAAAGGATCTATTCAACCCCCCCCCCCTTCTAAATCTATTGTGCCTACTGGGAACTAACAATTGGTATCAGAGAAGGTTCTCATGCTATATTCAAAAGCTAATTGCTTTGAGTCTGATCCTAGGCATAAACATTGTTCTAAACTTATTTTAGTAGTAAGTCACTGGTTGTATGCAGATGAGCTCACACGTTGGAAATATTGTGAACAGGTAAATGTGTATATATACCTGAAACTGCTCAGATTGGTCCATGTTCTTGATTGCCATATCAACAAGACCAATCCTTGCTCGATGTCAATCTTGTTGTCTAAAGACTAGGCTAGAAAGCTCAAGAGATATCAACAGAAAAGATTCAAACATCCACCAGCCTGAAAAGATGAAAAGGCCATACATGCTAAGTAATGTTTATCCAAAGAAGAGAGAAGAACTTCTCAACCATATGTTTGGTCAACCTACAGCTGGATGTAAATCTTGTGAACTCAAGGATGTCAAAGAATTAGAGATGTTGACACTCTCTTAGCTTACAACCAAGTGACTGAAGATCAACTGTCTGTCAGAAGCAAATGAGAAAACATGCACATCAATGCCTAAACTCAGTATATCTAAGATAAATAACTGTTATGAAACCAACAACAAAAAGGTACGGTTCCTCACTAATATAGATATAAGCATCATATTTGCACCTTACTTATGAACTATAACAGTTTTCCTACAAGTACTCATAATCTATCTAAAAAGGTGAAGAGTGAAAGTACACTGATGATAGAAACTCAAATGTCTATAAACTTTTTCTCCATCTAAGTTTTAGGTTGAAGATGACATCTTGAAAGAAATCTGAAATGGGTCATAAGAGCATCACAGGTTAAACTAATTTTATGTGAAGTAATCTTTGCTAATGGGCTAGTATGTATGTACAAACTTATGTTCTAAGAGCTTGATTACCCATAGAGTATGATCAGTCCTGCAAAAGTATCTTGATGATTTGTAGAAACTGATCACCTCCATGAATCAACCAGATACAAATAATTCGTAGAGTTGATTCTCACTCTGAGAACATTTAAACTCTGTGAACATAACCAAGCAAATGATGAAACCATCAAAGAAAAAGAGTGTTTTATTAAAATAGCAAATCTTACGCACACTCACCTTCATGCATCTCAAAATGTATTATCTAAATGAGTTACATGCATGAATATGACTGTTGGTGATCAATATGATGATTATCTAAATATATGAGGAACAAGGGTTTAGAAAACTAACCTAGCAAGACCCACTTAACCATGGGTACCAAAATATAGAAATTTATAACTGCGCAGTACTTGGTCTATCCTCGACCACACTAAGGAATGCTAAAGCGAAGACTTCATCCAAGAAAGATTCAACCAAAGAAGGCTTAAGATTGTTCGAAAATGATTACGATAAAATTCCTATATGTTAAAGCTCGTTCTTGAAGACTCACCGAGCTAATCTGAATAAAGCTCACATGGTCAGCGATCTTTGTAAAGAAGCAGGCCATTCAACAAAAGAAGAAAAGGGTCTTATATTCTCAATCATGCAAAGAATGTCATAAGAGAAGAATCATCAAGGAAGCTGACTACAGAGGATCATCAAGCATCAATCATGAGGAACTCATTATGGGAGCAAACACTCAAAGACACAAATCGACAAGGAATACTACGTTCAGTAAGTCTTTGTCGAAAGGATCGTAGAATGATCAACCCTGAAAATGCTCATTTCTACGATACAAGAAGATTTAATGACTTCAGCCAAAATGAGATATGTATGGTTGCCTTCTGCTACACACGAAGAAGAAGAACTTAGGTCTCTCTGAGAAGACAGTATCAACTATGGGGGAGCAGTAATTTGCTAACAGTACAGAAGCTCTAAACCATCAGAGATATACTATGAAGCTGTGCACCAGCTACAGAGTCCCAAAACTTTGTGTCTGATGAACCAAATGAAGATCTATAGTCAGTAGGAACGTCTCAAAATGTACTACTGATAACCTTTCAGCCACCCAACTTAAAATCATGGAGTACCTACGATCAAACATCTGATTGTAATGCAAGAGCAGGAGGACACCACAATTACAGCCAGTGTAGATGTCTAAAGTTGGAAGAGGGACTCCCCAACAGAAAAGGTCAAATGAGATATTAGTGCAAATCACTTCTAAAGTATTTCATCTGGAAAGTGCCTCAGGGACAAACCTAACCCTTAGCTCACTCTAAGAGGTTAGCCCTTCCTGAGCTACCTTGACCTAGAAGGAATGCTTAGTAAAGCTCATCTCAAGGACCAAGTCAGTCAACGATTGTAGAATAGTTTTAAGAAAACTCAACGATCATGATGCAATCTCAACGATCGTAGTGAAAACTTAACAATCGCAGAAGCAGACTCGACGATCGCAGACTTAACAATAAGGCACTCTAGTTCATGAGGAGCTCGGAAGAACGAGACAATTGCTCTACCATTCTGAAGTATAAGGAGATTAGTTCAAATACCGTTTGGAAAGACATCTTGCAAACGCACATCAGAACTTAAGTACCCAAACTGGCTTGGGGTACATCAGTGGTTGAGCTATGTATTTTCAACATAAGGAGAAATGTCAAAACTATCCACTGCAACATCTTTCAGAGAATTGATTGTTGAGTCAACAAAGGAAAACGTAGAGTCAATAGCTGTCGTATCATGCTACTCTACAAACTCAAGATGTCAAAGGTCAATCCACGTCAATCAAAAGTCCACTATTCTAAAAGAGACAGCTAACTGACAAGTTACTGGGGAGTTACAGCTCGTTACTAGGCATCGTGTAACCAATAACTAGTTGACACGTCATAGCGTATGCAGTGTAAGAAGGAACTGCCATAAAGATAAATTCAAAATCTGCAAACAGTTACCAAAATCCATTGAACCTCTCTCCCTCCCATTTTCAAACCCTAGAATTCTCTTCGAAGCCAAACCACTAAAATTTCCAGAGTTCAAATCACAATCAGCCATACTTCATAAATCTCCCTGAATCAATATCCATATTCTTTGAATCATTCAAATGGAAGATTGGTGAGTAGTCACTGGCATTCAACTTGGAACCAAGTCATTTGAGAAATTCGAAAAGAAGTTCAGAGACATTCTTGAACTCGTGAAGAAAGCTGGATTCTCAGAATGTCTTGAGGCAAGCACTCGAGTATACACTGAACTGGTTAAGGAATTCTACTCAAATGCATTCGTAAATGTCGGAACTCTTTCAACCAAGGTTAAAGGCCAGTCTCTAAAACTAAAATCATCCGATATCAACCAATGCCTAGATTTTCCTGACCTAGGACTGAAAAACCTTGATGAGATTGACACTGAGAAAGCAAAGGAGATTATAGGGTACCAAAGAAACCCTAGTTTGAAGTACATGAAGAAAAAGGAGTTTCCAGGAATTGAGTTCCTTCTTTGAGATAGTGGGAAAATGTATCTTGTCTAAAGACACCGCACACGACCTTTGTACTCGACCGACCAAAGAAATGAAGATTATGTCTGCAATAGTTCTGAAGAAGCCAATCAATTTTGGAGCCATCTTGTTCGACCAAATCTCCAAATGGATAGAAAAGGCTGAGTTGAAGAAATCTACAGACAAACCACTTACAAAAGTTTTTCATGGAAGACTGCTAAGTATAATGATGAAAAAGAAGCTAGGAAGCATTATCAAGGATAATGAGGGAGAGCCCTTAAATGTTCACAAAGTAATGTCTTCACAACTGTTCGTTAACTGGAAAAAGAATCCCAAGGAAAACAGGAGGTTGACTATTGGGAGCAGCAGCAAGTCCTCTGCAAAGAAGAGGAAGGCAAGAGAGTTAGAAAGTTCTAAGTCTGGTGACTCTGAATTAGCATAAATCACACCAGCCAGAAAGAAATCTAGAGGTGTGAAAAAAACCAAGTCTCCACCAAGAAGTCTCTCCACCAAAGACAAGGATGAAGAAGAAAAAGTCTTGACTGCTGAAACCACAAAGCGAAGAAGCAACAGGCTGCTTCAAGAGCCATTCAAAAAGAAAGCTAAAATGGTAAACAGACAAGTTCCAGTTCCCCAAGGAAGCACATCTGACAAAGAAGAGGACATAGAGTCAAAGGACGAGAAGGGAACTGATAATCTCAAGACTGAGTCCCCTAGGAATGAATCCAATGATGAAGGTGAAACTGGATCCATAAAAGAAGATGTAAACTCAGCTGATAAAGAAGAATATGTAGGCCCTATGGCCAACTCTCAGAGTACTCACTTTGAAGTTGTTGAAAAATTGCAAGATGACCCATCTGAATGTTCAGATGCAAATGCTCCAACAAGCTCTCATGATGGATCAATTAATGATGAGGTTGAAAAAGAAATATTTGCCCCTGCTAATGATGAACCTCAAGAAAGTTTGAATGCTGACTCAAAGATCTCAGAGTCCGAAGAAGAAGAAGTATCTGAAACTCCTATTGCTGAACTTCCAACAAGAAGAAAGAGCTATAGATTACTTGCTCAAATTACCTCCAAAAGGAAAAATGATCACTCTAATGCTGTCATTGAATTGAGTGATGATGAGTCGGTATCACAGGAAGTAAGTGCTAAGGATGGATCCAGTGATGAAGAAGATGAATCAAAGAAAGATCTTGCTGAAGAAGATTCTGGAAATGAAATGCAGCAAGAAGAATACATGGATAAATCTGATGAAAGGAGTAAGAAAAATTTAAGCTCAAAAAGGGAAGAAATGGAGAAAGATTTCAATTCTGCACATTAGGAATCTGACGAAGTAAAATACTATCCTGTTCTCCCCCTAGCCAGAATAAGCAGAAGAATCGTAGTGTTAGTCTTTGATGAGCCACCAGCAGAACCACCAGCAAGATGGATAAGTCAAGGAAATGAACAACTTTGAGTTGTAAGAATGACCACAGATGAAGTACTTCACAACTGAAAAAACATGGAATTAGACTGCACAACAATAATGTATGACTCTGAAGACCTTCTGATGAGATGGTTCTTCCCGTGGATGCCATGGTTGAAGGCACATACTAATGCTGATGAGAGCTACTTCAGTTGGTGCTATTCTCAGTTTCCAAATCTAGAGTTGGTGTCACAAAACTTCCCAAGGGTAAAGAGTTTCGTTACAATGATGATCAAAACCAGCCTCACTAAAAAGTCTATAGACATGCTGGCAACCATTATATTCCCTACGATCATAGAATGGGCTCTGATGGAAGAAGGATCATGAGCAAGGACACAATCGTAGAGTCTTTTCCCTCTATTACTAAAAATGATCAAGATCAGGTTGAAGAGCTTCCCTCTGCTCGTGCACAAATGTCTAACATGCCATCATCCTCCAACAACAATTGGCACTCAACAATTTTTCAGATTCTCAACACTTTCAAAAATCTGTCCAAGGATGAAAATCATAGAGTCCAATCTAATGTTCAACAAGAGATTGCCCAACCAGATGACAAAATTCCCACAGAGCAAGAGCTACTAAAGAATTCTGATGAGTTGGTCAAGAAGATGTCTATCATCATTGAAGAAGCAAAGGTGTTGACAGAAGCAAGAGATAATGCTGTTCAAAGCAGACTCCATGCCGCTGTATCTGACATATCTCTTAAAGTCAAAGAGAGAGATCAAATCTATCTAAGGATCATGAATGAACAGAAGGAAGAAGCTCTACGAGCACAAAAAGCAAATGAAGAGCAACTCAAAGTCCTCTCCGACAAGATTGACAACATGAATCAGTCCGTCTCCATGCAACTTGAGTTAAGCCAACAAGAACTCAAGATTAAAGTTGGTAACTCCTCCTACATGATGGAGCAGCTTATGTCCAATATGGAGCAGCTCTCTCAAATGATTAATGACAAAAAGGGGGAGAAAAAGAGGCATAGAAAGGGGAAGAAAAATAGGCACTCTAGAAAGAGCAAGGAGAGCAGGAGCAAACAAGTTAAGAAGACAAAGAAGGAGAAAGCAGAAGAAAGAGATGGTTCATCAGGTGGGGGGAGCCTAAGGCTGAGGGGAAGCAAGTAGCCTGAACCATGAAAAAAAGAAAGGAATAGCTCCACATCCCAAGGGGAGCAAGGGAGCAGGAGCAAAGGAATCAAACAGATGAATAGCTGATCAACAGACATCCTGGAAGCATACATGGAACCAAAGAGGTATATGTTTAACTCGTTAGGTATGTTCGGGATCCAGGATGTAAAATGTCAGTGTATTAAATTCTACATCATTTTAAATGACATTCATGATTATCTATTTTAGAAATACAGCTGCTCACTGTATATAAGATTCATTCATAACATGCATATGCACTTATTATTTTTGTCATAATCAAATAGGGGGAGATTGTCAGGAATAAGCATGTGAATGATATTCCTATTTACATATGATTTGATTATGATATGTATATATATGAATGAATATGAAAGTATGCTTGCATTAAGAAAAGTTGTAAAGTCCTTTGATAGATAATAGAAACATATGTACAAGGACTTAGAATGAATTGATCAAATGTGTTAGGTTGATCCTACATAAGCAAAACAGCTTTGTAAAGTCCTTAAAAAGAAATGATGTACAAGGACTATAAATATAGAAAGATCAAGCATGTTAGGTTGATCTTATGATGTAATAGATAGGCTTGTCTGATCGTCGAGCACTACACCAGAAATCGTAGTCTGCCAGGAGAGTCAGGAATAACTAGAGAGCTATCGAGGCAGAATCGTATTCTGCAAGATAGTAGATCTCAGAGTTCATAGACTGTCAGGAGAGACGAGGAAGGATCGTAGTGTGTCGAGTAGTACTTCCTCGGAACCGTAGTCTACTGAGGAAGTCATGTTCAAAATCGTAGAGACAGCCTGCCTACGAGCCGACCGAGTATCTGCCAAAGCTAAGTCAAGAATCGTAGACTACCCTTAGAGTTGTAGAGTCTACTTATCATACCAAAGGCAGAGATCATAGTCGAGCAAGATCAGATGAAGACAACAAGCACAACGATAGAAATCGTAGTGTCAAGATCTGGTCTCAGAGTCGTAGTGTCTGCACAGCCAAAGCTGAATCGTAGAGTGCAGAACTAAGACCTCAACAGATGTGCTCGTAATGCCAAAGTAGAATCATAGAGCAAATACGATTCTCAATAAATGAGCACTCCCTGAATATCCAAAGGAATGAAGCCTCTGGTTGGTAATGCAAAGATACATCTCACTTGAAGAAAGCCAGAGAGCACTCAACGAGTGGCATATAAGCTAACAGAAGACCTAAGTACCAACCCAATCAGCATCAAGATTGAGTTGTGAAGCCATTCGAGATGAAGTCTTCCACAAGATGATCATAAGAAGACTTCAGTAGCTGACTAAGGAAAGTCAGCAGCATATGAAGTAGCTATAAAGTAGAAAGATGACAACGATCATAGAAGCAACCAAGATTGTAGTGTTTGCTAAATGCAGAAGGAACTAATAGAGTACACACTAAGATACTGGTTAGCCTCTGAAGAATAAGGCTAAAGTGATTAAGAATTGGGTCAGTCCATTGATGATAAATGAACGGGAGATCATAAGGAAAAAGCGAGCTGGACATGCCACAAATCTGAAGTGTCTTGTTATTCAGAAGAGGCCAAAGCAAGGAATCAAGCCATCAGTATCTGAAAACAGTCGAGGCAAACAGAAGTGATGAATCACTACACAAAAAGAGGAAGATGTGTTCTACCCTAAGAAATAAGTGAACTATCATATTGTTGTTTCTAAAAGGTAACAAGACACTACGATCAAGTCCATGAAGACATACATCAGAATCGTAGAGTTCGAAAAGCTGAAGGCTGAAGCATTGGAAACAGTTCAATCTGAAGGGTAATGTTCAGACAAGAGCTTATTGAGAGCATCGATGCAAGGACGACCTTTGATCGAGGAATCAGAAGGGTGAAATAAAGTAGTCGACCTGCCCAAGATATCAAAGTGACATATCTGACAGGGTTAGTGAAACAGCAGACTGCAGTGTTAGGAAGTCAGAAAAAGATGTCATGTCACATCTGCAGTCTGCACCAAATTACTCGAGATCTGAGAAGAAATTTGAATAACTTTCAACGGCTACTTTCCAATGGGAATATTGGGAAGCAGTATAAATCAACAGAGCTTCAAAGATCAAGAGTTGCTAATGATTGTATTATTATAGAATCGTTGAGTTGGTGAATGCTATTGTTGACTCTACGAGTTCCACCAAATATCAATAGAACAAGTCTTAGTGACAGTGAGACTACCAATGTGGAAGTGATGCAATTTTGAAGAAGGACTCATATAGATCAAAGCTTCACTCAACAAAGATGAGAATGCCACTAAAGATGGCTGCCAAGCTGAGAGCCGAGAAGGCCAAAAAGATAGCATTCAGAAAAGTGGCTGAGTACAAAGAAGATCAAGAGAGCCACTCTACAGATCACCAAGAACCGAAAGTGAAATCGAACAAGTCGCGAGAACCATATCTCGCAAAGTATTCAAGAAGGGTTCGAGGATTGCTAAGTGCTGAGCGACGAAGACAACTAAAAAGCACGAGACTTAGCAAACCCAGGATGGTGATGGTGCACAAATGACATCGATGAAGATAAGTCAAGAGAGTAAAGATCAATTTGCACCAAAGAAGAAGATGTGGTCCGGACTCAAGTCGAAAAGCTAAGAGGATCACACTAAGCTGCTAAGTACAAAAGATGTTCAGACCTTAATGACATCTTAGTAGCTCAGCACCACCAACAACAACAACAACTACAACAACAAGAAGCCAGGGCCTGAGGGGTCCTTGTCCGAAGGGACTAAATGAAGTTCCAAGCCTGCTGGGCTTGAAGTGTTCCTAGAGAACTAGAGAAGTTCCACGGCTGCTGGTGTGACGCCCCCAAAATAGGTCCAATCCATCCAACCTATTCTGAGTCACCTATTCTTATGATAACACGAGGTTGTATGTTATTAGACATCTTGTATGATAGTGGCAAAACACCCTTCCAAAGTTGGGTTCACCTCACCCTATTCGGTTCACCAAAATTAAATATCAAATGACGTATAGAATACGACACACTCATCTAAAGTTCTCAAGAAAATTATATCCATACTATTTAGGGAGAATCTCAACAGCTATAGACCACCGTTGTATTCCCCTGTTATCCCCGCTCGACCCGATAACACTCTTATTACCTGAAAGGAATTGTGTAGCAAAAGGGTGAGCACAACTAACTCAGTAAAGAATATTATGACTAAAGATAATTAAATTATCAATAGCCTTCATCAGTAATAAATCAGAGATTTAAAACATATGGTAGATGATAAAACTTTTCAACCATAGTTGCAGCGGAACGAGCAATCCATTAGAAGAGTCAAATAAACCATAAAGTCTATTATCTTCTCCATGTTAAAATTCCACCAACAATGTTTTATTCTTGTAACATCAATCAATAGTTCCTGTCCACAATCATGAGAATAACTCATAACCATAATTGTGGTTCCAAATTCCTTTTCTCATCCAGTATGAAGATAATTTTCATCACATGTCTTTACCTGAAACATCAAAGATCATGGTTATACCAAATCACAGTTCTTGTTCATAATCATACTAATAAATTCATCTTTGTACCACGGGCCAAAGATATTCATCAATAGTTCATCTTTGCACTACATGCCAAAGATATTCAACAAGAGGTCATCTTTGCACTACGGGCCAAAGATATTCATCAACCGTTCATCTTTGCACTACAGGCCAAAGATAATCAACAACTGGTCATCTTTGCACTACGGGCCAAAGATATTCATCAATAATTGATCTTTACACTACAGGCCAAAGATATTCATATCTCAAAGAAACATACAATCATTTTAGAATTTATATAAACCATAATTATAATCATGTTGATCAATTCACCTTTGCACTTTAAGCTAAAGATATTCAATTATAAATTCAATGGTCATGATCATACCATTCAACAATTCAACTTTGCACTACTGGCCAAAGAGAACCCATAGTCACGATCATACAAATAATCTACCCATCTTTACACTCAAGTCAAAGAGGAATATCATCATTAGGGTTATAAGAATGTTACATATGATAATAAAAATAATATAATCAACATATAGATTTAATTTCAAGAGTAAGATTCATAAATCAATGATTTCATAACACCTTAATCCAAATGTTATAAATCACTTAATAATCTCATAATCTAATATTATTAATATTACCATAATATTTCAATCATTTCTTAAACTTATAAACAATTTATTTTAATTATTTACAATTTACTAATTAATGCATTTAATCATCATAAAATGGCAAACTCATAAAATTTCATCACCAATAACCAAAACCCTCATCAAAAATCTGTATATACCTTATATAGGATTTCCAAGCCATAAAATCCTATTTTCCAATTTTGTTACTTCACATAACATATTTAATTCATTTACTCATAACTAGTCCATTTTCATGAAAAATACCAAATCAGTACAAACAATTTTTTTTTCCTGAGATTTAGCAGAATATAGTCCCATATTGAACATATATTTTTCTCAAAATTTTTAAAATTTATTTACTATTTTTCATATGGCCAAAATTGCCGAATATTTAGACATTTATCATAATTTGTACTTTTTTCCAAAAATTCCGAAATTTACAGAATATACTGATGTTATATAGATGTAATCCCAAATTTTTTTTTACCAATTTTACAGTTAACCACAAGGAGTTATAAGCGTTTACTTTTAAAATAGTCTTTTCTCATAAAATTCATAATTTTTAATCTATACATCCAAAAATCGTCATTTTTGGACACAATCAAGAAAACTCATCAAATTATCATTTTAAATTTTTCCAGAATTTTTGAGGGTTGGAAAAATTACAAAACTGAAAAACATAATAACCCTTACAATCCCCTACCTCAAAGAAACAGTACTTCAAAATGAAATGTCAGATATGATGCTTGAATGAAACTTGTACTGAATAGAAACTCTCAAAGTATCTAAATACTCACAAAATACGCTCCATAATATAGAGAGAGAAAGAGAGAAAGCTTATGTTTCTGGTGTGATTTTCAATTCTAACTTAGCCCTCTATTTATAGGAAAATGTTAAGACGCATCAAGCGAGACTTGACTCGCTACTTGATGATGGCTTTATCTGCTGCTATTGCCACCCACCACATATGAATTAGAATTTCAGAAC
This sequence comes from Panax quinquefolius, assembly GCA_020205615.1. Lineage (NCBI taxonomy): Eukaryota > Viridiplantae > Streptophyta > Magnoliopsida > Apiales > Araliaceae > Panax > Panax quinquefolius. The sequence goes on from CM035163.1 coordinate 33,548,695, forward strand.
ATTTCTTCACCAACCATAGGTGGAGCCCACGTATTCTAGAATTTTCCACCAAAATGATAAATTCTGAAACTTCAACAATTTCTGAACCAGTCACCTCTTAAAATTCATAACAATTTATATGTTCATTTTTAACTGTTCAAAATTTGTGGACATATACTCAACTTATATATGTATAACATATCCAAAAATCACAACGATCCAATCGGTCAAATTAAAATTATAACTCACATGATATATCACAAGAACAACGGTTTTATTTTTAATACATCTTTTTCGACAAAAAATATCTTGATAAAACACCTCAACATTAATTCCTTCATTTATAACCACATAAATAAATCCATCATTTATATCCACATCAAATAAATATTTCTTTATCATATAAATCAATAATTAATTATTTACAAATAATATTACGTAATCACAATTATGACAATCGTCGCCGCTTTCGGAAAGAGGGGGGCTTTTCGATAAGGATTTCTCCTCTTCTTGGCGCCTGAATTAGGTGACCAAACCTCTCATTGATGTAACTTTCTAGACATTGCCAATAATGCTATCTAATAATATTATTCAAATAATATGAATTATTGATCCGATAATGGGAAATCTTGTGTGCGTGACAATTATTGAAACAACAATAATATAAAATATCAACGTAGCAATTATTAAATCAATAAAATTAAATATTGAGCAATAATTATCGTAATAATTATTGAGTAGTGTCTTCTTACGTAAGAATCAATAATTCAAAATATTATGCAATCTGGTAAAGCATCTTTACGCAACCACACGACATTCTTTGTATTTTAACCAACGGGTATTCCAACAAAGGTTAAGCGGTAATAACTACGTCGTTATTTATAAAAACTCAAACTTGTCATTTTCTTCATCCGACAATTATTCTGTTATGGGGCCCACAAATGACTACGTCGTCGTACGAATATTCCCCGACAACAAGAATATTCCATGACCAAACGAATATTCCCCGACAGAAATGAGTATTTTATAACCACTTGCGTATTTTGAGAATTTTACATATATCACCATTAACTTTAAACTTCTATCAATTTAACCATTTACTGAATAATAATTATAAGAAAAATTGAATACTTTTATTTCATTGAACTAACTCTAAAATTGAACTGCTTACCATTGAACTAACTCTACGAACAATGTATGTATGATTATGATTTTATGAATGAAGAGGATCTTTTACTTATTCTGTTGTGCTTGAAAAGATACGAAATAAACAGAAAAGTATTTGGAATCAAAAAGGATCTATTCAACCCCCCCCCCCCCCTTCTAGATCTATTGTGCCTACTGGGAACTAACATGAATTATTCACATGCTATATTTAAGGAATGACTTTCAACAACGAATAAGAATTTATAGAATGCTAGAAATTTTCATGCAAATATAAAGGACTTGGATCCATTAGGAAGATTCACATAGACTATAAATACACTTTTGGGTTAATAAATAAAACCAAATATATCATTTTAGACCAGCCCAAAAAAACAACCCTGCTAAAAAAAATCAATCCATGCAAAATATAATATTTCTAGCAAAGTATATTATCTTCATGTACAAATATATAAATTAGTCAAGATAAATCAAATAAGACCATTACACAAACCCAAATATATTGTCATTATTAAAAACACAAAAGGTATAAACCAACACACTATATTAATAATAAGGAGTTTACAATACTCCTCTCAAGTTTGCGTCCTAAAACATGAGGTTACACAATATTATGATCTCTACGGTACAAATTTTTACATGTCATAAAAGTTGCAAAACTCTCTCTTCTATGATGCAATTTTTTACACAGAATATAAAAACTGCAAAAATCATCCCTCATATGCTATAATTTTTTTGCACGGAATATAAAAGTTCCAAAAATCCTCCATCTCACGATACAATTTTTTTTTGCGCAGAATATAAAAGTTGTAAAAATCATTTCCCTCACAAGAACCAAAAACCCAAAACCCTCAACTCTTAGAATGCTACATGATGTTTAGTTGTGCTACCCTTTAACAACTAAACATAAGACTTTATTTGTAGAAAACTCACAAGAATCCTCTTCCTATTTAAAATAGGAGACTTCCAAAATAAAATCTCTACTATGAATTAAATAGATTCCTTTTTAAAATAATACTTTTATTAAAAATAGAATTCTTCCTTTCATTAGGAATATTTTTAATAGAATTCGAGAAGTATTTCAAGTATTTCCCATTCGACTTCAATCCCTAAATACGTCAACTTCATCTTTAAATAGAATTCGAAAAGTATCCCAACAAGTGAAGGAATGAGTGGAATTGGATGAGAAGGATAATTGTTTTTCCCAAAAAAATTAGAAAGATGTACTTTTCCTTCCCTTACCTCTACATTAAAACTCACAACCAGGCCATAAAGACTTGGATTCCTACCTCTACTTTGTACTATGTCCTTAAGACAATTATGCCCTCTGTATGGTGCTCAGAGTTGACAACAGTTGTCTCCCAGAGGATACAATGACTCAGTATATCTTAAGCGACCTTCTGACAAAAGATATACACAACGAACCAAACCAATGCTCTAACTCTCTCTTTTTAGAACTATGAAAATGATGAAAAATGAAACTTAAATAATAATGAATACTAAGATGCTTGAGAAATTGAGTGAGTATGAAGGTCGCCCCTCCTATCTATTTATAGGAGGGTTGGTGACCATTGGAAGGGTGTCAGCCCTTTGAAAAGGCATAGGATGCCACCGAAAAGGCATATATGACATCCATTGGTCAAAACGACGTAGTTTTGATCATATCGCACGATATAAAAGGGCGTCCATTCGAAGACATGTAAAAACGCACGTAGTTTTAATATTCATCAACCAAAACTACGTAGTTTTACTTTAGTAGAAAAAAACCACCAAAACGACGTAGTTTTGGGCCTTTATTCAAATATAATGATATCTTGATTCCTCAAAATGACACCGCTTTTGATTATACCGCTTCTCAAAACGACCACGCTTTTGATAATATAATAAATACAACATTCAAAACGACTACGCTTTTGATAAACGAATTAAATAAATAGAATTTAAATAAATTTTAATTAAAAATTTAAATAAATTTTGTCTAAAAGATATATTAGACGCAGACGCCTTGCGACCTCGTACACAAGCTCGAGCCCGAGCCCGGTGCCGGACGGCCGGCGGCATGCACAGGCGTGTAGGGTTCGAACTAGCCTTGCTAGGTCCTCTCCCTTCCAGAAAAGTGGGGTGCCCCTTGGGGCCCAAACCCAAGAGCACTTTCCTTGTATATAAACATATAAAATATTTAATTCTAACCTATGTGGGACTTGGTTTTTCCCACATGTATTTATTAACTTTTATTGTGATCTTTGGGAGTTAATATCTCATTCATTACTCCATGGATTTGAGCTTCCAAATACTTAATTTAATCTACTCATGGAGTAGAACACATTAATATATTAAAACATTAAAATTAATTAATGACTCCTATATTAAATTAGGCTCAAATTCCAACAATCCCCCACATGAATGATATTGACTGCCAGCCTTATGCAAATGTTATGCAGACTCTGAGAGAGAGACAGAATTATAAATCATCTGTATTGAGAGAGGTAGCTTTTGGCTTTGAACCTTCGCTTGTGAAAACTATCGGGTTTACTGATTGTCCAGTGAACGTGATGTCTTGAACTGTCCAACCGTTTGTGTAAATCGAGACAATAGTAATTCACACAGAATCTTTCTAGACACTATTTAGTTCTCATGATTTTTTTCAATTTGGCCCCGAACAATCCCGGATTTATGAGTGCTTTAGAGAAGTATAGCCTTATCCTTCTCATAGAATTGGCCCAGTTCATAGAAGTATACCCATTCTTAGTGTCCTTGACATACACACATTTGTCACACTCATTTATTTTGAAACCATTTGATAACATTACATTATCAAATTTTTCATGCCATTGTTTAGGTGCTTATTTTTAATCCATACAAAGATTTTACAAGCCGACAAACTTTCTTTTCTTGTCCTGGAACAATAAATCCTTCTGGTTGTTCCATGTAGATTTTTTCTTCTAAATCTCCATTTAAGAAAGCTGTTTTTACATCCATTTGATGTATTTCTAAATTATATATAGCTTCAATGGCTATTAACATCCTAATTGAGGATATTCTTGTCACATGAGAGTAAGTATCAAAATAATCCAAACCCTCCTTTTGTCTGTATCCTTTGATTACAAGTCTTGCTTTATATTTGTCTATAGATCGATCTGCTTTCATTTTCTTCTTGAATATCCACTTATATCCAAGAGGTTTAGATCCTGGTGGGAGATCTACTAATTCCCACGTATGATTATGCAAAATGGATTCCACTTCACTATTTATAGCCTCTTTTCCAATATGGAGCTTCAGGACTCGATATTGCTTCTTTATAGGTTTGAGGCTCATTTTCTAACAAATAGGTTAGAAAATCCGAACCAAAAGATTTTGATGTTCTAAACGCGTTTACTACGCCTAGGTTCATCAATATCTTCTAAACCATGATTACTTGTCGATATGACATCATAAGTTCTTTTATTTGAACTTATTCCTTGTTCGTTAGAATTTGGCTCTTGTTCCTTTTTATTAGGAAATCTTGCTTTCAAAGAATTCAAATATCTTTTGACTCAATAATCATATTTTGATGTATTTCCTCTATTTTTGATTTATTAACCAAAAATCTATAAGCACTACTATTATTAGCATAACCTATGAATATACAATCTATTGTTTTTGGTCCTATTTTCACCTTTTTGGGTGGAGGAACCATTACTTTTGCTAAACACCCCCACACTTTTAAGTGTTTATAAAGACTACTTACGTCCTTTCCATAATTCATAGGGTGTAACATTAGACTTCTTTTGAGGTATTCGGTTGAGAATATAATTTCTTTGAAAGAATTGCTTCCCCACAAATTACGAGGTAGCCCGAAACTAATAACAATGCATTCATCATTTCTTTTAAAGTTCTATTCTTTCTTTCTCGCAACACCATTTTGTTTTGGTGAATAAGGTGCATTGTTTGGTGTATTATACCATGTTATGAACAAATTTCAACAAAAGGAAATTCATATTCCCCACCTCTATCACTTCTAACTATCTTGATCTTTTTATCAAGTTGATTCTCAACCTCATTTTTGTAATGTTTAAACATTTCCAAAGCCTCATCTTTACTTCTCAATAAGTAAACATAACAATATCTTGTACGATCATCTATAAAAGTGATAAAGTATTTCTTACCTCCTCTTGTTTGTATATACTTTAAATCACAAATATCAGTATGTATTAATTCAAGAGGTTCTGTACTTCTTTCAATTGATTTAAAAGAAGATTTCCTAAGTTTTGCCTCAACGCAAATTTCACATTTATGATTAGAGTTAATCTCACATTTTGGCAAACATTCCATATTAATTAATCTACGTATAGTATTATAATTAACATGTCCTAATCTACCATGCCATAAATTAGATGACTCAATCATATAAGCAGAAGATGTAATTTTATTAATATTGGAAGGTATAACCGTCATTACATTCATTTTGAAGAGCCCATTGCTCATATAACCCTTCCCCACATACATCCTATTTTTAGTTAATACAAATTTGTCTGATACAAAGACTAATTTAAATCCCTTTTGACTAAGAAGGGATCCTGACACTAAATTTTTCCTAATATCAGGCACATGGAGCACGTTGTTGAGGGTGAGTTCCTTGCCAGATGTCATCTTCAGAATCACCTTTCCTCGTCCAGCTATCTTTGATGAAGAAGAATTTTCCATGTATAGATGTTCTCCATTCTCAATTTCTTGATATGTGGAGAACATCTTCCTGTCGGAACACACGTGGTGGGTTGCTCCAGTATCCACCCACCATTCTCTTGGATTTTCAACCATATTTATTTACGACACTGTTCATTTGAAAGGTTCATTTCAGAAACATCTTGAAGAAGACTATCCACTTCCATTACATTGGCTTGTGCAGACTTCTTGTTCTGGTCTTTACGTTTTCGACAATCCTTTGCCCTATGTCCGGGCTTGTCACAGATGTAGCATTTGCCTTGGAACTTTTTATTTGTTCCCTGCTGAGGCCCATTCTCGGAGAATTTCCTCTTTTTGGACTTCGGACCTTGTTCCACCACGTTTGCTTTATATTCTACAAAGGCCTTTCCTGTTTTCTTTTCAGAGGCTCGGTTGTCCTCTTCTATCCTTAATCTTACGATTAAGTCTTCAAGTTTCATCTCTTTGCGTTTATGCTTGAGATAATTTTTAAAATCTTTCCACATAGGTGGTAGTTTTTCTATAATAGCAGCAACTTGGAAAGATTCACTTAGAGACATGCCTTCTGCATGTATTTCATGCAGGATTACCTATAATTCTTGGACTTGGTTGATGACTGCCTTGGAATCCACCATCTTGTAGTCCAAAAACCTACCAACTACGAATTTCTTCGTGCCAACATCTTCTGTTTTATACTTTTTATCCAAGGAATCCCATAATTCTCTTGTTGTTTTAAGAGAACTATACACATTGTATAATGTGTTATCTAATCCATTAAGGATATAATTTCGGCACAAAAAATCTGCATGTTTCCATGCATCTATTGCGGCAACAACTTGCCGGTCTGTTTCATCTTCTTTGAGCACAAGGGGATCTTCGTGAAGAAACCTCGCCAAGTTTAAAGTTGTAATATAAAACAACATCTTTTGTTGCCATCTTTTTAATTCCGTTCCATTGAACTTTTCTGGTTTTTCACCATGGTTCACAGGAACATTTGGTATAGAAGGTGTAGAAGAAGAACCAATTATAGTAACAGAATTGGTATCCATATTTCTTGCAAATATATATATATATATATATATATATATATATATAAATTAATTGTCTTAAGATTGTTAGTAACCTCAAAAGGAAATTATATATATATTTAAATGAACTTATCTTGCAGTAATTGATTTGTCAAGGCTAGTACTTTGTACTATGTCCTTAAGACAATTATCCCCTCCGTATGGTGCTCAGAGTTGACAACACTTGTCTCCCAGGATACAATGACTCCGTATATCTTAGCAGCACTACAAAAGATATACACAACGAACCAAACTGAATGCTCTAACTCTCTCTCTTTTAGAACTATGAAAATGATGAAAAACAGAACTTAAATAATAATGAATACTAAGATGCTTGAGAAATTGAGTGAGTATGAAGGCTGCCCCCTCCTATCTATTTATAGGAGGGTTGGTGACCATTTGGAAGGGTGTCTAGCCCTTTGAAAAGGCATAGGATGCCACTAAAAAGGCATATATGACATCCATTGGTCAAACGACGTAGTTTTGATCATATATGCGAAATATAGGCGCGTCCATTCGGACATGTAAAACGACGTAGTTTTAATATTCACTAAACCAAAACTACGTTGTTTTACTTTAGTAGAAAAGGCGCGACCAAAACGAGCGTAGTTTTGGGCCGCTTATTCAAAATATCGATATCTGATTCCTCAAAACGCGACCTTTGCTTTTGATTATACCTTCTCAAAACGACACAGTTTTTGATAATATAATAAATACAACGTTCAAAACGACACAGTTTTGATAATAGAATTAAATAAATAGAATTTAAATAAATTTTAATTAAAAATTTAAATAAATTTTGTCTAAAAATATATATACACGACCCAGACCCGACCCGACCGTTGCCACGCGCATTTAACCGGCCGGCCCGATAGAGCCGAGCAGTTTGACGGCATGGCGGGCGGCATGTGAGGGTTCGAACCTAGCCTTGGCTAGGTCCTCTCCCTTCCACAAAAGTGGGGTGCCCCTTGGGGCCCAAACCCAAGAGCACTTTCTTTGTATATAAACATATAAAATATTTAATTCCTAACCTATGTGGGACTTGGTTTTTCCCACATGCATTTATTATCTTTTATTATGATCTTTGGGAGTTAATATCTCATTCATTACTCCATGGATTTGAGCTTCCAAATACTTAATTTAATCTACTCATGGAGTAGAACACATTAATATATTAAAACATTAAAATTAATTAATGACACCTATATTAATTTAGGCTCAAATTCCAACAATCCCCACATGAATGATATTGACTTGCCAGCCTTATGCAAATGTTATGCGACTCTGAGAGAGAGACAAAATTAGAAATCATCTTGTATCGAGAGAGGTAGCTTTTGGCTTTGAACCTTCCTTGTGAAAACTATCGGGTTTACTGGTTGTCCAGTGAACGTGATGTCTTGAATCTATCCAACCGCTTTATTATAAAAAGAGACAATAGTAATTCACACGAATCTTTCTAGACACTATTTGGTTCTCATGATTTTGTTCATTTGGCCCCGAACAATCCGGATTTATGAGTGCTTTAGAGAAGTATAGCCTTATCCTTCTCTATAGAATTGGCCCGATTCACACTCACATAGTGATTCTTAATAAGAGTATCCCCGCCATACTCCACATGTTTATCAAGATTTAAGAATCATTAAAACAAAAGCTTATCCTCATAACACTGCGGTATCACTATCTCGTATCATAGGAATGAAGCGAAGAAAAAATAATTTTCTTCATAGTGATTTGGTTGAATCATTCACAATTTAGTTGTCCCTTTGAACCTAGATCTTGGGATCTCCAGTTAACTAGGTTGGGTTTCCATCATGATGATCCTTGTTTATAGGCTTTAAACTCATTCCCCTCGAAGTTATTTTTACTTGCTCTCTAGTCAAACCTTTAGTCAACGGATCCGCTATATTTTCTTTCGACTTTATGTACTCAATAGACATAATGCCGTTAGAGAGCAATTGTTTTATGGTATTGTGTCTACGACGAATATGTCTAGACTTACCATTATACATGTGACTCTGTGCCCTTCCAATTGCTGATTGACTATCACAATGAATACAAATAGGCGGCACAGGTTTAGGCCACATAGGAATATCTTCTAAAAAGTTACGAAGCCATTCAGCTTCTTCTCTCTTATCCAATGCAATAAACTCAGATTCCATCGTTGATCGAGCAATGCATATCTGTTTAGAAGATTTCCATGATCTTGCTCCTCCACTTAGTGTAAACACAAAACCACTTGTGGATTTAGAGTCTTTTTTATCAGATATCGATTAGCATCACAATATCCTTCAAGTCTGCTGGATATCTTGAGTAATGCAATCCAAAATTTTGAGTGTATTTTAAATACCTTAAAACTCTTATAATCGCTTTCCAGTGATTTTGTCCTGGATTGCTTGTAAATCTACTCAATTTATTGACAGCTTGTGCTATGTCAGGACGTGTACAATTCATTAAATACATAAGACTTCCAATTATTTGTGCATACTCAGGTTGTGATATGCTCTCTCCTTTATTTTTAAACAAGTGTAGATTTATATCTACCGGTGTTCCCACAGGATTACAATCATATTGATTGAATTTCCTGAGTATTTTCTCAATATAGTGTGATTGTGATAACACTAATCCATTCGATGTTTTAGAAATCTTAATTCCTAATATTACATCCAAACACCCATGTCTTTTCATGTCAAATATATTATTTAACATTCTTTTAGTAGTTTTAATGATATCATTATTACTACCCATAATGAGCATATCATCTACATAAAGACAAATAATAATATACCCATTCTTAGTGTCCTTGACATACACACATTTGTCACACTCATTTATTTTGAAACCATTTGATAACATTGCATTATCAAATTTTTCATGCCATTGTTTAGGTGCTTGTTTTAATCCATACAGAGATTTTACAAGTAAATAAACTTTTTTTCTTGTCTGGAACAATAAATCCTTCGGTTGTTCCATGTAGATTTCTTCTTCTAAATCTCCATTTAAGAAAGCTGTTTTTACATCCATTTGATGTATTTCTAAATTATATATAGCTTCAATGGCTATTAACATCCTAATTGAGGATATTCTTGTCACATGAGAGTAAGTATCAAAATAATCCAAACCCTCCTTTTGCCTGTATCCTTTGATTACAAGTCTTGCTTTATATTTGTCTATAGATCCATCTGCTTTCATTTTCTTCTTGAATATCCACTTATATCCAAGAGGTTTAGATCCTGGTGGGAGATCTACTAATTCCCACGTATGATTATGCAAAATGGATTCCACTTCACTATTTATAGCCTCTTTCCAATATGGAGCTTCAGGACTCGATATTGCTTCTTTATAGGTTTGAGGCTCATTTTCTAACAAATAGGTTAGAAAATCCGGACCAAAAGATTTTGATGTTCTAGCACGTTTACTACGTCTAGGTTCATCAATATCTTCTAAACCATGATTACTGTCAGTAACAGCATCATAAGTTCTTTTATTTGAACTTGTTCCTTGTTCGTTAGAACTTGGCTCTTGTTCCTTTTTATTAGGAAATACTGTTTCAAAGAATTCAGCGTCTTTTGACTCAATAATCATATTTTCATGTATTTCCTCTATTTTTGATTTATTAACCAAAAATCTATAAGCACTACTATTATTAGCATAACCTATGAATATACAATCTATTGTTTTTGGTCCTATTTTCACCTTTTTGGGTGGAGGAACCATTACTTTTGCTAAACACCCCACACTTTTAAGTGTTTATAAAGACGGCTTACGTCCTTTCCATAATTCATAGGGTGTAACATTAGACTTCTTTTGAGGTATTCGGTTGAGAATATAATTTCTTTGAAAGAATTGCTTCCCCCACAAATTACGAGGTAGCCCGAACTTAATAACAATGCATTCATCATTTCTTTTAAAGTTCTATTCTTTCTTTCTTTCTGCAACACCATTTTGTTGTGGTGAATAAGGTGCAGATTGTTTGGTGTATATACCATGTGTTGTGAACAAATTTTTCAACAAAAGGAAATTCATATTCCCCACCTCTCACTTCTAACTATCTTGATCTTTTTATCAAGTCAAGTTGATTCTCAACCTCATTTTTGTAATGTTTAAACATTTCCAAAGCCTCATCTTTACTTCTCAATAAGTAAACATAACAATATCTTGTCTGATCATCTATAAAAGTGATAAAGTATTTCTTACCTCCTCTTGTTTTATATACTTTAAATCACAAATATCGGTATGTATTAATTCAGAGGTTCGTACTTCTTTCAATTGATTTAAAGAAGATTTCCTAAGTTTTGCCTCAACGCAAATTTCACATTTATGATTAGAGTTAATCTCACATTTTGGCAAACATTCCATATTAATTAATCTACGTATAGTATTATAATTAACATGTCTAATCTACCATGCCATAAATTAGATGACTTCAATCATATAAGCAGAAGATGTAATTTTATTAATATTGGAAGGTATAACGGTCATTACATTCATTTTGAAGAGCCCATTGCTCATATAACCCTTCCCCACATACATCCCATTTTTAGTTAATACAAATTTGTCTGATACAAAGACTAATTTAAATCCCTTTTGACTAAGAAGGGATCCTGACACTAAATTTTTCCTAATATCAGGCACATGGAGCACGTTGTTGAGGGTGAGTTCCTTGCCAGATGTCATCTTCAGAATCACCTTTCCTTGTCCAGCTATCTTTGATGAAGAAGAATTTCCCATGTATAGATGTTCTCCATTCTCAATTTCTTGATATGTGGAGAACATCTTCCTGTCGGAACACACGTGGCGGGTTGCTCCAATATCCACCCACCATTCTCTTGGATTTTCAACCATATTTATTTCTGACACAACCGCTGAAAGGTTCATTTCAGAAACATCTTGAAGAAGACTATCCACTTCCGTTACATTGGCTTGTGCAGACTTCTTGTTCTGGTCTTTGCGTTTTCGACAATCCTTTGCCCTATGTCCGGGCTTGTCACAGATGTAGCATTTGCCTTGGAACTTTTTATTTGTTCCCTGCTGAGGCCCATTCCCGGAGAATTTCCTCTTTTTGGACTTCGGACCTTGTTCCACCACGTTTGCTTTATATTCTACAAAGGCCTTTCCTGTTTTCTTTTCAGAGGCTCGGTTGTCCTCTTCTATCCTTAATCTTACGATTAAGTCTTCAAGTTTCATCTCTTTGCGTTTATGCTTGAGATAATTTTTAAAATCTTTCCACATAGGTGGTAGTTTTTCTATAATAGCAGCAACTTGGAAAGATTCACTTAGAGACATGCCTTCTGCATGTATTTCATGCAGGATTACCTGTAATTCTTGGACTTGGTTGATGACTGCCTTGGAATCCACCATCTTGTAGTCAAAACACACTTACTACTGAATTTCTTCGTGCCAGCATCTTCTGTTTTATACTTTTTATCCAAGGAATCCCATAATTCTCTTGCTGTTTTAAGAGAACTATACACATTGTATAATGTGTTATCTAATCCATTAAGGATATAATTTCGGCACAAAAAATCTGCATGTTTCCATGCATCTATTACAACAGACAACAACTTGCGGTGCATTTCATCTTCTTTGAGCACAGGGGGATCTTCGTGAAGAAACCTCGCCAAGTTCAAAGTTGTAAGATAAAACAACATCTTTTGTTGCCATCTTTTAAATTCCGTTCCATTGAACTTTTCTGGTTTTTCACCATGGTTCACAGGAACATTTGGTATAGAAGGTGTAGAAGAAGAACCAATTATAGTAACAGAATTGGTATCCATATTTCTTGCAAATATATATATATATATATAAAATTAATTGTCTTAAGATTGTTAGTAACCTCAAAAGGAAATTATATATATATTTAAATGAACTTATCTTGCAGTAATTGATTTGTCAAGGCTAGTACTTTGTACTATGTCCTTAAGACAATTATGCCCTCCGTATGGTGCTCAGAGTTGACAGCACTTGTCTCCCAGGATACAATGACTCCGTATATCTTAGCAGCACTACAAAAGATATACACAACGAACCAAACTGAATGCTCTAACTCTCTCTCTTTTAGAACTATGAAAATGATGAAAAACAGAACTTAAATAATAATGAATACTAAGATGCTTGAGAAATTGAGTGAGTATGAAGGCTGCCCCCTCCTATCTATTTATAGGAGGGTTGGTGACCATTTGGAAGGGTGTCTAGCCCTTTGAAAAGGCATAGGATGCCACTGAAAAGGCATATATGACATCCATTGGTCAAAACGACGTAGTTTTGATCATATGCAGTATAGGCGCGTCCATTCGGACATGTAAAACGACGTAGTTTTAATATTCACTAAACCAAAACTACGTAGTTTTACTTTAGTAGAAAAGGCGCGACCAAAAAAAGCGTAGTTTTGGGCCGCTTTATCAAATATCGATATCTGGATTCCTCAAAAGCGACACGCTTTTGATTATATCACTTCTCAAAACGACACAGTTTTGATAATATAATAAATACAGCGTTCAAAACGACACAGTTTTGATAATAGAATTAAATAAATAGAATTTAAATAAATTTTAATTAAAAATTTAAATAAATTTTGTCTAAAAAGATATATACAGGACCCAGACCCACGACCCTCGTGCCTCGTGCCACGAGCAGGCGGCTGAGCCGGGACGGACGGACTGAGACGGCCATGGCCAGTGGTTCGAACCTAGCCTTGGCTAGGTCCTCTCCCTTCCACAAAAGTGGGGTGCCCCTTGGGGCCCAAACCCAAGAGCACTTTCCTTGTATATAAACATATAAAATATTTAATTCCTAACCTATGTGGGACTTGGTTTTTCCCACATGTATTTATTATCTTTTATTATGATCTTTGGGAGTTAATATCTCATTCATTACTCCATGGATTTGAGCTTCCAAATACTTAATTTAATCTACTCATGGAGTAGAACACATTAATATATTAAAACATTAAAATTAATTAATGACACCTATATTAATTTAGGCTCAAATTCCAACAATCCCCCACATGAATGATATTGACTGCCAGCCTTATGCAAATGTTATGCAGACTCTAAGAGAGAGAGACAGAATTAGAAATCATCTGTATCGAGAGAGGTAGCTTTTGGCTTTGAACCTTCCTTTGTGAAAACTATCGGGTTTACTGGTTGTCCAGTGAACGTGATGTCTTGAACTGTCCAACCGTTTGTGTAAATCGAGACAATAGTAATTCACACAGAATCTTTCTAGACACTATTTGGTTCTCATGATTTTGTTCATTTTGGCCCCGAACAATCCGGATTTATGAGTGCTTTAGAGAAGTATAGCCTTATCCTTCTCATAGAATTGGCCCAGTTCACACTCACATAGGTGATTCTTAATAAGAGTATCCTGCCATGCTCCACATGTTTATCAAGATTTATGAATCATTAAAACAAAGCTTATCCTGTAATTGCTGCAGGTATCATTATCTCGTATCATAGGAATGAGCAGAAGAAAATAAATTTCTTCATAGTGATTTGGTTGAATCATTCACAATTTAGTTGTCCCTTTGAACCTAGATCTTGGGATCTCCAGTCAACTAGGTTGGGTTTCCATCATGACGATCCTTGTTTATAGGCTTTAAACCCATTCCCCTCGAAGTTATTTTTACTTGCTCTCTAGTCAAACCTTTAGTCAACGGATCCGCTATATTTTCTTTCGACTTTATGTACTCAATAGACATAATGCCGTTAGAGAGCAATTGTTTTATGGTATTGTGTCTACGACGAATATGTCTAGACTTACCATTATACATGTGACTCTGTGCCCTTCCAATTGCTGATTGACTATCACAATGAATACAAATAGGTGGCACAGGTTTAGGCCACATAGGAATATCTTCTAAAAAGTTATGAAGCCATTCAGCTTCTTCTCCAAAATTATCGATGCAATAAACTTCAGATTCCATCGTTGATCGAGCAATGCATATACATTTAGAAGATTTCCATGATCTTTGCTCCTCCACCTAGTGTAAACACAAAACCACTTGTGGATTTAGAGTCTTTTGTATCCGATATCCAATTCGCATCACAATATCCTTCAAATCTTCTTTGATATCTTGAGTAATGCAATCAAAAATTTTGAGTGTATTTTAAATACCTTAAAACTCTTATAATCGCTTTCCGTGATTTTGTCTGGATTGCTTGTAAATCTACTCAATTTATTGACGACTTGTCTTATGTCGGGACGTGTACAATTCATTAAGTACATAAGACTTCCAATTATTTGTGCATACTCGGGTTTGTGATATGCTCTCTCCTTTATTTTTAGACAAGTGTAGATTTATATCTACTGTTTCCCCACAGATTACAATCATATTGATTGAATTTCACGAGTATTTTCTCAATATAGTGTGATTGTGATAACACTAATCCATTCGATGTTTTAGAAATCTTAATTCCTAATATTACATCTAAGAACACCCATGTCTTTCATATCAAATATATTATTTAACATTCTTTTAGTAGTTTTAATGATATCATTATTACTACCCATAATGAGCATATCATCTACATAAAGACAAATAATAACATACCCATTCTTAGTGTCCTTGACATACACACATTTGTCACACTCATTTATTTTGAAACCATTTGATAACATTGCATTATCAAATTTTTCATGCCATTGTTTAGGTGCTTGTTTTAATCTATATAGAGATTTTACAAGCCGACAAACTTTTTTTTCTTGTCCTGGAACAATAAATCCTTCTTGTTGTTCCATGTAGATTTCTTCTTCTAAATCTCCATTTAAGAAAGCTGTTTTTACATCCATTTGATGTATTTCTAAATTATATATAGCTGCAATGGCTATTAACATCCTAATTGAGGATATTCTTGTCACAAGAGAGTAAGTATCAAAATAATCCAAACCCTCCTTTTGCCTGTATCCTTTGATTACAAGTCTTGCTTTATATTTGTCTATAGATCCATCTGCTTTCATTTTCTTCTTGAATATCCACTTATATCCAAGAGGTTTAGATCCTAGTGGGAGATCTACTAATTCCCGTATGATTATGCAAAATGGATTCCACTTCACTATTTATAGCCTCTTTTTCAATATGGAGCTTCAGGACTCGATATTGCTTCTTTATAGGTTTGAGGCTCATTTTCTAACAAATAGGTTAGAAAATCCGGACCAAAAGATTTTGATGTTCTAAAGCGTTTACTACGTCTAGGTTCATCAATATCTTCTAAACCATGATTCTTGTCGATAATGACATCATAAGTTCTTTTATTTGAACTTGTTCCTTGTTAGTTTAGAACTTGGCTCTTGTTCCTTTTTATTAGGAAATCTTGTTTCAAAGAATTGAAATATCTTTTGACTCAATAATCATATTTTCATGTATTTCCTCTATTTTTGATTTATTAACCAAAAATCTATAAGCACTACTATTATTAGCATAACCTATGAATATCTGATCTATTGTTTTTGGTCCTATTTTCACCTTTTTTTGGGTGGAGGAACCATTACTTTTGCTAAACACCCCCACACTTTTAAGTGTTTATAAGACTGACTTACGTCCTTTCCATAATTCATAGGGTGTAACATTAGACTTCTTTTGAGGTATTCGGTTGAGAATATAATTTCTGAAAGAATTGCTTCCCCCCCCAAAATTACGAGGTAGCCCGAACTTAATAAAAATGCATTCATCATTTCTTTTAAAGTTCTATTCTTTCTTTCTGCAACACCATTTTGTTGTGGTGAATAAGGTGCGATTGTTTGGTGTATTATACCATGTTGTGAACAAATTTCAACAAAAGGAAATTCATATTCCCCACCTCTATCACTTCTAACTATCTTGATCTTTTTATCAAGTTGATTCTCAACCTCATTTTTGTAATGTTTAAACATTTCCAAAGCCTCATCTTTACTTCTCAATAAATAAACATAACAATATCTTGTGCAATCATCTATAAAAGTGATAAAGTATTTCTTACCTCCTCTTGTTTGTATATACTTTAAATCACAAATATCAGTATGTATTAATTCAAGAGGTTTTGTACTTCTTTCAATTGATTTAAAAGAAGATTTCCTAAGTTTTGCCTCAACGCAAATTTCACATTTATGATTAGAGTTAATCTCACATTTTGGCAAACATTCCATATTAATTAATCTACGTATAGTATTATAATTAACATGTCCTAATCTACCATGCCATAAATTAGATGACTCAATCATATAAGCAGAAGATGTAATTTTATTAATATTGGAAGGTATAACAGTCATTACATTCATTTTGAAGAGCCCATTGCTCATATAACCCTTCCCCACATACATCCCATTTTTAGTTAATACAAATTTGTCTGATACAAAGACTAATTTAAATCCCTTTTGACTAAGGGATCCTGACACTAAATTTTTCTAATATCGAGCACATGGAGCACGTTGTTGAGGGTGAGTTCCTTGCCGGATGTCATCTTCTTCGTAATCACCTTTCCTTGTCCAGCTATCTTTGATGAAGAAGAATTTCCCATGTATAGATGTTCTCCATTCTCAATTTCTTGATATGTGGAGAACATCTTCCTGTCGGAACACACGTGGCGGGTTGCTCCAGTATCCACCCACCATTCTCTTGGATTTTCAACCATATTTATTTCTGACACAACCGCTGAAAGGTTCATTTCAGAAACATCTTGAAGAAGACTATCCACTTCCGTTACATTGGCTTGTGCAGACTTCTTGTTCTGGTCTTTGCGTTTTCGACAATCCTTTGCCCTATGTTCGGGCTTGTCACAGATGTAGCATTTGCCTTGGAACTTTTTATTTGTTCCTTGCTGAGGCCCATTCCCTGAGAATTTCCTCTTTTTGGACTTCAGACCTTGTTCCACCACGTTTGCTTTATATTCTACAAAGGCCTTTCCTGTTTTCTTTTCAGAGGCTCGGTTGTCCTCTTCTATCCTTAATCTTACGATTAAGTCTTCAAGTTTCATCTCTTTGCGTTTATGCTTGAGATAATTTTTAAAATCTTTCCACATAGGTGGTAGTTTTTCTATAATAGCAGCAACTTGGAAAGATTCACTTAGAGACATGCCTTCTGCATGTATTTCATGTAGGATTACCTGTAATTCTTGGACTTGGTTGATGACTGCCTTGGAATCCACCATCTTGTAGTCCAAAAACCT
The DNA here is from genome assembly GCA_020205615.1 of Panax quinquefolius. Taxonomy (NCBI): domain Eukaryota; kingdom Viridiplantae; phylum Streptophyta; class Magnoliopsida; order Apiales; family Araliaceae; genus Panax; species Panax quinquefolius. The sequence goes on from CM035163.1 coordinate 33,566,726, forward strand.
GCCAACTACGAATTTCTTCGTGCCAGCATCTTCTGTTTTATACTTTTTATCCAAGGAATCCCATAATTCTCTTGCTGTTTTAAGAGAACTATACACATTGTATAATGTGTTATCTAATCCATTAAGGATATAATTTCGGCACAAAAAATCTGCATGTTTCCATGCATCTATTGCGGCAACAACTTGCTTGGTGCATTTCATCTTCTTTGAGCACACAGGATCTTCGTGAAGAAACCTCGCCAAGTTCAAAGTTGTAAGATAAAACAACATCTTTTATTGCCATCTTTTAAATTTCGTTCCATTGAACTTTTCTGGTTTTTCACCATGGTTCACAGAAACATTTGATATAGAAGGTGTAGAAGAAGAACCAATTATAGTAACAGAATTGGTATCCATATTTCTTGCAAATATATATATATATATATATATATATATATATAAAATCTAATTGTCTTAAGATTGTTAGTAACCTCAAAAGGAAATTATATATATATTTAAATGAACTTATCTTGCAGTAATTGATTTGTCAAGGCTAGTACTTTGTACTATGTCCTTAAGATAATTATGCCCTCCATATGGTGCTTTCGAGTTGATGACACTTGTCTCCCGAGGATACTGATGACTCAGTATATCTTAACAAACTTACAAAAGATATACACACAAAACCAAACCCAGAATGCTCTAACTCTCTCTTTTAGAACTATGAAAATGATGAAAAACATAACTTAAATAATAATGAATACTAAGATGCTTGAGAAATTGAGTGAGTATGAAGGCTGCCCCCTCCTATCTATTTATAGGAGGGTTGGTGACCATTTGGAAGGGTGTCTAGCCCTTTGAAAAGGCATAGGATGCCACTGAAAAGGCATATATGACATCCATTGGTCAAAACGACGTAGTTTTGATCATATGCAATATAGGCACGTCCATTCGGGCATGTAAAACGACGTAGTTTTAATATTCACTAAACCAAAACTACGTAGTTTTACTTTAGTAGAAAAGGCGCGACCAAAACGACGTAGTTTTGGGCCGCTTATTCAAATATATGTATACTGATTCCTCAAAACGACACAGTTTTGATTATACCGCTTCTCAAAACGACACAGTTTTGATAATATAATAAATACAACGTTCAAAACGACACAGTTTTGATAATAGAATTAAATAAATAGAATTTAAATAAATTTTAATTAAAAATTTAAATAAATTTTGTCTAAAAAGATATATACAGGACCCAGACCCACGACTCTCGTGCCACGAGCCCGAGCCGAGCCCCAAGTGGCGGCGGCATAGGCCAAGAGGGGTTCGAACCTAGCCTTGGCTAGGTCCTCTCCCTTCCACAAAAGTGGGGTGCCCTTTGGGGCCCAAACCCAAGAGCACTTTCCTTGTATATAAACATATAAAATATTTAATTCCTAACCTATGTGGGACTTGATTTTTCTCACATGTATTTATTATCTTTTATTATGATCTTTGGGAGTTAATATCTCATTCATTACTCCATGGATTTGAGCTTCCAAATACTTAATTTAATCTACTCATGGAGTAGAACACATTAATATATTAAAACATTAAAATTAATTAATGACACCTATATTAATTTAGGCTCAAATTCCAACATTAGGGACGAAATATCCATTTTCAAAACATTAACGTCCATCCAACTGTTCATCAGAGATGTAAAATATTTTGACAAACAATTGTTATAAATATTGTTCATTTAAATTATTTGGTGCAATGTGTTATCTACATATTTTTTAATAAATAAATATATAAATACACATACTTATTTAGAGCTATATATATATATATATATATATATATATATATATATATATAACTTGTATATATCGTAATATACACACGTACTTGTATATATCGTAATATACACACGTAAATAATGTCCTCAGACATCCATGGTGCATATCTTATTAGTGTTTGCTCATGCACCATCAAATCAACCAACCACATACCGTTGGCATATCTCCACATTTATAAATTTATAAGAGTTGGATGACACTTTTATCCTTTTAAATTGTTGTTCATTTTCAAAATTGTCCTTAAAATTTATTTTTAATCAATTAAATTCTTAAAATGACATTTTTTACGATTCCGTTCCTTTTATCCGATTTGAATGTAACGGCGAAAGATTGTAAGCTTCCATGATCACTGGCCAAATAGAATAGGACTGACTAAAATTATTAAATGGGAAAAAACCATATGTACTCATGCCAAATCTGACATTCCTAACTTTCTAACAAATTTTGGAAAATTTTCATCAAATTTTTTTCATTAATCTCCATCTATAGGGTGAGTTAGCTGACCAAGCACGACGTCTTTTGTTCTATGCCAAGTCATATGTTGAGCCGTGTGGGACAACATGAATAGTCGTTGAAATCTCGATGCAAGAGGAAAGTGCCATAAAATCTTCTTGGGCACATGTTTCTTCTCACTCCCACGTTTTGTCACCTTGTACCAAGGTAAACTGCATATATCATATTGTCCCTTATCTCTGTATGCCCCATATTATAACATGCAATCCTGCTCACAAGGTCGATATTCTAATACCTCATATTCAACCCCTTGATCATTTTCTCCACTTCATAATAATTCGTGGACAAAATGTAAGAACCGAGAATTTCAAAAATAAATAATTATTTCAATATAATAAGAAAATGAATATTTATTTGAATATAAATAATGATGTGTTGTACAATGAGTAATTCAATTGTGCAAGTGAATTTATTTGAGAATTGAGAAATGTGGAATTGACGATGAGAATTGTGAAAGGCCTTGTGTGGCATAGTGTGGAATAAGGAAATTCACTAAGTAAATTAAAGAGAAATAGTTATTAAGAGGATGATTAATTGTGTATAATTATGTGATAAATACACTTTTGAACTAGTAATATCACCACTATAAAAGTTAATTCATATCATGTAAAACTTGTACGGTGATAGAAATTGGAACTGGCTTGAAGCTAAACCATTTTGACACTGTCAAGGACCGGCACAGCTGCGCTAGTGGTTAATCTGGGAAAAAAAATGGTTTCTACTGTAGAAATGAAATAGAACTTTAATGTAAGGTGTGACATGAATAAATTCATATGATAAGAATATATTCTAATGATATAAAGTATCAAGTAGTATAATAAAATCATAAGTGATTTTAATACAGAAATAACTAAATATCTGTGTATTCCAGAAATTGGAAAAAGAATTATGTGTGTAAACTGGATAGATAATATTAAATAATGTTATAATGTGGCTACGTGAGTAGTAAAAATAATTATGGAGATATCCAGACAATAATACCTAACTGTGTTATTTTATTACATGTATTTAATGTACATGGATTATATGATGCGAATACATAAATAATCCTAAAATTTTCCTAATATGGTAACAATTGTACATTAAAATTACATTTGAGAGTTAAAGTAACTAACTGAGCCAAATTGGAGCACGTTACTGTAACATGAAATTCATCAGTTACACCACAGTACAATGAATAGTGACCTAAGGCTAAAATACATAACTTCCAAGCAAGAAATCATTGGCTATGGAGATGGTTGGTGAAGGGTTGTTAAACAACTCTCAAATAACCAATGTTTTCTTCCTTTACACCATGAATTCAACCTCAGTGCAATGAAATTGCCCAGTCCAAGTTTCTTCTATAAATGGCAACTCCATTTTTAGTTTTTACGTTACTTATAATTGTCTGTTGAAACTCTGAGAATTTGAGTTTGTGTGTGTTGTCCAAAGAAGAGGCTAGCAATCTCAGAAGGAAGAAACTAAGTTTATTAAGCTCTAAGAGGTATAAAAATCTTAACTTTTGTTCTTAGTTGAGTTTTGTCAAATTCTTGAAATTACTTGAATTTCTCTGTCAATCAAAGTGAATTAGCATGCCATAATGTGTTTATGAAGTATGTTTACACGTATGAACTCTAAATGATGGATTGGAACATGTTTAGACTAAAAAGAATCAGAGTAGAATAAGGCTCTATAAAAAAGTAGTGCTTTTTGCTTCTACGCATGTACGAGCATGGCCTTGATTGTGCCCTATTTATACTAGGGTGCGGTCAAAATTGTACTTGCATCTACCCAAATTAGTTTATGGATTCTGTTATACTATATTGTTGATAATATGGTATTATGACTTATGTACACATGAAAAAGAGGTATAACATGTATTATAAAGCTTCCTTATGACTTATGAAGTGTCCAACATGATTTAGTAGAAGATCTTTAACTAGGACTTTAAGTTTTGAAAACAAAATTTGTTGAAGTTCATGTTCTACAATTTTGGACTTAGTAGTCTATACACATGACTGATTTCACACATAAATGAGCATGATATATGATTTATAGTTCATTTGTTCATGACCACCTTATTAGGCTTTGTGTTAAGGGAATTTTTCAAAGAAGAGTTTGTCATATCAAAGCTAATGTACATGAGTACTACATGATATACATTCTGATCTTGAAATTAAAGAGGATTTTTATGACTTGGTTACTTATGATAAGAGTTTTAAAGTTGTTTTATATGTGTCATATTACATCATTCAGGATAAAGTGATTTCAAAAGCAACCTTGAACATATTTTCAAAATCTAGTTGCATCACATAAATGTCTATAATATCCCTAGAAATGATTCATATGTGTTGAACATGATGATAACTAAACCGAACATGAGTTTAAAGCAAGATTCGAAGTGTTAAACAATGATAGTTGTGAACAAACAATATGGATATTATAAGCATGTGTATTGACAGATTGTGTAATCACTTTATGTGGACATATAGTCAAGTTATAAAACATGGTAAATACGTAATCTTGGTATGCTTTAATACCATGTAAGTCGTAAGTTAAAGCTTTAAAAATACACTGAAGAATGGTCATATGCTTATATAAGAACCTCTAACATATATGTATGTTAAAGTATAAATGCATAGATGTAAAACAAGAGTCTGCAAGCTCAACCACAGTTCGGCTGGGGGACAACATAGTACAGACTGCCCCTAAGCTTTAGATAGAGTATGTATGAATCAAGCGCCATCCTGCAGTCTTGAATAGTTTCTATTTTTGATCTGAAGTTCAAAGTATTCTTATATGATTACTTTAACTTATATTATATAACCAATATGCTATGCAATGTGTTAAGAAGTGTGCTAGGTGATAGAGATGAAGGTTAATGAGAAATTACGATTTTCAAATGTTAAGTCCAAAATAAGGTTTACAAGCTATAAAGCAATAATTTAAAAAATACGTTGTTTGACCTTGTGATATCATGTAATCTGATTTGTGCTATGAAGATGTAGGATATGTATGAAGTTATAACTAAGTTAGATGTTTATATGTATGTTTGAACTTACATATATGAGTTTATATAACTAATGAATATCCTATGCGTGTAAATATATTATGATAGGATTCGAAAGAGGGTATGAAGCTTTACTTTGGTAAACTACGCTTGAGGCAAGTACTCGAACCTTACTCTTTATTGAGAATTATTGAACTTGTGCAATTATTAATCGTACAAGTAGAATTTTGAAGAAAACATATTTCGTAAGGAAATTCCACACCTTGATTCGAACGATAATTGTTCATATATATATTGTGAAAGAGCTGTCTAAGCCATTGATTTGGCTTGACTATTGATAATTAATCGAAAGCTATCCAAGCCAAATTAACTTGGTGCAGACTCTTATAACTAAGAAGAACAACCCTCTTAGTAGGGGAATTATATATTTTCGGGGGACCGACGTGCGCACATGAGAAAGACTAAATATTATGCATGACATAGGGTACTTTAGGTTGATCATCTATTATACTCGTTTTATAGAATTATCAGTTTATTACTGTTAATTCTAGCAGAAATTCATAATCCTTAGTGATTGTTCAGTATCTATTACTTTGAAATCTTAAATTGATAAATCTTTGAATACTATTGTCCATAGTGATCATTATTTATTAATCATTGATATTTCTTGTTATCTTGAACGACTATCCTATACCCTTGAGAAATTTAAAACATGTTGATTACCCTTTTTGCTATATTATTTGCTGGGAAAAATTGTTGTTCATCTTTGCTTTCCCTAAAACTTTCAGTGAATGCAGAACGTGGTGAACCCTCTAGCAAGGACAATGGTAAAGAAAAGGCTTTGGAGCAGTTATTTTTTGGTTGCTAGGAATGTGTTATGATTTGGATGTGGAAGAACTTATTTAACTATATTTAATTTAAGTTCTGTTGTATTATGTATTAGCTATATCTAAACGGTGTTAATTTAATTATGAATAAGTTATGTAAGAGATGTTTAAGTTACGAACCCTTGGGACAAGAATAATTATGTTATATCAATACAATTTATTCTATTATTCCGCTATATGAGATGTTTAATTATTATTATAGTTAATACATGACAACCAAATTTGGGACAATATGGTCTGAATTTGGGGGCGTCACAGGTTGGTATCAGAGCTGTAGTTATAAACCTTAGGAGTGAGAGTCCTTAGATTATAACTTAGGAGAACTTAGAAGATAGAGAAGACTCATGTAGAGTTTTCCTAGAGAGGGACTTAGTGTGATATGAAATATAATTTCATTATATACAATGAAATTATGTTTATTTAACATTCTGATGGAGTTGTTGTTTATGTTGTCTTATGTTGGTGATTGTAGAATGACTAATATGGGAGGACTTAGCCGAGTGGTAGAGGAGGAGCACTACAAGAAAAAGGCCTAACAGCGACCAAGACTATCAGCGACTGCATATCTGGTCGCTGATACTATTAATAGCGATTGACATCTGCGACCGTACGTTAATCTAGTCGCTAATTACAAATTTGCCTCGTAAAATTTGGCACAAAATGTTGGCGCCAAGGTTTTGTGCGACCACTTAACATCAGCAACCGCATGCGGTCGTTGTTAAGTCCATGTCATTAATAGCGACCGACATCTGCGACCATACGTTAAAGAGGTCGCTATTACAAATTTGCCTCATAAAATTTGGTAGGAAATGTTGGCGCCAAGGTTTTGTGCGACCACTTAACATCAGCTACCGCATGAGGTCGCTGATAAGTCCATGTCATTAAAAATTAGCGACTGTATGCGGTCGCTGATAGCGGTCGCTGATCAAACTAAATGAAATCAGTATCAGGCATTCGCTCGACAAAGCAGATGAAAGAAAAAAAGAAGAAGAGGGAGCTCAGAATAGAGAGAAGAGGGAGAAAGGGGGAGAAGAGAAGAAGGAGAAGGAGAAGAAGCTAAGACCGCATCGCACCGCCGGCCAGCCACCGCCGCCACTGGCCAGCCGCAGCCACCACCAAACACTGGTATGTATTTATATCTTATGTTAGATTAGATTAAATACTATTAAATTCTTCAAGTAGCTGTTCGATTTGATTGGGTTTCCAAATTTTACAATTTTTATTCTTGAATGTGGTGCGTAATTGCTTTGATGTAAAAATGTAATTTTTATTCTTGAATTTTGATGTGTAATTGCTTGTGATTACATAATGTTGAATTGCTTAAGATTTAAAGACCTAAATTTTAGCCCTTGAATGTGGTGTGTAATTGCTGTAGTTGAATGTGGTGTGTTATATATCACTGGTATTGTTGTGGGATTTTGATTATTTCTTGGTGGGAGACTTGTACTCTCATTCATAGTGTGAAATACGCTTTGAAGTCTGAGTTTAATTATGATTATAGTGTCAATATGTATTATTTAAAGCCAAACCCAAACCAATTTTCAACCATACCAAGGCTAGAGGAGACAATAAACATGGTCGCACTCCAAATAATTACAGAGGAGAAAAAGATTGTTTCTACATTACATGCTAGTACCAACCTTAGTTCACCCAACATTAAAACATGGGCGGTGTAGCACAAAAGTTTAATACAACCCAAATAATTAAATATAATGGATTAATTTAAAAATACAATTTTTATTAATTACAGTGACTAAGGTTGGAATTTTTTTTAGTGAGATAAAATTATTAAATTACACTCACAAAAAATTTATTAAAATATATATATATAAATCAGTGGGGTCAAGGGATGAAGAGTCATGACTGTCATGTATTCATGGAGAGACTCATGCCTATATCATTTCGGGATCTGCTTGATAAACTAATATGGGATGCTTTGACAGATCTTAGTCGTTTCTTCAAAGACTTATATTCAAAATCATTAAATGAGAAGGACATGTCTGTACTTGAGAAGAACATCATAGAGATAACGTGTAAACTAGAAAAAAAATATTCCCACTTGGTTTTTTTGACTCCATGGAGCATTTGCAATTCCATCTTCCCTATGAAGCTCGTGTTGGGGGTCCAGTTCAATATAGATGGATGTACCCTTTCGAGAGGGTGATGGGAAACCTTAACAGGAAGGTGAAGAATAGAGCTTATGTCGCGGGGTCGATATGTGAGGCATACAGTTTCGATGAGATATCTACGTTTGTCTCAGACTATTTTCCGGACGAAGTCTTAACATGGCCAATCGCCTATCGAGACATGATGTTGGGGGAAATGTTAAACTAAATGGTCGGCTCTCTGTATTTGGTCTATCGGGTCACGCTTATGGAAAAGGGAAGCGCATATTCCTCTCTAAGCAAGAATTACATGCTGCACATACTTACATTCTTCTCAATTGCGAAGAGATTGACAAATTTGTGAGGTACACATGTAAACTTGATAATTTATCTTTTAAGTTGAAAATTTATTCCAATATGTTAATGTTTATAACATGGTATAGATTGTACGATGACAATTTAAAAGTGAAGCATCCTGGCATAACTGATAAAGATATTCAAATCAATCGTGATAAAAAATTTGCACTTTGGCTAAAGGAAAAAGTAAGTTCAATTTCTTAAGCACGTAGTATATATATATATATACTCCATATTAACTATGAATTCATTTAATAAGATTGAGTTTTTGTAGGCTTTGACTTAGGGATCAATAATTTCGGCTAATGTACAAGTCCTAGCTATGGGATCAGACAGGGACCAAGTCAGCCGTAATGGTTACAAAATAAATGGTTGTGAATTTCATACAAAGGCATATGGGCGCGTTAAAAGAACAACGAACTCTGAAGTGTGTGTCCAAGGAGATTGTTACAATGAGTTTGGTCATGCCTTTTTTGGGGAGTTAGAGGAAATCGTAGAGTTTTCATACAAGAGCACGTATGGGGGTTATATTCACTTGTTCAAGTGCCGTTGGTTTGATTCAGAAAAAGGGATATGTCATGATAGACATGGAATCATCGATATTGACCTCCAAAGATCTGCGTACTCCAACGAACCGTTTGTTTTACCAACTCAAACAGTACAAGTTTACTACACTCCTAGTCCTGTTAGGAAAATGGATAGACCGCCTACAGATTGGTAAGTTATAATTCATACTCCCGCGCGTAGTCATGTAGAAGTAGTTAATGGGGAGATTTACCAAGAACAGATACTTCATAATCAAACTATAATAAATGTGGAGAACGACAATGAAGTAATCCAGTTAGATGGTGGAGATGAACCACACGAATGCAATTTTTACATGTACTTAACTATTTAAATGCAATTTTTGTTTATTGTCATTTTATATTCATATATATACATGTTTATATCGCTGTTATGTTTATGTACTAAACTATTTAAATGAAACTTTTGTTTATTGTCATTTTATATTCATATATATACATGTTTATATCACTGTCATGTTTATTGTCATTTTATATATTCATATATACATGTAATTAAATATAACTCATAATAACATCTTAAAATTTGTAATATACAGATGGCTTCTGAAGCAGCGCAGAAAAAGCGTGGCTTGGGTAGGGGGCCTAATCATGTGCCCAAGGCCCCTACTAATCCGGATGATCAGATTCTTATTCAGATTCGCCCTCCTCCAAAAAGCACGTACGTCCCGCATCATTTATATATAAGCATTTTAGATTCCATTTATACAAGATATATAGAACTTAGATGTAAATTGCTTTAGTATATCTACTTATCGTTGATGTAAATTGTTGTATATTATAGTGATTTTGCAGGTAATAAGATCGTCAAGTGCATATCACAGCTGTCTTTACAGAATTGGCCTACACTTATGATTACGTGGGCGAGCACACCTATCACCCACAAGGATGCTGTTTGGGCTGAATTTCAGGTATGTTTTTTTTAATTATGACAGATAATTTAATATTCTAAGGATGATTGTTTAGTAATGTTATTATTGTTGTTTTATTTGCAGAAAAGGTATAGATGGGAGGACGCGCAGGCTTCAGTGATACATACATTATTCTGGCAGAAGTGCGCGGTCCGTACAAAAGACAATTTGAATAAAGAACAACAAAAAGCCCTTCACAATGCATCGATCGACCATCCAGACGAGGGAGAAGATTACATGCATGAGCATAGCCCTTGGTGGTGCACCCAGTCCATATGGGCTGAGATGTGTGCCCAATGAAGAAGATGAAAATTTGGGTGAAAAGATGAAAGACAAATGCCACTAATGGATCCTCGGGTGTAAAAATTCGATGGCGAAAAGGCTAAAGGAACTTACAAGGGCAGCATTATTTCATAGTTGCAGCATATCACTGCCAGGGTTCGTATTTACAAGTTTTAATATGTTTACAATCATGAATTGTAGAAAATATATCACATTTTTACTTAGTAATATTGTGCTATTTTTTGTATAGAGTCTCGATCTCAAGGTCACCTATCCATCCATTTGGTCGGATGTGTACTGGCCACCGTGATGGTGCACTTTGATGCTATCCAAATAGTGGTAATAAGTTTTAATACTTGATCTTGTTTATCAATGCTTACAAAATTTATTTTTAACTATTTAATTGTTAACATGATGACAGGATACTAATAAGCATTTATTGAATGAGCGTTATCCTGAAGGCACTCCACGTCTGCCTATTGATCAAGAGTTGTGGGAGAGGGCGTCTATTGTGAAGAAGAACTACATTAAAGGTCAAGGACAATGACGACGCCCATATTTCAGTGGCTCAGGCAGCTCTGCTACCCAATCTTCACAGTCATCGAGTCATCCAGCTATTCATACTCCGGTTGACTGTGTGAGAGCTATATGTCGAGATCGAGATCTTCTGAAGATACTGGGTGGGCATCTCGGTGCTCTGAGTCCTGAGGAGTTAGCTGATGCAGTAGCGGCAGCAGCAGCATCACAACATGGGGATGGCGACGAGGTATAAAATCAATTTGTTGCATATATTGTTGTAATATACCAATATTAACATAGTTAGTATATATTTATAACTTGTTTTATTATTTTGTTAATTACAGGGTGGTCAAGGAGAAGCTAATCAAGACGTTGATGCTTGACGATTGATACAACTCTATTTTGTAGTTCTTTGAGAGATTTGTACTTTTATATTCATTTATGTTACTTAAACATTAGATTTGTTTATATTTATTCAATTCATATTGGTTTAAAGGTTTATATAGTTTATATACTAGTTTGGTGTATGTGTCAGTGGACGATTGATGTTTACATTGTTGTGCAAGATGTTTATATTGTTATGTATGTGTGTTGGGATAAAGCAGGTACAAAACAGGTACAGGTTTTTTGGGAATTCTGCTAAACAACAAAAATATGGTTTTCAGTTTTTTCAAATCAGCGACTGCATGCGGTCGCTGATATTCATTACGACTGCTAAACATTTGAGGCAATCAGCGGCCGCTAACACGTGGACTACGTCAGCCTTTGGCCCTGAGCCATACTGACTCTGCTTAGCGATCGAAATGACGAATTCGATCGCTAATAGCGGTCGCAGGTATATCTGTCGCTAATAGTGGTCGCTGATGTGTACATCAGCGACCAGATTTTATGCGACGACTATCAACGATCGGTTCGATTGGCACGATAGGTATCTGCGATCGATCGCGGCTCTATCGGCAACCGATCGCGATCGGCTGCTACACTGCTTGTTGATAGACCCTTTTCTTGTAGTGAGCCGCGTGACATCCATGTGGTATTTGAGGCACCATTGATAGCAGAGCCTCTATCAGCAGTGACCCCTTTCGATGATGATGACGAGGAGGAGGAAATGGAGCTATTACCCGAGGAGTCTGATCCGGAGGAGGAGCCTGTGAAGGGGGAGCTTGAGCCTATGGGGGATTCTGATGAGGCTACTTTTGAGGATCGAATGTTGGGGGAGTATGAGGAGTAGATTTTAAAGTTAGGATGTAGAGTGGAGGAGCTAGAGGCTGAGGCTAAGGAGAGGGAGTCTGAGTTCCAGAAGTTGAGGGACGAGGACCATCAGAGGAAATTAGCGATGCAGGAAATGGAGGTTGAAATTGCTCACCGTAAGAAGGTAGGGATCCAGATGGAGACTTTGTTTCACCGATCGGTGGCTAGGAACATTGAGTTGGCAGGGAAATTGAAGGAAATGAAGTAGAGGGTTTTGAGTGAGAGGACGGAGAAGGAGGCTCTCCGTAATCAGTTAGAGATGAAGGTGATGGATAGGATTCACTTCGAGGAGAAGTGGGAGGAAGCCAATGATAGTGCGAATGATCTAGAGGACGAGGTGCGGTGCAAGAGAAGGAAGATGAACAAAATGGGCTATGCTTTACGCACGACCATGGAAAGATTGATTGATGGGGTAAATCACTACCCGGCTGAGCAAGGACAGAACTGGTATACCATAAGCCGAAACATGGTGGTGCACATTACTAAGAAGGAATACCAGAGCGTCGTGGAGCGTGGGATGTTAGGTTGAGTCTAGAGGAAGAAGCGTAGTAGTTATAATATTTTATTTATGAGTTGTTTAAATTGTTGTTATTAAATCTCAGTCATTGTGTAAGATGTGAGATAGTTGTAAACACCAAGCTTTTAAAAAATAATAGAGGGGTATTATGTGAGTGTTGTCCCCATCTTTTGTGTTAAGAGGGGATATAATGTTGTCATTTATAGCAGTATGCTAGAGAAGAACATGTAATTATAACCATTTGGCATATGAATATAAATGATCTTATTTCAGAGGCATGTTATAAAAATTTTATATTCTTTTGAGAAATGTCTAAGTAATATAATTAGATAATAAAATGAAAATTTTATTATGCAGAAAAATTCCTCCCAGACGTAGAATAACTGCACCGGAGGAGTCGGTTAATGATGAGAGAGGACCAGTAGATCCAATACAGAGGCATGTAGATTTGTTAGAAGAAGCTCTTAGGGGAAGAAATGAACCAGTACCACCAATTCCTCAAGCAGTTCCAGTCATAAACTTTAAGGATTTTAAGAGTGTAGGACCACCGGAATTTGTAAGAACGACCGACACTATCGTGGCCCAGACATGGATCAAGGAAATGGAGAAGGCTTTCACCATCGCTCGTGTGGGTGAAGACCAGAAGACGACGTTTGCAACCTATATGATGAGAGGCGAAGCGAACTACTGGTGGGAACTGAATCAACAGAGAGCCGGAGAAGGGATAGTGACTTGGGAGAGATTCAAAACTCTGTTCTTCGAGAATTATTTCCCGAAGAGCATGAAAAATAAGACGGAGGTAAAGTTCCTAGAACTTAAGCAAGGAGAAATGTCGGTGGCGCAATACACGGCTAAGTTCAATGAACTAGCTCGGTTTGCTGAACACCAGGTGGTAGACGAAGAGAGGAAAGCTAGGCATTTCGAACAAAGACTGAAGCCTTGGTTGTTTAACAAGGTATCAGTTCTTCAAATTGATTCTTTTACGACATTGCTAGAGAAGGATATTATTGCAGAGGGAGGACGTGAAGCTTTAAGTCAGTATAATAAAGAGAAGAAGGGAAAGAGCATCGGTGGAGAGAATCGAGGAGGAAGCAGCAGCGGAGGTAATAACTTAGGGAAGCGGAAGTGGGAGAACAACAACAACAAGAATCCCAAAAATCAAGTGGGAAAATTTCAAGGAGAATTTAAGAAGAAGGTGGAAGTTTACTCAAAGTGTGGAAGGTATAACCAGGGCAAATGTTGGAAAGGGCGCAGTGTATGTTACAACTATGGCCAAGAGGGACATTATGCTCCAAACTACCCAAAGCCGAAAAAGATCAAAAGGTGTTTCACTTATGGTTCGTTGGACCATCTGATCAAGGACTGCCCGAAGAAAGGAAGTAGCGGAGGAAGCGACCAACAAGGAGGGAGTGGCAAAATGATGATTGGAGAACCGGCGCCATCCAATCGTCCAACTGCCAGAACATTTAATATGACCGTCTAGGACGCCATAGCCGCAAAGGACGTTGTGTCAGGTATCATCCTGATCAATGATATAAATGCCTATGTATTATTTGATTCAGGTGACACCTGTTTTTTTGTATCTGAGGAATTTGCTAGTCGACTTAAAATACCCCGAGAACAATTAGGAAATTCTTTGAACGTAGAGGTTGCAAATAAGAAAGTAATCCCTGTAGAGTATATCTACCAAAATTTTTGTGTAAACATTAGAGATCATGAACTAAGTGTAGACTTAATCCTGATAAGATTGGGATAATTTGATGTAATATTGGGAATGGATTGGTTATATAACCATGCTGTGATAATTGACTGCCAAAATAAAAGTGTGAACCTTCAGACTCCGAATAAGTCTAAGGTAGTGTTTTATGGTAGCTCATTGCTTAAGCAATCACGTTGTCTTACGATGATGCAGGCCAAGAGATTAATAAGAAAAGGGTGTGTAGGGTACTTAACATATATTGTTGAAACTCAGAAAAAGGGAGTGGAAATTAAGGATAAACTTGTAGTAAGAGAATTTCAAGATGTATTTCTGAACGATCTACCTGGTCTTCCGCCAAACAGAGAAATTGAATTCGTAATAGACTTAGCACCGGGAACTGCACCGATTTTGAAAGCCCCACCGTATGGTGCTAGTAGAAATAAAGGAATTGACGATACAATTGCAAGAGTTGCTAGATAAGGGTTACATACGACCGAGTGTGTCTCCTTGGGGAGAACCTGTGTTGTTTTTAAAGAAGAAAGATGGATCGATGAGGCTCTGTATCGATTATCGAGAATTGAACAGAGTGACGATTAAGAATAGGTATCCATTACCTAGGATAGATGATCTTTTTGACCAATTGAAGAGAGCCAAGTGTTTCTCGAAGATAGATTTGCGAACAGGTTATCATCAATTGAAGGTACGGGAAGAAGATATATCAAAGATGACCTCCAAACTCATTACGGACATTTCAAGTTTTTGGTAATGTCATCCGGGTTAACGAATGCTCAGACAGCATTTATGGACTTGATAAACTGAGTCTTCAAAAAATTCTTAGATAAATTTGTAGTAGTTTTCATCGACGATATATTGATCTACTCAAAGACGGAGGAAGAACATGATGAACATCTGAAGATGGTTTTGGAAGCACTAAGAAAAGAAAAGTTGTATGCAAAATTTTCTAAGTGTGAATTTTGGATGAAGAAGGTTCAATTCTTAGGACACGTGGTGGATAAGGATGGAATATCAGTAGACCACACGAAAGTAGAAGCAATTAGTAATTGGGAACAACCAAAGACGCCAACTGAAGTGAGGAGTTTCTTAGGGTTAGCTGGGTACTATCGAAGATTTATCCAGGATTTTTCTAAGATAGCAACCCTGTTGACTAACTTAACAAGGAAGACGGTGAAATTTATGTGGACAGACAAGTGTGAGGAGAGTTTCCAGGAGCTAAAAAAGAGATTGAGCGAGGCGCCTGTATTATCATTACCAAATGATACGGGAGTGGGTTGTCTGCTAATGCAACATGGAAAAGTCATTTCGTATGCGTCACAACAGTTGAAGGATTACAAAAAATGATACCCTACTCATGACTTAGGGTTAGCAGCAGTAGTTTTTGCGTTAAAAATTTGGAGACACTATTTGTACGGAGAAAAATGTGAGATATATAAGGACCACAAGAGTCTGAAATATATCTTCACACAAAAGGAGTTGAACATGCGTCAGAGGAGGTGGTTAGAATTGATTAAAGATTATGACTGTGATATTCTTTATCACCCGGGAAAGGCGAACGTTATGGCCGACGCGTTAAGTAGGAAAGGAATGGAGAGGTTAATTTAATTGACAATTCAGGAGGAGTTAATAAGGGATATGGACAAATTAGAGATAGAAGTGAAGGGACTAGAGAAGCCTGATGAGAGATTATTCTCAATAGAAGCTCGTCCGACCTTATTGGACAAAGTGAAGAAATCCCAAGAAAAGGATGAAGACTGTGAGAAAATCAGGAAGAAGATCTTGGAGAATGAGGAAGAAAAGTTCAAGATGGATAGACACGGTATTTTAAGATTTGAAGGGAGAGTGTGGATACCAGCAGTAACCAAGTTGAGGGAAGAAATTTTACAAGAGGCACACAACACGACGTATTCCATTCATCCAGGAGGCACGAAGATGTACCGAGATTTGAGGCGACATTTTTGGTGGCCAAATCTGAAATGAGAGATCGCGGAGTGCGTTAGTAAATGTCTTACGTGTCAACGGGTCAAAGTAGAGCACCAAAGACCGAGTGGTCTACTCCAATCGTTGGAAATACCAGAATGGAAATGGGAGCATATTACGATGGATTTCGTGGTAGGACTTCCAGTCTCGCAGAAAGGTTTTGACGCTATTTGGGTTATCGTGGATCGACTAATGAAGACGGCTCATTTTCTACCAATCAGGATCTGATATAGTTTGAATCAGTTAGAAAATCTGTACGTAAAGGAAATTATTTCACGACATGGAGTGCCGGTATCAATTTTTATGACCGAGATCCGCGCTTCACGTCGAAATTTTGGAAAAGATTGCAGGAGAGAATGGGAACACAACTGAAGTTAAGTACCGCTTATCATCAGCAAACAGACGGGCAGAGTGAGCGAACGATATAAACGCTAGAAGATATGCTTAGAACTTGCGTGATGGACTTTAAAGGAAGTTGGGATGATCACTTACCCTTACCACCGTACGAAGCTCTTTACAAGAGAAAGTGTAGAACACTGTTGTGTTAGGATGAAGTTGGAGAGCGAAAAATATTAAGGTCAGAATTAGTTCAACAAACCGCAGATGTGGTGACATTAATAAGGGCTATATTAGTAGCTACACAAGATCGCCATAAGAAATATGCAGACTTGCATCATTAGGACCGCGACTTTGAAGTTGGAAGTCACGTTTTCTTGAAAGTATCTCCCTGGAAAGGAAAAATACGATTCGGCAAGAAGGGAAAATTGAGTTCGAGGTTCATAGGACCATTCAAGATACTGAAGCGAGTTGGCGAAGTGGCGTACAAAGTGGCATTACCACCTGAGCTGGAATATATCCACAATGTGTTTCATATTTTCGTGTTGCGTCCGTACAAGCCTGACTACAAACACGTGATTTCATACAAGCCCATCCAAGTAGAAAAGAATATAGCATATGAAGAAATTCATGTCCAAATATTAGATAGGAAAGAGCAAACATTAAGGAATAAGATTATCTCTTTCGTAAAAGTAAATTGGTGAAACCAAGACGCCGAGAAGGCCACATGCGAATTAGAAGATAAGATGCGAGGGATTATCCCCACTTATTTGTGTAACCATGTACAATTCTGAGGATGGAATTTTTATAAGGGGGAGGATGTAAGAACCGAGAATTTCAGGAATAAATAATTATTTCAATATAATAAGAAAATAAATATTTATTTGAATATAAATATTAATGTGTTGTACGATGAGTAATTCAATTGTGCAAGTGAATTTATTTGAGAATTGAGAAGTGTGGAATTGACGATGAGAATTGTGAAAGGCCTTGTGTGGCATAGTGTGGGATAAGGAAATTAACTAATAAATTAAAAGAGAAATAGTTATTAAGAGGATGATTAATTGTGTATAATTATGAGATAAATACACTTTTGAACTAGTAATATCACCACTATAGAAGTTAATTCATATCATGTAAAACTTGTATAGTGATAGAAATTGGAACTGGCTTGAAGCTAAACCGTTTTGGCACTACCAGAGACCGGGGCAACTGTGCCCTCCCAGTAGTACAAAATGGCACAGCTGCGCTAGTGGTTAATTTGGGAAAAAAATTGGTTTCTACTGTAGAAATGAAATAGAACTTTAATGTAAGGTGTGACAAGAATAAAATCATATGATGAGAATATATTCTAATGATATAAAGTATCAAGTAGTATAATAAAATCATAAGTGATTTTAATACAGAAATAACTAAATATCTGTGTATTCCAGAAATTGGGAAAGGAATTATGTGTGTAAACTGCACAGATAATATTAAATAATTTTATAATGTGGCTACGTGAGTAGTAAAAATAATTATGGAGATATCCAAACAATAATACCTAACTGTGTTATTTTATTACATGTATTTAATGTACATAGATTATATGATAAGAGTATATAAATAATCCCTAAATTTTCCTAATATGGTAACAATTGTACATTAAAATTACATTTGGGAGTTAAAGTAACTAACTGAGCCAAATTGGAGCACGTTGCTGTAACATAAAATTCATCAGTTACACCACAGTACAATGAACAGTGACCTAAGGCTAAAATACGTAATTTCCAAGCAAGAAATCATTGGCTATGGAGATGGCTGGTGGTGGGTTGTTAAACAACTCTCAAATAACCAATGTTTTCATCCTTTACACCATGAATTCAACCTCAGTGCAATGTAATTGCCCAGTCCAAGTTTCTTCTATAAATGGCATCTCCATTTTCAATTTTTACGTTACTTGTAATTGTCTGTTGAAACTCTAAGAATTTGAGTTTGTGTGTGTTGTCCAAAGAAGAGGCTAGCAATCTCAGAAGGAAGAAACTAAGTTTATTAAGCTCCAAGAGGTATAAAAATCTTAACTTTTGTTCTTAGTTGGGTTTTGTCAAATTCTTGAAATTACTTGATTTTCTCTGTCAATCAAAGTGAATTAGCATGCCATACTGTGTTTATGAAGTATGTTTACACGTATGAACTCATAAATGATGGATTGGAACATGTTTAGACTAAAAAGAATAAGAGTAGAATAAGGCTCACAAAAACATAGTCCATTTTACTTCTAAATGCTGAGCGTGGCCTTGGTGCACTACTTACCGAATCGATTTCTTTCGATTCTGTTATACTATGTTTTTGATAATAGGTTATTATGACTTATAACATGAAAAAGAGGTATAACATATGTTATAAAGCTTCCTTATGAGTTATGAA
Source organism: Panax quinquefolius (assembly GCA_020205615.1). Taxonomy (NCBI): domain Eukaryota; kingdom Viridiplantae; phylum Streptophyta; class Magnoliopsida; order Apiales; family Araliaceae; genus Panax; species Panax quinquefolius. Next base: position 33,585,897 of record CM035163.1, read on the forward strand.
GTGTCCAACATGATTTAGTAGAAGATCTTTAACAAGGACTTTAAGTTTTCAAAACAAACTTTGTTGAAATTCATGTTCTACAATTTTGGGCTTAGTAGTCTATACACGTGACTGATTTCACACATAAATGAGCATGATATATGATTTATAGTTCATTTGTTCATGACCACCTTATTAGGCTTTGTGTTAAAGGAATTTTTTAAAGAAGAGTTTGTCATATCAAAGCTAATGTACATGAGTACTGTGACGCCCCCAAAACAGGTATACATCACCCATCTTGAGTAGCCAAATACATGGTACATAAATCAAATACAAACTTAATTATACAACTTTCGTGTACAATACGACAAAACATAGCTGAGAGTTTAAATAAGAATATTGCCTTCTAGACAATATCCACTCTCATTGGAGTCCTCATTAAAATTATTATCACACTATTTCATAGAATAGTGAGGACTACTATAGCCACTTATCCTGCACCATCACTCCATTTCCTAACTCGTCCCAGCTATATTCTCATTTCCCAAAGAGAATAATGAAAGAAAGGGTGAGCTCAACTAGCCCAGTAAAAAATATTATGACAAAGATAATGCAGAATAAATTATCCTTAGCCTTCAACAGTATAACAACTGATAGAATACAATAGACAACAAGTTTTAGATCAACAACTGCACCGGAAATAAGCAATCCATTAGAAGAATCAAGTAGAGCATAAAATCTACTATCTTCTATGATTTAAAATTTTTTTCATCAACTTTATCGCTGAGACTCAGCTTAATAAATAAAATCGAATCATCCATGCACCACGACCAAGGATATTCATGTAATCATCAATGGTCATGACTATACCGAATAATCCTTGGTCATAATCATACCAAAAACTGTCCATCAATGCACTACAGGCCACTGAGGACTTTCACCACATCATTCGTCACATTACGGTCATGATTATACCGAATAATCTCTGGTCATAATCATACCAAGTCCATCTATGCACGTAAGCCAAAGATGACTTTCATCACAATATAAGCATGAGGATGATGACAATGACATAATAATTCAATAAAACAAGTTCAAGGATAAATTTTAAAGATTTATAATTTAATTTATCCAGAAATCAATAACGTCCAAATTATCAACATGATACTACTTTGTAGAGTAAAATTCAAGAATAATATTCATGTACTAAAAATAATTTGGACGGAAAAGAAATATATTTTTCAATGAATAGTACCCTATGAATAGTACTTGGAATAGTACCGAAGTGAATAGTACCCCTAATACACGAAAAGTGTCCCGAATACCCGAGTGAATGATACTAGAGTGAATAGTAATCGGGTGAATAGTAACTCGTGAATAGTACTCTGGCACGAAAAGTGCCCCGAATACCCGAGTGAATAATACTAGAGTGAATTGTAACCTGTGAATAGTAACTCGTAAAAAATACCAAAGAAAATGATATTCCATGACGAGTACAAAAGAAATGATATCTCATACGAGTATAATAGAATATATGAAACTGCAAATAGTTTTTCACCCGCCATGTGGTAATCCACGTAGACAGATCATTTCCACAATTTAATAAAGAATGAATATTAAGGATCATTCACCATGTATGCGGTAATCCACATAGATAGGTTATTCCAACGTAATAATAAAGAATGGAACCGTGTCACGCGTAATCCGCATGCATGTGATATTCCAATGAGAATAATAAAGAACGGAACCAGTCATGCGAATCAAGATGCATAAGATATTCCAATGTAATAATAAATAATGGAATAACAACGAAATTCACCGTGCATACGATAGACCGCCGCATGCACGTGTTATTCCAATGAATAATAAAGAATGGAATAATGTAAGAATTTCACTTATATGCGGTGCCAGATGTATAAAAGTTATTCCAACATAATAATAAAGAATGGAATAAAGAAGAATTTCACCACGTATGCAGATTATTACATAGATAGGTTATTCCAACATAATAATAAAGAATGGAATAATGTAAGAATTTCACCATGTATACTAGAGTCCGCGATATCTGATTATTCCAACAGAATAATAAGGAATGGAATAACAATAGCTCTCTTCATGAATACGAAAGAAATAATACCCCTTACCTCAAAAGAAGACTGGATACCGGGATAGTGAGGTAGCAGAATTCTCTTCTTCTTTCTCTTTATAATAATTGCTCTATAGCTTTAGTGAATTGGTGAAAAATAATGAAGGAAGAATGAGCTTCTATTTATAGGAAAATATAGTTTTGATAATTGCACGTTTTGGGGTTCGAAATATTATAGTATAATACCTTCCTCTTTTCCTTTATTTTTAATTTAGTCCTGCAAGTATTATCAAACTTGCACCACCTCCCCTAATAGTAAATCATGTGAATCAATAGTAAATCATGTGACTCAATAGTTCTAAACTTATGAAAAAACTAATTATAGTATAGTACCTTCATCTATACCTCTATTTTTAACTTAGTCATGCAAGTATTATCAATCTTGCACCAATTCCCCTAATAGTAAATCATGTGAATCAATAGTATACACATATGAACACATAGTTATAAGCATGTGAATCAATAGCAATTAATTGCTCATTTATCCGGTTAATTACACAATTGGTCAATATAACTTCCAGACATCAATTATTAATGAAATAAATGTCGATTTTCACTAACACTAATAATTTCAACACAATGGAACTATCAATTTCATCTTTAATCAACACGAACTTATTCATCATTAATATTATAATTCACAATATTTAACAACCGTGTCGCTCCTCGTGAAAGATGGGGCTTTTCGATAAGGATTTCTCCTATCATGCCATGAATTAGATTATCTAACCTCTCCTCGATGAACTTCTGACATTGTCAATATTGCAAATAATAATATGAATAACTTTGTCGTCTCAATTATTGATTTAATAATATAACATATTATTATGAGATGATACCGTGACAATAATTGAATCAATAATATGAGAGATATGATGCAAAGAATTATCGTAGCAATAATTGAGTATAATCGAGTGACTTCTTACGTAAGCATCAATACCATACGCTACTATGCAACCACGCCAGACATCGCACTTTTACTACTGGGTAGTTCAACAGTTTTAACGGTAACACTTTCGCCGTTATTTTTATAAAATGATAATTCTGTCGTTTTCTAACTACGATAATTCTTCTATTGTGGGGTCCACAAATGATTGTGCCGTCGTACGAATATTCCACGACAAAAGAATATTCCCCGACTAAATAAATATTTATAACAACTTGTTTATTTTGCAAAAAAATTTCACATATCACCCTTAACTTTAACCTTTTATCAATTTAACCATTTACGAAATAAAATAATAATTGTAATAAAATTGAATACTTTCATTTCATAAAATTCGGTCTTACAATCTCCTCCTTATGAAATTTCGCCTCAAAATTTACTTACTTAACCCGGTATCTCAAGAGATGAGAATACCTTGCGTTCTTTTCAGATTGTACCTTCTCGATTATTTCCTCTCTATCATGATTTTCCCATTTCTCATCTCCTGTATTTCAGATATCATTCTAGAATATAGTTTCAAAATAAGGGTTAATTTACATATCACATATTATCTCTATATTCTGACCGACCAATTAAATAACAAATAAACTTAGGTAGGTCATACTAGCGAAGGAACTACCCGTCTCTCCCTTCCTAGTTCTAGCCTCACATCTTAGCCAGGGATCATATCCCTAAGCTTTGATACCAACTATGAAGCCACCAAAATAGGTATACATCACCCATCTTGAGTCGCCAAATACATGGTACATAAATCAAATATAAACTTAATTATACAATTGTCGTGTACAATACGACAAAACATAGCTGAGAGTTTAAACAAGAATATTGCCTTCTAGACAATATCCACTCTTAATGGAGTCCTCATTACAATTATTATCACACTATTTCACAGAATAGTGAGGACTACTAAAGCCACTTATCCTGGACCATCACTCCATTTCCCGACTCGTCCCAGCTATATTCTCATTTCCTGAAGAGAATAATGAAAGAAAGGCTGAGCTCAACTTGCCCAGTAATAAATATTATGACTAAGATAATGCAGAATAAATTATCCTTAGCCTTTAACGGTATAAAAACTGATAAAATACAATAGACAACAAGTTTTAGATCAACAACTGCAGTGGAAATAAGCAATCCATTAGACGAGTCAAGTAGAGCATAAAATCTACTATCTTCTATGATTTAAAAAGTTTTTCATCAACTTTATCGCTGAGACTCAGCTTAATAAATAAAATCGAATCATCCCTGCACCACGGCAAAGGATATTCATGTAATCATCAATGGTCATGACTATACCGAATAATCCCTGGTCATAATCATACCAAAAACTGTTCATCAATGCACTACAGGCCACTGAGGACTTTCACCACATCATTCGTCACATTACAGTCATGATTATACCGAATAATCTCTGGTCATAATCATACCAAGTCCATCTATACACGTAAGCCACAGATGACTTTCATCACAATATAAGCATGAGGATGATGACAATGACATAATAATTCAATAAAACAAGTTCAAGGATAAATTTTAAAGATTTATAATTTAATTTATCTAGAAATCAATAACGTCCAAATTGTCAACATGATACATCTTTGTAGAGTAAAATTCAAGAATAATATTTATGTACCAAAAATAATTTTGACAGAAAAGAAATATATTTTTTGGGTGAATAGTACCCCGTGAATAGTACTTCGGGAATAGTACCCCGTGAATAGTACCCCGATATGAAAAGTGTCCCGAATACCCGAGTGAATGATAATAGAGTGAATAGTAATTGGGTGAATAGTAACTCATGAATAGTACTCCGGCACGAAAAGTGCCCCGAATACCCTTCACATTTGAAGCATATGATAGGTGGTCGTTCCCCTTCCTTAACGACATGTGCTGTTGCTGACGTCTTTCCATCATTGTTGAATCTCCTCTTCTTGAAATGTCCATTCTTATTATTTTGGCCATGATTACCACTGAAGTGGTTACCATTTCGCATGTTGATTCCTCCACGCTTATTATCACCGCTTCAATGATCAAGTATAACTGGTATTATCATTTTTTCGGCTGCTCTCTTTTGGTTGGGTTGACTCATTATCGCACTCCAATAACTGAGCCATATTAACAACATCTGAATACAAACACAGTTTATGAGAGATAAGATATTGACATATCTCGGGTTTCAAATCTCTTAGAAACATTCGCGTCATTCTCTCCTCATTATCAACCAAATGGGACGCAAATCGGGACAGCTCGGCAAACTTGGCTTCGTACTGCGACACGATCATGTTGTTTTGCTTTAGTTTAATGAACTCTATCTCTTTCATGTGATGAATACTTTTGGGAAAGTACTTGTCGTTGAACAGTTCTTGAAACTTCTTCCAAGACATCTCCAGTACGGCAGGTTGAGTACGCTTTACAAATTCCCACTAGTAATCTGCCTCTGCCCACAACATTAAGGTGGCAAAGGGAACCTTTTACTCCTGAGCAACCCCAAGACATCAAATATCTTGTTGATCTGCTTTTATCCACGCCTCCGCCTTAAGTGGTTTTGCTCTCCAAAAACTCGTGGTGCGCCTCCTTGACTGCTTGGCGGTGGACCGTCCGAGAGTTGCCGAGTGTTTCCACCGCATTTTGGACGAGGAGCCGCTCTTGCCTCGATGTTGCATGAATTTCATAAAGCCTCGGAACATTCCATCGCTCATCATTTGGTCGGGTGTTGTTGTTTGAGCATGAGGATTGTCGCCTTCACGATGCACATTGTCACAGTTATTGATCTATGGAGACTCAATCGGTCTCTGTGCTCTATTAATGTTCTCAACATTCTCGTATGCCATTTTCAAATCTCGCCACAAAACAAGGGTTAATTAATATATCACATATTATCCCTATAATCGTGACCGACCAATTAAATACCAAATAAATTTAGGTAGGTCATACTAGCGAAGAATTTCCGCTCTCCCCTCCTAGTTCTTGTCTCACATCTTAGCCGTGGATCATATCCCTAAGCTTTGATATTAATCATGGCGCCCCCCAAAATAGGTATACATCACCTATTCGAGTAGTCAAATACATGGTACAAAAATTCGATACAAACTTAAATATACAACATGAAATGTGAGTTTTAATACAATCATTGTCTTCTGTGGCAAGACAAAACTCAAAATAAGTCCTCAATACATTTATTATCACACTATTTTATAGAATAGTGAGGACTACTAATACTATCATCTGGACCATTACTCCGCTTCCCACTTCGCTCCAATTTATATTCTCATTTCAAGAGAAAAAAGGTGAAAGAAAGGGTGAGCTCAACTAGCCCAGTAAGAAATATTATGACTAAGATAATGCAGGATAAATTATCATTAGCCTTCATCAATGTTAAACTGATAAAATACAATAGACAACAAGTTTAACTGCAGCGTAAAATTTATCCAGGAACTAATAACATCCAAATTGTCAACATGATACTTCTTTGTAGAGTAAAATTCAAGAATGCTCAGAAGAATATTTCCATGAAAAGATACTGGATAAAGCGCAAATATCAAGGATATTCCCCTAATTTCATGGAGTATAGAAGTTAAAACTTTAAGCAACTGAGTATAATAAAGAATTGAATAATAAAAGAAATCACCAGGCATGCGATAGATCGCACATGCAGGTTATTCCAACAGAATAGTAAAGACGGAACCAGGTCCGGCGTAAAACGCATAGACAAGATATTCCAATAGAATAATAAAGACGGAACCAGTGTCCGGCGTAAACGCATTGCATGACGAGATATTCAACAAAGATAATAAAGATTTTAACCAGTCCCACGTAAAACGCATGCATATGATATTCCAACATAACAATAAAGAATGGAATAACAGATGAATTTCACCAAGTATAGGGTAGCCCACGTATACAGGTTATTCCAACAGAATAATAAAGAATGGAATAACAGAAGAATTTCACCAAGTATAGGATAGCCCGCGTATACAGGTTATTCCAACAGAATAATAAAGAATGGAATAACAGAAGTTCTCTTCATGAATACAAAAGGAATAATACCCCTTATCTCAGAAGAAACTGGATACTTGAATAGTGAGGTAGCAGGTTTCTCTTCTTCTATAGATTTTCTCTCTATAGCTTCTCTCTATAATTTCTCTCTATAATAATTGCTCTATAGCTTTAGTGAATTGGTAAGAAATGAAGGAAGAATGAGCTTCTATTTATAGAAAAATATAGTTTCGATAATTGCACGTTTTGGGGCTCAAAAAATTACATTACAATACCTCCAACTTTTCTTTCATTTTTAATTTAGTCCTGCAAGTATTATCAAACTTGCACCACCTCCCCTAATAGTAAATAATGTGAATCAATAGTTCAATCATGTAAATCAATAGTTATAATCATGTGAAAATATGAATTACGGTATAGTACCTCCATCTATACCTCCATCTTTAATTTAATCATGCAAGTATTATCAATCTTGCACGAACTCCCCTAATAGTATAAGAATGTGATTCAATAGTACACACATGTGAAAAAATAGTTATATAATCATGTGAATTAGTAGTAATTAATTGCTCATTTATCCGATAAATTCCCCAATTTATCAATATAATCTTCAGACATCAATTATCATCGGAATAGATGTCGATTTCCACTAACACTAATACTCCCGACACAATGGAACTATCAAATTCATCTTTAATCAACACGAACTTATTCATCATTAATATTATAACTCACAATATTTAACAACCGTGTAAATATCAAGCGCAATTAAAGTGACCAAACCTCTCCTCGCGTAACTTCTAGATATGGTAAATATTGTAATTTAATAATATGAATAACTTTGTCGTCTCAATTATTGATTTAATAATATATCATATAATGGAGATGATACTGTGACAATAATCGAATCAATAATATGAGAGATATGATGCAATAATTACTATAGCAATAATTGAGTATAACTGAGTGACTTCTCACGTAAGCATTAATAATAAATATCGTGTGCTACTATGCAACCACGCGTATTAATATACTTTTACTACCAAGTAGTTCAACAGTATTAATGGTAAAACTTCTGCCATTATTTTCATAAAAATATTTTTGTCGTTTTCTCAATCCGACAATAATTCTGTTATGGGGTCCACCAATGATTGTGCCGTTGTACGAATATTCCCTGCTAAAACGAATATTCCCCAACCAATCGAGTATAATATAACAACTAACATACTTTGCAGAATTTATAAATACTACCCACAACTATAATATTATAACATTATAACAAATTCATTCCATAATATTCAAAAATGATAATTATAGAAAAATCATCTTTATCCCTAGACATGATTCATATGTGTTGAACATGATGATAACTAAAACGAACATGAGTTTAAAGCATGATTCGAAGTGTTAAACAATGATGGTTGTGAACAAACAATATGGATACTATAAGCATGTGTATTAACAGATTTTGTAATCACTTTATGTGGTCATATAGTCAAGTTATAAAACATGGTAATTACGTAATCTTGGTCTGCTTTAATACCATGTAAGTCGTAAGTTAAAGCTTGTAAAAATACACTAAAGAATGGTCATATGCTTAGATGAGAACCTCTAACATGTATGTATGTTAAAGTATAAGTGCATAGGATAGAAATAGGAAGTGCAAGCTCAACCCTGGTGCGGCCGGGGGATGCAATAAGAATTAGCGCCATCCCTAAGCTTTAGATAGGCGCAGCTTAACGCCATCCTACGATCTTGAATAGTTTTTGTTTTTGATCTGAAGTTCAAAGTATGCTTATATGATTACTTTAACTTGTATTATATAACCAATATGTTATACAATGTGTTAAGAAGCGTGCTAGGTGATAGAGATGAATGTTAATGAGAAATTATGATTTTCAAATGTTAAGTCCAAAATAAGGTTTACAAGCTATAAAGCAATAATTTAAAAAATACGTTGTTTGACCTTGTGGTATCATGTAATCTGATTTGTGCTATGAAGATGTAGGATATGTATGAAGTTATAACTAAGTTAGATGTTTATGTGTATGTTTGAACTTACATATATGAGTTTATATAACTAATGAATATCCTATACGTGTAAATATATTATGATGGGATTCGAAAGAGGTTATTAAGCTTTACTTTGGTAAAATACGCTTGAGGCAAGTACTTGAACCTTACTCTTTATTGAGCATTATTGAACTTGTTCAATTATTGATCGTATAAGTAGAATTTTGAAGAAAATATATTTCGTAAGGAAATTCCAAACCTTGATTCGAACGATAATTGTTCATATATATATATATATATATATATATATATATGAAAGAACTGTCTAAGCCATTGATTCGGCTAGACTATTGATAATTGATCGAAATCTATCCAAGCCAAATTAACTTGGTGCAAACTCTTATAAATGAGAAGAACAACCCTCATAGTAGGGGAATTTTATATTTTCGGGGAACCGATGTGCGCACATAAGAAAGACTAAATGTTATGCATGACATAGGGTACTTTAGGCTGATCACATGTTGTACTCATTTTGTAGAATTATCAGTCTATTACTGTTAATTCTAGGAGAAGTTCATAGTCCTTAGTGACTGCTCAGTATCTATTACTTTAAAATCTTAAATTGTTAAATCTTTGAATATTATTGTCTATAGTGATCATTGTTGATTAATCATTGATATTTCTTGTTATCTTGAACTATCCCATACCCTTGAGAAATTTAAAACATGTTGATTACCCTTTTTCCTATATTACTTGCTGGACAAAATTGTTGTCCATCCTTGCTTTCCCTAAAACTTTTAGTGAAGGTAGAACATGGTGAACCCTCTGGCAAGGACAAGGATAAAGAAAAGGCTTTGGAGTAGTTATTTCTAGGTTGCTAAGAATGTGCAATGATTTGAATATGGAAAAACTTATTTAACTATGTTTAATTTAAGTTGTGTTGTAGTATGTATTAGCTATATCTAAACGGTGTTTAATTATGAATAAGTTATGTAAGAGATGTTTAAGTTACGAACCCTTGGGACAAGAATAATTATGTTATATCAATGTAATTTATTCTATTATTTCGCTATGTGAGATATTGAATTATTATTAGAGTTAGTACATGACAACCAAATTTGGGACAAGTATGGTCTGAATTTGGGGGCATCACAAATCATTGAAACCTCTCTCACTGCAGTCATGCTTATTCTTTAAGTATAAGAACTTAATTATTGCATATAGCTTGATGTGCTTATCATTTCCAGGATACAATGGGACCCTCGATTCGGATAATATCTTTTAAAAGGCAGCAGTTGTATTATTTGGATCTTCCTAAGCACTGCCTGATGCATGCTCATTTTTAACCTAATTTATATTATTAGGCCCATACGCATTGACCAACATCTCCACAACATCATAGTTATTGGCGTATGAATCCCCGTAAACAAGTTGTTGAGCACTGCCGGTTAGTTCCCTTAACTCAGTTGATTCCCCGTGATGAATTCATATGGAATACCCATCCATAAACACACTGAAATATAAATCAAATTTAATCGCATCGACTATCTTCCATATCAGGTTTTTATACTTGACACATGGACATCTCATCTTTTCGTTCGGATCATCAACATGTTTTATTGCTTTGTTCAAAAAGTTACACACCCCATAAGCTGAGACTAATCCCCTCCCATCAATGGATATCCTACGGTACATCTAACTCCGGTCGACTGACATCTTTAACTCAACAAAAGACACAATTAGAACAGAGATATTCATGCATGTGTTCAATGCATGAATTATATTTTGCAAGTATATATCTCTACTCTATAGGGGTTAGGCTTCTATCTTGTTCTTGGATGCGTCTCCTCACTAGTGCAAATCTTGAGTACGTTTCTTCTATTTTAAGAAAATTTCATCAGTAACTCCCCATGGTCTCCAAGTACACGAAATAAAGTAAGACAAATTTGTAAGACCCCAACTTATTATTAATGAAATTTAATTTTCTCTATTTATTATTTTGAAATAGTAAGGGTTGATTTGATTAATGTGGATAGTTAGGGGTAAGATAATGCAAATATTTCAAAATAAGCAAGTGGTTATAAAATATTCATTGTTGTTGTCGGGAATATTCGTTTGGTCATGGAATATTCAGATCTTTGTGGGAATATTCGTATACGGCGGTAAACCATGTGTGGGCCCCATAACGAAAAGCGATTGGATGAAGAAAACGACAAATATAAGTTGTTTAAAAATAATCTACAGAAGTTGTTACTGGTTAATATCGTTAAAATACCCTTGGTTAAAACACACGAAAGCTTTACGGTATTGCACCAATTGTTGATTCTTACGTAAGAAGGCACTACTCAATAATGGTTACGATAATTATCGCTCACTATTTTATCGAGTTAATAATTGTCAAGCGTTGATATTTTATATTCTTGTTGTTTCAATAATTGTCATTACACGGATATTTTCATTATCGAAGCAATAATTCATATTATCCGAATAATATTATTAGATAACATTATTGGCAATGTCTAGAAAGTTCTGCTTAAGGAGAGGTTTGGTCACCTAATTGCGCCAGAAGAAGAAAAAATTCTTATTGAAAGCCCCCCTTTCCAGGGAACCGTCCTGTTGTCAATATTGTGATTCTATAATATTATTTGTGAATAATTAATATGATGAGAAAATATTGATTTTATGTGGATATAGATGGAGAAAATTTTTATTGTGACAATTGTTGAAAATTGATATTTTATCTTTTTCTCGATAAAATAATTCATTTAAATATATTATTATATGTTAATAATATAATAATGGTGATATTTTACAACGAATGTGGGATATATGAGTATACAAGGAGGAAGAGTATTTTTGTTGCAATAAATGTTTAAAACATGTTAAACATGCTCAATTGGACCCCATTTATTGATCAAATTTAATTATAGCTTTGTAAAATCGCTTTGCTTGTGGATTTCTGGTCAATTTCTATTTGGAATTTGGAAAAACTTTCTTACGCAAAGTTGTAGAGAATTGAATTTCCTATAAAATTCATGAGAATCAATTTTCTCTGATGAAAGGGCTATTTATTATGAATTATTGAAGTTCTAAAGTTCAAAATAATTGATTTTTGGAAGTTTAAAATATTTTTAATTACAAAAACGTTTTTTGTGTTTGGTCAGCCTCATTAAACACATGCAAGTTGCTGAATTCAGATGGTTCTAGGTGCGTAGAGAATTTGTAATATATATAATATTATTATATTAAATTTTCTGCTTTTGTGTTCCAAGCAATTTCTTATAAATAGGGTGCTTAGGTTAGAATTGAAAATCACACCGAAATCAAGTTTTCTCTCTATATTATCGAGCGTATTCTTGTGAGTATTTTGAGTATACTTTGAGTATTGCTATACTATGGCAAGTCCAAGTCATAGCCTATATCCTGTTTCAAATTTAGAAGTATTGATCTTTCAAGGTAAGGGATGTTATTTTCTTCTCAAATGATATTATTTCTTCAATATCATTATCTTTGAAATATTGGTTGGAACTTTTTATCAAATTTGGAACTTTTTCATGTCTGGTTATTATTCATGAGTTACTATTTACGAAGTTACTATTCATGAGTTACTATTCACGAAGTTACTATTCATGAGTTACTATTCACGAAGTTACTATTCACGAGTACTATTCATGTAAGCGTGAAGATGTTTTTTGTGGAATTTCTATCTTTTGGTGCTCTGAGTTACTATTCACGTATACGACACTTTATTCACGATACTCTGACTATTCAATAGAAAAATAAAATTTCTTCTTTTGTCCAAAATATCTATTCGGATACTAGCTTTGATTGTATCCATGTTTTGATCATTCTTGAATTTTACACCACTGCGATTATTTTTGAGGTATTTTTGGACGTGAATAAAACAAAAGTACTAATCCTTAATCCTTAATCCTTGTCATTTTGTTTCACTGGATTCGTTTCTTTAAAAATATTTTTCATCATCTTCAGTCTTAAATGATGATATTATGGAATATCTTTGGCCAGTAGTGCAAAGATGAATGATTTCTGAAGAATATCTTTGGCCCGTTGTGCAAAGATGAACAGGTGTTTAGATGAACATGACCAACTGATGAATATCTTTGGCTCAGAGTGCAAAGATGAATATTTGATTCCAGATGTATATTGATTGATGTTACAGGATAAAGGATGAGCGATGAACTTTTAAATTCATACATAGAAGATAGTAGTTTGCATTCTCTACTTAACTCTTCTAATGAATTATTATTTCATTTAATAATATTGATTTAAAATTTTTTTGTCTATTGTATTCTATTAGATTTTTCCTGTTGAAGACTAACGATAATTTGTTGTATATTATCTTAGTCATAATATTCTTTTGACTCGAGCTAGTTGAGCTCACCCTTTTCCTTTTGTTCCATTTTTCTTCTCGTGGAGGCGAGAATATAAGCGAGTACGAGTGGGGTATGGAATGAAGGTTTTAGAAAGAATTGTTTAGTAGTCCTCACCATTTTTGTAAAATAATGTATCAATAAATGTGATGAGGATTTATTTGAGTATAGATATTGTCTAGAAGATAATATTTGTATTCAAACTCACGCTTTCTGATTGTAATAATAAAGTTGTAGTTGTTTTACGTACCATGTATTGACAACTCGTAATGGGTGATGTATACCTATTTTGGGGCGCCACGGTTGGTATCGAGCTTAGGGATATGATCTCTGGCGGAGATCGGGAATAGAACTAGGAGGAGAGAGATTAATAAATCCTTCGCTAGTGTGTCCTACCTAAGCTTATTTGTTAGTTGGTCAAGATATAGGGATATTATGTGATATATTGATTTCCTTAATTAACCCTTGTTTTATGACGATGATTTGAGAATGTCGATCGAGAATATTAACAATGGAAATGAGACCGTGGAGACGCTCAGTACTCACCAACGAGGAGAGCGTGCAACAGTGGGCAATGTTCCTCCTCCCGTGAACAACACCAATCGAAAGCGAGATGATGAACGAGGAATGTTTAGAAGCTTTTGCAGTTCATGCAAAATCGACGAGGAGACTCATGTTCAAAATATGAGGAGGAAATGATAGCAATTCATGGGTTGTCACAAACAAGCGCTTCAAAGAGTTGGGACCACCGAATTTAAGGGAAGCCGGATCCGATCATAGGCGGAAACATGGGTCAAGCAAATTACCAAGATATTCGATGTCTTGGGATGCACGAGAAACGAAGGTTCCATTCGCCACCTTTATGTTCCGTGGTGAGGCGGACCACTGGTGGGAGTCTCGTGAAGCGTACCCATCCAAATTCGCACTCGGTATGTCTTGGGAAGCGTTTGAAACTATTTAATGACAAATACTTTCACGAAAGTGTTCGTCGTATGAAGGAAGTGGAGTTTATTAGATCGGAGCGAACAACATGGCGGTGTCTCAATGCACGAGGCAAAGTTTGCGAGTTATCCGTGTTTGCACCTCATTTGGTGGAGAATGAGGAACGTTATGACGCGGATGTTTCTTAGAGGTTTGAAACCCCAAGATACGTCGAAGATCTCATTTCTCATAAATTTTCTCTCTATTCAGATGTTGTAAATGGGGCTCAATTATTAGAGCGAGATAACAAGTACGGTCAATCAAGGACCACAACCGAGGATCGTATCGTAGATAGCGATCAATGAATAATGATAACCAAATGGAGAAAGAAACAGACGGACAAAAATGGTAACCACTACTGGTGGTAATCATGGCCATGAAAATAGAAGAAGCAAGTCGGGAGGAGATTTTAAAAAGAGGAGATTTAACAACGACCATGTGAAGACGCAGCGGTCTTAAGTGAGAATCGGGTTCTAAGGGAGGAGAACGACCACCGGTCATATGTTACAAATGCGGAAAAGAGGACATATCACCCAAAAGCGCCCACAACAGTTCAAGGTATGCTATAATTGTGGAAAGGAAGGACATATCGCCGAGATTGTACGATGATGCGCGAAACCTAGTTCGGGGGGACGGTGACTCAAAAGATCGTCCCCGAAAAAGGCAAAGTCAACGATTCCTGGAAGAAGCGTTTGTTGTGGATCGGTCAAAATGCGAGAACCCAAACGAGGTGATCACGGGTAAGCTATTTATAAATTCTTGCGAAGTTTATACCTTACTTGATACCGTCTGCTACCCATTCATTTATCTCTCCTGCATGTGCTCAACGTTTAAACTTGACTCGGGAGAAATTAGACTTTGACTTTATCTGTGGAAACTCAGTTAGAGAAAACTTTCATCACATCCACTTTGCTTATAAATCTTATTTGATTCAAGCCGCACCATTACCTTACACCCGTTGACCTTATCTCTTTAAAGATACTTGCTTTTGATGTGATTTTAGGGATTGATTGGTTAACTACTCATCATTCCAAAATTGATTGTTTTCGTAAGGTTGTTAGTTTTCATATTCCTAACCCACATTTTATGCGAATTCAAGCAACTAAACCATTAAAATCAATCATTGTCATATCTAATCATAAAGCTATTCGTTTATTAAAAAACGGATGTCAAGCTTTCTTAGCCCATGTTATGGATTTGAATAAAGACACGTCAAATTTGAATAATATTCCCATGCTTATTGACTTTCCCCGACGTATTTCCCAGAACTTCCCTTTCTACCCCGAACGTGAAGTTGAATTCTTTATTGATCTTGAACTGGTACAAAGCCCATTTCTAAAACCCCATATCGAATGGCTCTATTGAACTTCGTGGAGTTAAAGGTTCAACTACGAGAATTGTTGGACATCGGTTTCATTCGTCCCAGTACATCTCCTTGGGGTGCTCCTGTTTTATTCGTAAAGAAGAAAGACGGGAGTATGCGACTTTATATTGACTATCCGGAATTAAACCATGTCACCATCAAGAATAGGTATCCTCTACCTCGTATTGATGACTTGTTTGACCAATTGCAAGGGCACAATTCTTTTCAAAAATCGATCTTCGCTTACGGATATCATCAATTGAAGATTATAATCGAGGATATTCCAAAGACCGCCTTGAACTTCGGTATGGGCATTATGAATTCTTAGTCATGTCTTTCGGATGACTAATGCTCCTCGCTGACTTTCATGGATATGATGAACCGAGTATTCAAGGAATATTTGGATCGGGTTCGTTGTTGTTTTTATTGATGACATCCTTATATATTCCAAAAGTCGTGAAGATCATGAGCACCATTTGAAGTTTGGTACTCCAAAGGCTTCGTGAAAACAAACTATATGCCAAATTGAAGAAATGCGAGTTACGGCTTGAGGAAGTAGCATTCCTTGGGCACGCAATGTCGAAACATGGAGTATCTGTTGATCCGTGAAGATTGAAGCAATACAAAGTTGGGAGCAACCAAAGTCATGATTGGCAAAGTACGTAGCTTTTGGGGTTAAATTTGGTTATTATCGGAGATTCGTGGAAGGGTTTTCTCGAATCGCTACTCCATTAACTTCGGCTAACTTCGGAAGGATACAAAATTCGTTTGGAGCGAAGAATGCGAGAAAAGTTTCCAAGAGCTTAAGAGGAGACTTATTTCTAACTTTGTTCTAACAATACCATCTGGTTCGGATGGATTTGTTATCTACTGGCGATGCTTGAGCAAAGGGTTAGGATGTGTTCTCATGCAACGTGGGAAAGTCATAGCCTATGCCTCGCGACAACTTAAAGAGTATGAGAGGAATTATCCTACTCATGATCTAGAGTTAGCGTGATGCGTTTTCGCTTTAAAGATATGGAGGCACTATCTATATGGGGAGAAAGTGGAGATATATTCGGACCATAAAAGCCTTAAATATTTCTTCACTCAAAAAGAACTCAACATGCGGAGCGGCGACGTTGGCTCGAACTATTGAAAGACTACGACCACACTATTCAATACCATCCCGGTAAAGCGAGCGTGGTAGCCGGCGCGTTGAGTAGAAGATCATATCGCGGGAACAAGTGCGATGATGTCAAGTATACGCGACAGAGCCAACTTTAATAGAAAAAGTTAAGGTTGCTCAAGCCACCGAATCAGGAGGTGATCGTATGAAGAAGAGAAAGTACAAGAAGGAGCTATTCCAAAAGCGAGAATTGATGAAGAAGGAATACTTCTAGTCCACTCTAGACTTTGTGTTCCTAACGACTCGATTTGAAGTACAAGATTATGATGGAGGCACACAATACACCATTTGCAATCCATCTCGAAGTACTAAAATGTATCGTGATCTTGACATACATTTTTGTGGAACAATATGAAGAGAGAGATGCAAAGTTTATCTCGATGTGTTTAACTTGTCAACGTGTAAAGCGGAGCATCTAGTACCTAAGGGTCCGTTGCAACCACTTGAGATTCCGAAATGGAAGTGGGAACATATTACCATGGATTTCGTTCTGGGTCTTCCTACGGTTTCTCAAGGCATCAATGCTATTTGGGTTATTGTTGATAGATTAACCAAATCTGCTCATTTCTTGCCGATACGGAGACTTATTCCTTGAACGTCTTGCTAGTATATGCGTGAATGAGATTGTAAGGTTGCATGGCACGCCAAGATCCATAGTTTCGGATCGTGACCCAAGATTCACTTCAAGATTTTGGGTTAGCTTGCAAAAAGCTATGGGCACGGATTCACGATTGATTCGGCTTCTATATACCATCCTCAAACAGACGGACAATCGAAAGGACTATTCAAACTCTTGAAGATTTATTAAGACTACGTGTCCTGAGACTTCAAGGGCGTTGGGATAAGTATTTACCATTGGTGGAATTCTCCTACAACAACAAGCTTATCGAGCAAGTATAGGTGTGGCTCCATTTGAAGCATTATATGGACGAAAATGTCGTTCTCTCAATATGTTGGGATGAGGTGGGTGAAGCAACATTGTTGGGACCCGAAAGTTAAATACGTATGACTCACCGAAAAGATCCAAATGATTCGACAAACGTATACAAGCGGCACAAGATCGACAAAAAAGAGTTATGCGGATCTTCATCGAAAGGACGTGGAATTTAGTATAGGGGATCATGTATTATTGCGAGTTGCTCCATGGAAGGGAGTTACAAGATTTGGGAAGAGAGAAAGCTCAATCCACGATTTATTGGTCCATTTCAAATTCTTGACCGAGTAGGAAATGTAGCCTATAGACTCGCGTTACCTCAAAGTATGTCACGTGTTTATAATGTGTTTCATATATCGTACTTCAGAAAATATGTGAAAGACCCGAATCACGTTATAGAGTTAGAACCGGACGAGATAGCCAAGACTTAACGTATGAGGAGGTACTGTCAAGATTTTGGATAGGAAGGAGCATGTCCTACGCTACATGAAAGGTCATACCACAAAGTTAAAGTTTTGTGGAGGAATCATCTTTATAGAGGAAATGACACGGGAGTTGGAAGCGGAAATGAAAGCGAGGTATCCTCACCTTTTCAAACACACAGTGTATCGCACGTCAATTTCGAGGACCGAAATTTCATAAGGAGGGGAGGTTGTAAGACCCCAACTTATTATTAATGAAATTTAATTTTCTCTATTTATTATTTTGAAATAGTAAGGGTTGATTTGATTAATGTGGATAGTTAGGGGTAAGATACGCAAATATTTCAAAATAAGCAAGTGGTTATAAAATATTCATTGTTGTCGGGGAATATTCGTTTGGTCGTGGAATATTAAATCTTCGTCGGGAATATTAAATGCGCACGAGTGACGACGCACCCTGTGTGTGGGGCCCATAACGAAAGCGATTGGATGAAGAAAACGACAAATATAAGTTGTTTAAAAATAATCGGCGTAGTTATTACTGAATTAATCTTTGTTAAAATACCCTTGGTTAAAACACGAGAAGACACCAGTATTGCACCAATTGTTGATTCTTACGTGAAGGCACTTTACTCGATAATGGTTACGATAATTACTGCTTACGATTTTTTATTGAGTTAATAATTCTTTGCGTTGATATTTTATATTCTTTGTTTTTTGATAATTGTCATTACTACGATATTTTCATTATCGAAGCAATAATTCATATTATCTGAATAATATTATTAGATAACATTATTGGCAATGTCTAGAAAGTTACGCTGCTAAAGGAGAGGTTTGGTCACCTAATCAATTGCTTGCCAAGAAGAAGAAATTCTTATTGGAAAGCCCCTCTTCCAGGAACCGCCCTCGGTTTGTCAATATTGTGATTGGTAATATTATTTGTGAATAATTAATATGATGAGAAAAATATTGATTTTATGTGGATATAGATGGAGAAAATTTTTATTGTGACAATTGTTGAAAATTGATATTTTATCTTTTTACGATAAAATAATTCATTTAAATATATTATTATATGTTAATAATATAATAATGGTGATATTTTACAACGAAATGTGGGATATATGAGTATACAAGGAGGAAGAGTATTTTTATTTGCAATAAATGTTTAAAACATGTTAAACATGTCGGTGGACCCCATTTATTGAATCGAAATTTAATTATAGCACAACAAAATCGCTTTGTTTGTGGATTTCGGTCAATTTCTATTTGGAATTTGGAAAAACTTTCTTACCGCAAAGTTGTAGAGAATTGAATTTCCTATAAAAATTCAGAGAATCGAATTTTCTGATGAAAGGGCTATTTATTATGAATTATTGAAGTTCTAAAGCTCAAAATAATTGATTTTTGGAAGTTTAAAATATTTTAATTACAAAAACGTTTTTTGTGTTTGGTCAGCCTCATTAAACACATGCAAGTTGCTGAATTCAGATGGTTCTAGGTGCGTAGAGAATTTGTAATATATATAATATTATTATATTAAATTTTCTGCTTTTGTGTTCCAAGCAATTTCTTATAAATAGGGTGCTTAGGTTAGAATTGAAAATCACACCAGAAACTGAAGTTTTCTCTCTCTATATTATCGAGCGTATTCTTGTGAGTATTTTGAGTATACTTTGAGTATTGCTATACGGTGCAAGTCCAAGTCATAGCCTATATCCGGTGTTTCAGCTAGAAGTATTGATCTTTCAAGGTAAGGGATGTTATTTTCTTCTCAAATGATATTATTTCTTCAATATCATTATGCTGAAATATTGGTTGGAACTTTTTATCAAATTTGGAACTTTTTCATGTCGGGGTTATTATTCATGAGTTACTATTTACGAGTTACTATTCATGAGTTACTATTCACGAGTTACTATTCATGAGTTACTATTCACGAGTTACTATTCACGAGTACTATTCATGAAGCGTGAAGATGTTTTTGTGGAATTTCTATCTTTTGGTGTCGAGTTACTATTCACGTATACGACACTTATTCACGATATCTGACTATTCACCTAAAAAATAAAATTTCTTCTTTTTGTCCAAAATATCTATTCTGGATACTAGCTTTGATTGTATCCATGTTTTGATCATTCTTGAATTTTACACCACCGCGATTATTTTTGAGGTATTTTTGGGCGTGAATAAAAACAAAGTACTGAATCCTTAATCCTTAATCCTTGTCATTTTGTTTCCTTTGGATTCGTTTCTTTAAAAATATTTTCATCATCTTCTTGATCTTAAATGATGATATTATGGAATATCTTTGCCTTTGTAGTGCAAAAGATGAATGATTTCTGAAGAATATCTTTGGCGTTGTGCAAAGATGAACAGTGTTTAGATGAACATGACCAATCGATGAATATCTTTGGCTGTAGTGCAAAGATGAATATTTGATTCCGGATGTATATTGATTGATGTTACTGGGGATAAAGGATGAGCGATGAACTTTTAAATTCATACATAGAAGATAGTAGTTTGCATTCTCTACTTAACTCTTCTAATGAATTATTATTTCATTGCGAATATTGATTTAAAATTTTTTGTCTATTGTATTCTATTAGATTTTTCCTGTTGAAGACTAACGATAATTTGTTGTATATTATCTTAGTCATAATATTCTTTTTACCGAGCTAGTTGAGCTCACCCTTTTCCTTTTTGTTCCATTTTTCTTCTCGTGAGGCGAGAATATAAGCGAGTGCGAGTTGGGGTATGGAATGAAGGTTTTAGAAAGAATTGTTTAGTAGTCCTCACCATTTTTGTAAAATAATGTATCAATAAATGTGATGAGGATTTATTTGAGTATAGCTATTGTCTAGAAGATAATATTTGTATTCAAACTCACAGTTTTACGGTTGTAATAATAAAGTTGTAGTTGTTTCTGTACCATGTATTGACAACTCAGAATGGGTGATGTATACCTATTTTGGGGGCGTCACAAAATTAGTCTAAGTATACACTTAGAGAATATGTAGAGAAACTGGCTGAAAAATCCTCAAAATAAAAAAAACTTACCCTGTCGGCACAAGCCAAAGTGAGAGACATAACATCCAGTAACAGTCCCAAACTGGGGACTATTCGACATTCACTCCTAATGAATGAATGTCAAACGAGTTTCTAAACTCTAACCTATATATATTACATGCACATGTATATATTGAGCTTATTGAAGATTGTGGAAAACTAAGCAAATGCTACTTAGTTTATTTTACCAATGGAAAACGCTTATAAATGCTACTACGTAGTTTATGAGAACTATTAATTATTTGAATATGGGAATTATTATCAACATTCACTCTTACTTGACAAACGAGTTTCTAATTTTCAAAATATAGTACATACATGTATATATACATAAAGTATGTCTTCAGTTTATTTTAAATGTGGAAAACTAAGAAAATACTACTTAGTTTATTTTAATTATTTTATGTTAATTTAGTTAGCTATGATTTATTTTTCATTTTACATTAATTTATTTTATTTTATTATATTTGATTTTAATTTTTGATTTGATTTTGTATTATATTATATTATATACTTCTTTAATATTATGAAATTAAAATTAATTTAATTTACTTATTAAATTAAATTAAATTTATTTTTTAATTATTTATTTTTTTAGATTATATTATATTATATAATTTTTAAATTTATTTTATTAAATTTAGTTTATGTTATTCTAATTTATTATTATTTTATTTAATTTTAATTTATTTTAGTTTATTATATTATATTATATAGTTTATTAAATTGATTATGTTTTATTGCATTTAATTTCATTTATTAAATTACATTAAATCTATTAAAATAAATTTATGTTATTATAATTTTTATTATTTAATTTTAATTATTTTATTTTATTGTGTATTATATTGTATTATTTAAGTTAAGTTAAGTTAATTTAATTTTATTTAATTTATTTAATTTTATTATATTATTTTATGTTATTATATTATTTCATTTTATTTAGTAGCTAGTGCAAAACTAAGTAAATTCTACTTAGTTTTTTTAATTTTGGGGAATTAATTAAGTAAAATACATGAATAATCAGTAGGGCCACAAATTACAATTGAACAATTCTTACGAAATTTTTGTCAAAAATAACATATATCACATTTCTAATCCGAATCTAACAACTATAAACAAATTTACTAATAAATTGAACCAATTATCTCAATATACACGGACAGAACCCTAATATTAATGTTCTGAAGTTCCAAAAAATAATTATATGCAATCTCAAATCAAAGGGTGTGAATTCAAATTTCAGTAATTTTAGCAAATTTATCCCAATTTCAACAAAATGTAATATCAATTTCAACAACAACAATAAGTCCAACAGTATGCCCAATTTTAGAAAACAAACAAGTCAAAAAAAGTTGATGAGACGGCTGAAAAAGACAAAGTTAACTTAGGTTTATTAGTTAATTCTGACGGACTTTCCGTTGGAAATAATTCCCTCGGTATTAACGCAATTTAGACGAAAAATCCTTCGAAAATAACCACTACAAGAAAAAAGGCTAAGCTCGACGGAATCAATTTCGACGGAATAATTTCCCTCGAAAATAATACAATATCGACTGAATTATCCCTCGAAGATAAGTCCGTCGAACATAGTCTAACACCGACGAAAATTAGTTGAAAGTTTAAGGGCCACATTGGCGCGAAGGTTCCCGCCAGCACGAAACTAACGTCCACAAAATTATAGTTATCTCCGAGGGAAAATCCGTCGGAAGTAGCTTATGTTCGAGGGACTTATATGTGACGAAGGTTTTGTTGGAATTATCTAATAAAACCTTAACCCAGACGCCTCTTCTCATTTCAGTCATTTTATTTCAATCGCCTCTCTCTCTATCTCTCTTCACCTCTCTATTCACTCAGCGTCACTGCTCAATCACTCTCATTTGTCTCAACTCTCTCTCTATCTCTTCACTCGGTCCAACCGACCACCCTTCCACACGCAGCCGACAAGTTTTGGTTCTGGGTTGGACCTCCCTCTCTCCTTCTCCTCCTTTAATAGGTTTTCAAACTAAGTCCTAAGGTTAGTAATGGTTTATTTGTATATTTAGGTATAATTTAATGCCTTATATTGTGCATATTGCACTGAAATATCTATTGTTGGTGAAATTGAAACTTAATCTATTGTTCTTAAAATTGGTACTATATATATATATATATATATATATATATATATATATATATATATTGGAACTAACTGCTACTATATATATTTTGGATGAATTACTGGAATTGGGACCTAATTTGAACTGTTGATGATTGCTGAAATTGGGACTTAATTAAGTGTTAATTGTTGATGAAAGGGTTGTTATTTGTGTTCTGCCGAAGTGGATAGCTAAAAATTGGGGTTATTTCTATTCTAAAAAACATCTCTGTTATGCAAACTTTTGTGAAAATTAGGATTAGCTAAAAATTGTGGTCTGCCGAAGGGTTATTATTTGTGTTATGCAAACTGTTATGCAAATTGGGATTAATATTAGTGTATTGATAATTGCAGCTTCTGTTAGTGTATAGCATCTGGTAAATGTTTCAATTTGCTTTTCTTTATGCAATTGCAGCTTATTACAGTGTATGTTCATAATTTTGGTTAGTGTATTTGACATTTTCGATGGAATTTTTGACAAAATTTATGTCAGAATTCTTCAATAGCAAATTTTGTCGGCCCATGTAACTATTTAAATATGTTACTTAATTTTCTAATACTAAAATAAACTAGTTTATAGTAGTATTTACTTAGTTTTGTACTACAAAATAAAATAAAATAATATTATAAATAATATAATATAAGATAATATAATATAATATAATATAAAATAATAAAATTAAATAACATAAAGATAAAATGAAATGAAAAAAATAATTAAAAAAAAATTTACTAAATGAAATAACTTAAATTATATCTAATAAATAAATAAAAACATTAAATTAAATTAACTAATATAATATAATATGAGTAATAATAAGATAAAATAAAAAATAATAAAAAATTATAATAATTTAAATTTAATAAAATGAAATAAAATAAAAAATTTAATTTAATAAATAAATTAAATTTAATAAAAATATTTAAAATATATAATATAATACAAATAAAATACAATTCAATAAAACATATTAAAAATAAAATAAATAAATTTAATTTAAATTATTTAAATTAAATTAAATTTAATTTAAAGAATTTAATTTAATTTCATAAAAAAATTTAAAAATTATATAATATAATAAAAATAAATTAAATTAAATTAATTTAATTTAAATTAAGTTAAATTTAAAATAAATTAAATTAAAACATAATAATAAACAATAAAATAAAATAATAAATTTAATCCAATTTAAAAAAAATAAAAAATGAATTTAATTTAATAAAATAATCAAAAATTATATTATATATTATAAAGACAAAAAAAATAAAATAAAATAAAATAAAATAGTAAATACATTTAAAATAATTTTATAAAATAAAATAATTTAATAGTAATGTCCATATATGTTCTAAATAACAGTTCTCTGAAACTAAGTAGCACTTACTTAGTTTTTCATTGGCAAAATAAACTAAGTAGTATTTGCTTAGTTTGCCACAATATTGAATAAACTCAATAAGTACTATATGTATATAAATACATATATGTACTATAATATAAAACTTAGAAACCCGTTTGACAAGTAGGAGTGAATGTCAAACAGTAGTCTCTATATATTCCAAATAACAATTCTTATAAACTAAGTAGCACTTATTTAGTTTATCATTGGCGACATAAACTAAGTAGCATTTTCTTAGTTTGTCATAATTTTCAATAAACTCAATAATACTCCCCCTTTAATCTTCAATACACTCAATAATATATGTACTATACTTTAGAACTTAGAAACCCATTTGACATTCACTCAGTAGATGTGAATGTCGAACAGACCCCAGTTTGTCTTTCACTTAGGCCGGTGCCAATACGAAATGGTACTTTTTTGTTGTTTTGAGGATTTTTCGACTGTTATCTCTATATGTTCTTCGAGTGCATACTTAGATTAAGTTATCTTAGTCTATTTCGTGTGCTTGGAGACCATGGGGAGGTGCTGCCAAAATTTTCTTGAAACTCATGAAACGTACTCAACGTGTTGGCACTAGTGACGAGACGCATCCAATAATGGGATAGAAGCCTTACCCCTATCCTGTAGAGTGGATATACTAGGTAAATCTAATTCATGCATGAATATCCAAATTAACTGAATGCGTCTTCTGTGTAGTTAAAAATGTCAACCGACCGAAGTTGGATGTACCGTAGGATACCCAGTGATGGGAGGGGATTAGTCTAAGCTTATCATGATGGGGTGTCAAATTTCTTGAACAAAGCAATAGAACATATTGATGATTCGAATGGGAAGATGCGATGCTCGTGTGTCAAGTGTAAAAACCTGATTTAGAAGAAAGTCGACGAGATTAAATTCGACTTATTTTCCCGTGGATTTGTGGATGGGTACTTCGTATGGACTCGTCACGGGGAATCAGAAGTGATTGAAAATATTGTAGAACAACCAATTCTACGGGATTCATACGTCAAAAACTTCCAGTGGAGATATTGGTTGATGTTTATGGCCCTACTAATATTGACTGGCTGAAAATGAGCCTTCTTCAAGTAGTGTTAAGCAAGTGCCAAATGATACAGTTGTTGCCTTTTACAAGTTTCTATCTGAATATGGGGTCGTGTTGTATCCGGGAAATGATACGGACACCAAGCTTTCTGCAGTGACGATGCTCTTACACTTCAAGAATGAGCACGACTATAGTAAGAGAGGTTTCAACGATTTGCTTACTATAGTTGGACAGTTCTTACCCAAGGATCATACTCTTCCTGCGAATTATTACGAAGTGAAGAAGATGGTCAACGGGTTAAATATGGGTATCAGAAAATTAATGCTTGTGAACAGGATTACATGTTATATTATGGGGAGGACAGAGATAAGGGACAATGTGATATATGCAGCTTACCGAGCTACAAGGTGACAAAACGTGGGGGAAAGGAGAAACATGTTCCTAGGAAGATCTTACGGTACTTTCCTCTTGCGCCGAGGCTTCAACGGCTATTCATGTCGTCTCATATGGCACAACATATGAGTTAGCATCGAACAAGGGATGTTGTGCCTGAAAGTAGTATGCACACAAGCCAATCATGTTTGATGATAAAGCATATACTTTGTAACAATCTTATTCATTTATTAATAAAAGGTATTAATTTATTAAAGACTTTTAATTATCTACATGATGTTGTTTTATAATATGTGATAAACCCATAGTTTTAAGCAATGCTTTTAGAATAATGATAATGATCATTCTAATGAGATCTAAATTCTTAGAAAGCTTAAAACTAAAATAGTTCCCAATCATTGGATTACTAAATTGGGGATTAGTGAATCCGGATAGATTGGTACATATATTCTTACTTGCTCATTGGATGGGGATGATTGATCTCATGATCATTTGTATGGAACACTAAAGCAAGTATGTAGGTGCTTATTAGAGAATAAGTTCACTTTGAGCGTGGCTCGCCAAGGAATACCTAATGGAGTTTTACTTGCTGTCAATAGAATTCTGTAGTGATAGTAGTCTAGTGATCCTTGGACTTGAGATCATCATAGTATCTTGTGTATGATGAGTTATACTTTGACTTATTCCTTAAGACCCTTAGGGTATATCAAAGGGTATGCTTGGGTATAATAAGTTGTACATGGAGATAATGTATGATCGATAAAGAATCTACCACTTCTAAAAAAGAAGAGAATGTCCTATGTGATTCGATAAATGACAACCCAATAGTCCTTGGCGGCGCGTAATGAAATTAGAAAGGAGTTTCTAATTTGCATTATTTGGAGTTATGCATTTAAGGATCGAAATACATATAATTAAATAAAATAAGACTTGATGGTAATTCCATGCCTTATATTTAATTGGGACATTGTATGGTGGAAGGATTGAATTGTCGGTAACTATTTACTCAAAGGTTGTTTTATGATTAATGTTGAAATCTATATTATCCGGAAAGTCGTTGATCATTGGGGAGGCTTATCCTATTGTAGAATAAATATTATTTATTTAAATAAATTAATTGTTTAATTTATTTATTTAAATAAGATTAGAATTGTTCTAATTGATTTATTCACAACCTGGTTAATATGGAGAACCTAAAGGGTCACACCATAAAAGGAAGAATAATTATTTAAGAAGTTAATGGCATAATCGTAATAATATGTTATGTATATTTAATTTAATCTATGGTGATAGAATAAATTAAATAGCTTAATATTATTATTTAATATTTTAGAAATATTAAATATAAATTAATAAGAGGAGTCTTATTAATATTATTACAATTATTATTATTTTAATTTCTAAAAGAGTTTAGGAATTAATTTAATATAAGTACTCTCATTTATTCCTAATTGGATTAGGAAGGAAAATTAGTTAAAGGAGTTTAATTAATTATCCCTAATAAGATTAGGGAGCCCCTTTAATTAAAAGGGTTTAATTAAATAATACCTTATTTTAATTGGGTTACTTGATATCTTTATAAGAGGAGTCTTATATCAGATATCTAGACTACATTATAATTCCAATGGTTGGAGAGTACGCTCTTTTTCTATAGAGATGGAAAAACTA
The DNA here is from genome assembly GCA_020205615.1 of Panax quinquefolius. Classification (NCBI taxonomy): domain Eukaryota; kingdom Viridiplantae; phylum Streptophyta; class Magnoliopsida; order Apiales; family Araliaceae; genus Panax; species Panax quinquefolius. Next base: position 33,613,948 of record CM035163.1, read on the forward strand.
GGGTTTAGTCAAACACCCATCTTCTTGAATTCTTCTTCTTCCTTGGTGGATCACCTCTAGAGGCCAAACACTTGGGTGGCTAACGTTGATCAAAGGAAGGAACCAAACCCGGTGGATTCAAGTTGAGCGCTAAAAAGGATTGGAGGTGAACTTGTACACGAGGAAGCTCGGATCTTCAAGGGTATGTTTCTTATTCATCTTTTTGTTTAATTAATAATTGTGCATAAAGGGTGATCCGGGTATATGGTTTGTAAAATTTTTAAACTCGATTTTTACACGTTTAAAACTTTATTTATGCAATTTGATTGCGTTCTTGAATATTGCAAACCTAACAGTGGCATCAGAGCCAAACCTTTATGCGAATTATTAATTATTTTAATTTGATATGTGTATTGATATGTGTTTAGAATAATTTATTTAGGCATAATTTATTGTATAAAATTTATTTAAAAAAAAAACTGATTGATTGAATGATTTTGGTTCATTTGTCCTTATCCGCGTGTTTCAATTTTTTTTTCGAAATCTTGATTCAGTTCGGTACTTGCGTTGGTAATGTCTATATATATATAAGATATATAAATATTTGATTCACGTGATACTGCCATGCTAAATAGCGAATTTTTTTTTTCTTCTTGCTGCCATGTTAATATCCTTTGAATCACGGAAAACAAAAAAAAAATAAAAAAATCCGGCAGCGTGGGCAACCATGTTAATAGTGCACGGAAATCAAGTATAAGGATTCAGTAATTATATATATATATATTAACGGTTAATATATATGTATTATATATATGTGTTATTTTTAATTATTTTATAATTAAAATAAAATATTTATTTTAATTTTAAAATTAGATTTCATGCTAACTAATTAGAGTTGAAATTTGATTCCATGATTAATAATTAGAGTTAAAATTGGATTCAATGTTTCCTTAGATAAAAGAATTTATTTAGATATGAAATAAGATTTCATATTATTCAAAATAAAAGAGTTTATTTGTGAATAGGAAAGAGAATCCATGTTTCCTTAAATAAAAGAGTTTATTTAAATATGAAATAAGATTTCATATTATTCAAAATAAAGGAGTTTATTTGTGAATAGGAAAAAGAATTAAGTGTTTCCTTTAATAATTTTTTTTTTTGGAATTGGATTCCATAATTAATTAAAATAAAGGAGTTTATTTTGATTAAAGATTTTGATTAAAATAAAATAGTTTATTTTATTCAAAATTGGATAAATTAAAATAAAATAGTTTTATTTTGATTTAAATTTGGATTAAAATAAAGGAGTTTATTTTGATTCAAAATTAGATTTTATACCAACTAAATGTTGCCCATTAAATGATATTAATATATATATTAAATGTTTATTATTCATAAGATGAATGTTATTTATTGATGCATATGGTGATGTGTATGATAATAAATGGGATTGATTATGGACTATTGACCAATGTGATTGGATTTTATTTTAGTTGGATGCATGAATGTATAGGTTATATTAAATGGGGTCTGCATACCTAAATCTTTTTAATTTTTTCTTAATGTAAATTCTATCTCCCTCCTATGTACTTCCCTTGATTGGCGATCAAGGTTTCTATTTATTTTAAATAGTTTTGTAATAGGAATAGTTAGAATTAATTTTGAAAAATTGGAGATCAAGGAAAGCGAGGCGCTTGAAGACCCGTTTGTAATGGAGCAGGGTTTTAAATGTAATAGTTATATTTAAATATTAATTCTTGCACCCTAGGGTTTTGACCTTTTGGTTCACTTGGTGGCTCTAGTGAACCAAACTAGAATAAAAGTCCATAATCAATCCGGAGTAGAATATAGTATTCTATATGTGCATGCTTATACTATATATATTATATATTATGCAAACATGCTTAGCATGTTAATTAATATAACGCGTATTTTATATATATATATATACGTATACGCTAAACAAGATGAGACAATTAATAACAAACCCCTCAATTTTTTATATTAAGTCCTAAGCGTTCAAAGATATTTGGAATATCGAACGTCGCCTTCTAGCATGATAAAATTAATAGAGTATTAAATATTTAATATGAGTTTGTTGTGTCACCACAAGGAAAGTATTAAGTATTTAAGATGTTAATTTATCACATTTGATGCTTATAAAGAAAATTGAACAATATTGTTTTGTTGTGTCACCACAAGGATGATATTTTTCTTTTTTGAATATATGGAGTGCTAGGTCGGACTTAACTTGGATAATTTTGATTCGGATGTGCCACCACTTGATCAAAATAATCTAAGAGGCAAAAGAAAAGGAGTTGCATAGTTGATGTAATTGACAAAAGTTGTCTACCTATTTATTTATATATAGTTTGTTGTGTCACCACAAGGCTATATACATTTGAAATGGGATCCTTATTCTCACTAGCAAATCTTTAATTAGATATTCTTAGAACTATATATATTGAGGGTAATATAGTTTGAAGAAAATAGTGGGAGATACCAATTTAAAACAAGACCTAATTTATTTTGGTAATTAATAAAAGAATGTATGTTAAAATGTTGTTAATTACAAATTCATTTACAGAATTTTACAATGTCTAAATTACTATCATTTGCGAAGCATATTAGATGTTAAATTAACGGGGATCGATTTAAGCAGTTGGTTAAGGAATTTGAGAATAGTTCTCATGGCATTTGAAAAGTTATCTTATGTCCTTAATACGTCTATCCTGCAATGGTTGCGGATAATGCCTCTGAGGAAGAGATTGCTACTTTTAAAAAGTGGCAAGATGATGATGCACGATTGGCTCGATGCATCATGCTCGCATCCATGAGTAACGAGCTTGACGTCGACATGAAACTATGGATGCTTCTACTATATTCCCGCACATCAAGTAGTTGATGGTGAGGAAAGTAGGGACCGATAGATATCGAGATATCTAAGGAGCTCTTCGATCTAGAATGATGATGACACTACAATGCAGATAAAAGTCCTTAACATTATCAATTTGATTGATCAATTAGAACAACGAGTTTTGTCATGGATGGAGAGTTGAGCCAAGATTTGATCTTGCACTCACTCCGGACTCCTTTCACAATTGTTGTGAATTTTTCATATGAACAAGCTAGATATCGCCTCATTGATTTGCTTAACATATTGAAAAATGTTGAGAGTCACTTTCAACCAAGAAAGATCAAGTCTTCTTGGTAGGGGCCAAAGGATCTTCGAAAAGAAGAACGATTCAAAGAAGGTAAATAGAAAGGCATAAACAAAGGATAATAAGAGCAAAAGCGATCACGGATAGCAAAGGAGTTTGCTTCCACTACAATAAGCTTGGACACCGGGAAGAAAGCGGGAGAAGCATCTTGCGAGGCTAACCAAAGAAGCTTAGTGAAGTTTCGGTTTAATATCAATTTTTGTTCATGATTGAAATAAATTTTTCTTTAAGTCGAGGTTCTACTTGGGTATTGGATACCGACTTTGGTTATCATAAATATAGATTTATGAAGGACCAAGCGAAGTAAAAGCTAAACAAATATAAGTAATCCTATGTGCGGAAAATGTAGCAAAGGTTGCCATATTAGCCATAGAAACTTATAGTTTAGCAATGCCTACGAACAAATCTATTAAGTCGATAAGTTGTTATTGTATTCCGATTCTTGTTAAAAATATTATTTCCATTTTATTGTTGGACAATGAAATCTTTGGTATTATAATTAAGAACAATTGTTGTTCTATTTATAATAATAATATTTTGTATAGAATCGGAATATTACTTAAAAATTTTGTATACTTGACTTACATGAAAATAATTTTGCATATTGAACAAATTAGTATAAGAAAAGAGATGATCATTCAAAGAGTTGAATGTGTGTATTTCTTTGAAATACAAGTATGAATTATTTGAAAGGTTCAAAGAATTGAAGTGAAACAAATTGACAATGTATTAAGATTCTTTGATTAGATCAAGGAATAAATACTTGTGAAATAAGTTTCTAGATCATCTCAAATGGTTTTCTCACAATGGACGCCTCCTGATACGCAATAATTGATTGATGTATCTGAAAGGAAAAATCGTACCTTGTTGGACATGGTGCGGTCCATAATGATTTTACCGACATTCCAGTATCCTTCTGGGATAATGCCCTAGAAATGGCTACATATCTATGAAAAAGGTAACCTCAAAATCTGGTCCCAAGACTCCATAAAAGTTATGGACAGGGAGGATTCCTAATCTTAAATATGTTAAGATAAGGGGTTGTCCAACTTATGTGAAAAGGTTTCGAAGGATAAGCTTGGGACAAGATTTGACATGTACAGATTTGTGGGACATCCTAAAGTAAGTTTAGGGTATATGTTCTATAATTCTACTTAGCAAAAGGTGTTTGTTACGAAACACGATGCCTTCTAAGATAAAGGTGTTTATCATTGAAGGGGCTAGTGGGAGGATAATAGATCTTGAAGAGTTCAAGAACCACAAAACACTATAAGTCAAATAAGAGGAACACGTAGATGTAGAACTGTTGTACCACAACCTAATCGTAATCTGGAATAATTCCAAAGATACCTAGGAGGTATGGATTCATCATGGATGATGATGATGAGGTACACATCATAGAAGATGATGATCCAGTTACATACGATGAGGTAAGAGTTCTAGTGTGTACAAAAGGGTCAGTGGGAGCGTCGTGAAATTTCTAGTATTATATGTTGATATACTACGGATGAGGAATTACATACCAATGCTACAATCAATAAAGATAAAGTTGTCTAAACATTCCTCCATGAATGGTTTGGGAAGAGTATCTTAATTGGGGATAAAATCTATATAGATGAATCTGAGAGGATGCTCGACTTAACCCAAGGAACGTATATTCATTTGATGCTAAAGTCGTTTAGCATGGCAAACTCCAAGAGATGTCTCATGTCGATGAGCTATGGAGTGTATCTCTCTTAATAGTCCCCACAGACTCCTGAAAAGAGAGGTCGCATGAGTGACAATCATGTATGCAATGAAATGTACGAGACCTGATGTAAATCAGTCATATTATGGAGAAGTTCACTATGAATCAGTGAAAAACATCTTAAAGTGCTTAACCAAAGCACTAAGGATGTGATCATATTCATGGTGGGTCTAAATTAAAACTAGAGGGCTTAACATTTCAAGTTTTTCGAGATAGACCAAGATGACGAGAAAATCCACTTCAAGGTAAAGCGTTATCTTGAGCGATTGAGTGCGATGAATTGGAAAGGTTCCAAACAAAAAAAGAGTTCTTTGGTTTAGTGATAAAGACAAAGTATATATAGCTATAAATGAAGCTACAAGTTGATTGTTTGGATGAAAAGTTCATTCTGAGTAACTAGGAATAGTTCTAAAGTCTCATCTTGGATCTAAACATGTGTTGTGGCACTTTCATTTGATTATAAGAATCATTGAAGATGGGAAATCACTATAGAGATAGTGGACTCTCATGAACAACATTACATATCCATTAACTAAAGCTTATCCAACAAAGCAGGGATAATCGTCACTTAGAGAAGAAGAGTATGAGATACCATGACGATTGGCTTTAGTGCAAGTGGGAGATTGAAAGTAGTATGCACACAAGCCAATCATGTTTGATGATAAAGCATATACTTTGTAACAATCTTATTCATTTATTAATAAAAGGTATTAATTTATTAAAGACTTTTAATTATCTACATGATCTTTGTTTTTATAATATGTGATAAACCCATAGTTTTAAGCAATGCTTTTAGAATAATGATGATGATCATTCTAATGAGATCTAAATTCTTAGAAAGCTTAAAACTAAAATAGTTCCCAATCATTGGATTACTAAATTGGGGATTAGTGAATCCGGATAGATTGGTACATATATTTAACTTGCTCATTGGATGAGGATGATTAATCTCATGATCATTTGTGTGGAGACACTAAAGCAAGTATGTAGGTGCTTATTAGAGAATAAGTTCACCGAGCGTGGCTCGCTAAGGAATACCTAATGGAGTTTTACTTTCCCTGTCAATAGGAATTCACATAGTGATAGTAGTCTGAAGTGATCCTTGGACTTGAGATCATCATAGTATCTTGTGTATGATGAGTTATACTTTGACTTATTCCTTAAGACCCTTAGGGTATATCAAAGGGTATGCTTGGGTATAATAAGTTGTACATGGAGATAATGTATGATCAATAAAGAATCTACCACTTCTAATATAAGAAGAGAATGTCTATGTGATTCGATAAATGACAACCAAGTAGTCCTTGGCAAGGCAAAATGAAATTAGAAAGGAGTTTCTAATTTGCATTATTTGAGTTGTGCATTTAAGGATCGAAAATACATATAATTAAATAAAATAAGACTTGTGATAAGAATTCCATATCTTATATTTAATTGGGACATTGTATGGTGGAAGGATTGAATTGTCACGGTAACTATTTACTCAAAGGTTCTTTTATGATTAATGTTGAAATCTATATTATCCGGAAAGTCGTTGATCGCTGGGGGAGGCTTATCCTATTGTAGAATAAATATTATTTATTTAAATAAATTAATTGTTTAATTTATTTATTTAAATAAGATTAGAATTGTTCTAATTGATTTATTCACAACCGGTTTAATATGGAGAACCTAAAGGGTCACACCATAAAAAAGGAAGAATAATTATTTAAGAAGTTAATGGCATAATCGTAATAATATGTTATGTATATTTAATTTGATCTATGGTGATAGAATAAATTAAATAGCTTAATATTATTATTTAATATTTTAGAAATATTAAATATAAATTAATAAGAGGAGTCTTATTAATATTATTACAATTATTATTATTTTATTTTAATTTCTAAAAGAGTTTAGGAATTAATTTAATATAAGTACTCTCATTTATTCCTAATTGGATTAGGAAGGAAAATTAGTTAAAGGAGTTTAATTAATTATCCCTCGATAAGATTAGGGAGCCTTTAATTAAAAGGGTTTAATTAAATAATACCTTATTTTAATAGGGTTACTTGATATCTTTATAAGAGGAGTCTTATATCGGATATCTAGACTACGTTATAATTTCAATGGTTGGAGAGTACGCTCTTTTCTATAGAGATAGAAAAACTAGGGTTTAGCCAAACACCCATCTTCTTGAATTCTTCTTCTTCCTTGGTGGATCACCTCTAGAGGCCAAACACTTGGGTGGCTAACGTTAATCAAAGGAAGGAACCAAACCGGTGGATTCTAGTTGAGCGAAAAGGATTGGAGGTGAACTTGTACTGAGGAAGCTTCGGATCTTCAAGGTATATTTTCTTATTCATCTTTTCGTTTAATTAATAATTGTGCATAAAGGGTGATCCGGGTATATGGTTTGTAAAATTTTTAAACTCTGATTTTTACACGTTTCCGCTTATTTATGCAATTTGATTGCGATCTTGAATATTACAAACCTAACAGTGCCTGGTCAGCTGACTCACCCAACGGATGGAGATGAATGAAAGAGATTTCATGCAAATTATCCTGAGTTTGCGGAAGAAGTTAAGAATGTTAGGCTTGGCATGGCTACTGATGGCTTTTGCCCTTTTAATAATTTTAGTCAGCCGTACTCAGTTTGACCAGTCATTATGGTCGCTTATAATCTTCCACCATTAATGTGCATTAGGGATCCGTATTTGTTCTTGACTTTACTCATTCCGGGGGATAAAAGTCCTACAAAAGACATTAATGTCTACCTTCGACCGTTAGTGGATGAACTAAAGATGTTGTGGGAGACAGGGGTCTTGACGTATGATAAATCGATTTGCGAGAATTTTGTGATGAAGGCAGCCCTGTTATGGACTATCACTGACTTTCTGGCTCTTGGGATGGTTTGTGGTTGGTCAACTCACGAGAAGATGTCATATCCAGTGTGTATGGGGGATGTGCAAGGAAACTAGTTGCAGCATGGGCGAAAATGTAGTGTCTTTGGAACTGCTCGTAGATTTTTGCCTCTTAATCACAATTACAAAAGATGTCTCGCACGCGATTCAATGAAAGAGCAGAGAGAATAAGGGGTTGTTAGTCGCTTTGTCGAGGCGGTGAGGTCTTAAATTTGGTTGAACAAGCTTGATTTTCCTTTGCTGAGGAAGGAATAAAGTAAATTAAGAGCAGCCAGGTACGGGAAGACTCATAATTGGACACACTCGCCCATATGGTTTAAGTTGTCGTATTGGGACACACTTTTAGTTCGTCATTGTATAGATGTCATGCATACCGAAAAGAATATTTTTGAGAACTTGTTTTACACCGTGTTAGATGCGAGTGGTAAAACCAAAGACAATGACAACGCTCGAAAAGATTTGGAGGCATTGAACATAAGGCCAGAATTGTGGCTTCATCCTAACAATACGAAACCTAGCTAAAGCTCCATTTTGTCTTACTAAGCAACAAGTTGAAGATGTGTGTAAGTGGGTTAATGGGTTGAAGCTCCCAGATGGATATGCGTCGAACATAACACGTTGTTGTAAGGTTGAGCAATTGAAAATTTCTAGATTCAAGAGTCACGATTGTCATGTGTTCATGCAGAAGTTGATCCCAATTGCATTTTGTGAGATGTTACCCAGAAAAGTTATGGATGTATTTATCGAACTTTCAAATTTCTTTCGAGATCTTTGCTCAACTGTAATTACGTATAATGATGTCGAGCAGATGGAGAACAATATTATGCTTACCATGTGCAAGCTCGAAATAATATTCCCTCCAGGATTCTTTGACTCGATGGAACATCTGCCTATTCAACTACCTTATGAACTCAAACTTGGAGGACCAGTGCAATATCGGTGGATGTATCCTTTTGAGAGGTAATATACATTACTAATTGCTTTATGTTGCTCATATATAATAATACTCATATATTTGTCGGAATATTTATCTTAGGTATATGTGTTGATTTAAACAAAAGTTCAAGACCAAAGCTCGTATAAAGGAATATTATACTCGACGAAAGTTTTCGTCGTGTTTATTCAGTTGTAGATATCTCATGTTTGACAAAATTTCGTCGGAGATAATCCGTCGTAGATAAGATAGGTATGACAAAATTTGTGACGGATGGTATCTTCGGCGCGTATATATACGACCAAATTTTCAACGGAATTTTCCCTCAAAAATAACCTATGTTCGATGGAATAGGCTTTTTCCGAGGAAAATTCAAAAAAAAAATCAAACTTTTCTTCTAGTGAACTATCATTTAAATCGAAATTAGTTTTCATTTTTGGCGAAACTTGGCGCCAAAGAGGGCCTTCTTCTTCTGAAAGAATTCCGTCGGGATTAGAGTATTTTCGAGGGATATAGTTTACTCTAGTTCATTGAGGTTAATTCCGTTGAATTTAACCCTTTTTCTTGTAGTGTATATTTAAATATACTTCACCAAATTAAAAAAATTGGTATTTATTTTTTTCTTTTATATTAGTTAAGTATTTATGATGGAATTACTTTAGTCTTGTTTAAAAAAATACATAGTAGTGAACATATTAATTAGTAATTAAAAGGTAAAATAATAAAAATAGTTAAAATTACATAATTTACAAGTAAAAATAATCTCAATTTAAATTATTATTTTTTTTGTAATATTCTTATTTAAAATAATATTTAGAACTTTCTCGATTATTTAACAGATTTTGTTTAAACTATTTAGAGGGTTAAAATGGTAAACTAATGTTATTCATACATTTTAGAAAAATTAATTATCAAACAACATTTTTTCATTCATACACAATTCTAGATAGAGGCTTTACATTATTTAGATGTCTAAACTGCTTACGATCTTAAAATTCAATTTTACCAAACACCATCTTAATTTAATTTAGATAATATAATAATAAATATTCTTATCTCTATACCACAAAAAGAATCTTCTTTGGAAATTGTATGAACTTTAAAGAATTCTTTTTTTTGTTTCATATTTACTCTTAAATTATTGATTAGTGTTTAATTTTCTAATGATGTTATGATAAGTTTAAGAATATGGTATCATTTTATATTACCAATAAAAATATATTGTTCTTTTTAGAAAATTAACAATATTTCTATATTTTATTTATGATATGCCTCAAATAAAATTATTAGACATTAATACTCTCAGTATATATATATATATATATATATATATATATATATATATATATATATATATATATATATGCGGTTCGGATCTTAAACTTACCTCTTATCTAACATACTTTGCATATCCCTTTTTTAGCGATTTTAATGGGATGACGATTCTGATCCTTCGTTATATATTTGTTCGTTCTTTATATGATGTCATCGCTAAAAGCTAAAAGCTAAGACGACGATTCTATATATAGCGATGGACCGAATAAATCGCCATCCTATCTGTCGCTAAAAAAGGGGTATGCAAGGTATGTTAGATAATAAATAACTTAAGATCTGCATCAATATATAATAATATATATATATATATATATATATATATATATATATATATATATAAAATCGGGATCAGTCCGGAAGTCCGAACCTTGTTAAAATGCGGACCATTTTTTATTTTTTTTTAAAACAACTAAAAAAAAGTTTAATATTTTATGGAACTGGAATTTTTCCATAATACAGTGTTTTGGGCGTGATTTGGATACATATAACAAAATAAGTTTGTAAAGTCTGTACAGACTTGTTTTGTTATATGTATCCAAATCACACCCAAAATACTGTATTATGGAAAAAATTTAGTTCCATAAAATATTAAATTTTTTTAGTTGTTTTTTTAAAAAAAAAGCAAAAAATAAAAAAATAAAAAATTTGTCCGCATTTTAACAAAGTCCGAACTCGCGAACCTGATCCTCACACACACACACACTATATATATATATACACTATATATATATATATATATATATATATATATATATATTATGGACTACACATTTTCTAATAGACAATCCTATTCTTATTTTAGTGACTATTATCCTATGATGTAATAGTAATAATTCAACAACTTTAGCTGGCGACCTCACACAATATTTTGTAGGAGTGGAATGGTATTGCATTATATTTTAACATTTTCAATCAAAACCAAGTTTTTTCATTTTCATATAAAAAAAATGAAAAGAAGTACACAACTATTCTTTAAAACAATAAAAAAGCACTTCAATTAATTAATTGTGTATATCATACATTAGTTAGAATATCAATTACTCAGTGCGGGTTATCGAGAAATATTCTTTTCTTGTTTATATAGCGGCTGTAGCGGTTAGGAATCAAATCTTTTATCATTATGTAACAAAAGATACCACAAGTCAAAAAAAATGTAACAAAAGATTTATTTAACCAATTACGATAAATTATTAGACATTCTGACAACTTTATCTCTATTTCCCTCTCTTCCCCCGCCACCCCCCCCCCCCACTCCCACCCCCACCCCCACCCCCAATCATGTCCTGCACCCAGAGAAATTAGGCTTTTGCCTCAGCTTAATTTAATAATCTTTGCTATCTTATCCTTTTCACATTATATGGACTGATAAAAGAAAGACAATGTCCTTTTCCTGCTTATATCCCTTAATCTTTATTAATAAGATAAAAGGTAAAGATAGGTGATAAATGCGTTCCATATTTCACAATTTACGCTCTAATACAAAGTTAGAATAAAGCATAATTTGTTCCTAGAGTACAATGAAAGTTGGTGAGGGTGGGGTACAAATTACAAAGTGGTACACCAAAGCTCTAGCTCAGTTAATGAATTAGACTTTTAGAAAATTTTATTTCCTTATATGACATCTACTATTTATGTAATTATTAAACTTATATATTATATAAATTTAATCATTTTATTTATGAATTTGGTAATTAATTATGTGGCCTATAAATAATATTACTGATAATACTTGGCATAATATGCCCTAGGATTTCATAATCTTTATGAAAGATTTTAACCCTTAGCTATTCTATAAATAAAATAGTTAGGGTTTGGTCATAATTGTCGTCTCAAGAATTTTATACACATCTACACGTCCACTTGAAAATCAGAGAAGAATATTTTCATTCATAGCTTTTATGTATCCTTACATGTACCTATTTATAAAGATAGTAGAGATCCCACAATCAAACTATTCATCCTACAATCAAGTTATTCCTATAATTAAGTTATTTAGCTATTCCTATAATTAAGTTATTTGCCTAACAGAGAAATATCTCTAAACTAGGAAAGAATATAATAGGAAAGAATTACAATAGAGAATCTTTGACTATTAATCCAATATCGCAACAATCCCCCTCAAGTTAGTGCATAGATGTCACACATGCCCAACTTGCCCAAAAACTTTGAGAACACTCGACTTGAAACATCTTTGGTGAGAATATCAGCCAATTGATCTTCGGATCGAATCTTAGGCAACTCGACAATTTTCTCATCCAAATTTTCCTTAATGAAGAATCTGTCTACTTCCACATGTTTTGTACGATCATGTTGTACCGGACTATGAGCAATATCACATGCTGCTTTATTGTCACAATAAATCTGAATCGGTTGCCTAGGCACATAGCCCAAATCCCTCAAGAGAAGTCTCAGCCACAATACTTCACATATTCCAAGTGTCATACCCCTGAATTCAACCTCTCTCATGGCAGGCGTTGCAACAACATTACGCTTCGCTTCTCCATGTAACAAGATTACCACCTACAAAGGTGAAATATCCCAAAGTAGATCGTCTGTCATCTATTGCTCCAACCCAGTCAACATCACTATATGCATCCACACTTTGACAACTACATTTTAAGTGAACAAAATGCCCTTTCCAGGAGCAGACTTCAGATACCTTAAAATGCGCATAACTGTATTCATATGTTGTTCTTCAGGATTATGCATAAACTGGCTAACAATACTCAATGCATAGGAAAGATCTGGCCAAGTGTGGGCTAAATACATCAATCTTCCAACGAGCCTCTGATATCTCCCTTTATCAATAGGGACCTGATTAGTCTCAACACATAACTTCAATCCTTCTTTTACTGGTGTATCAGCTGGTTGACATGCTGACATACTAGTTTCCTGCAACAAATTTAAAGCATATTTTCTTTGAGACAAGAAAATCCCTTTATCAGATCGAGACACTTCAATCCCAAGAAAATATTTCAAGTGATCGAGGTCTTTCATTTTGAATTCGCTTGACAAGTAACTTTGTAGAGCTTTCCTTTCATCAGGGTCATTTCCTGTAACCACCATGTCATCAACATACACAATAAGGGCAGTGATCTTACTATGCTATCTTTTCAAGAATAAAGTGTGGTCTGAATTACTCTGATGGTAGCCAAAGGACCTCATGGACTTCGTGAATCTTCCAAACCATGCTCTCGGAGATTGTTTTAGCCCATACAATGATTTCTTTAATTTGCACACTTTCTGACAATGCACTTCTGGTATCATGCACCCTGGTGGAAAATCCATGTACACTTCTTCAGATAAATCGCCATGCAGAAAGGCTTTTTTCACATCAAATTGTTGCAATGGCCAATCTAGGTTCGCAACTAGAGATAATAAGACTCGAACTATGTTGATTTTAGCTACAGGTGCAAATGTATCTGTATAATCAATTCCATAGGCTTGGGTGTACCCTTTTGCCACCAGTCTTGCTTTAAAATGTTTAATTATACCATCTGCTTTGTGTTTCACAATATAAACCCACTGACATCCAACTGGTTTTTTCCCTGAAGGAAGATCAACAAGTTCCCATGTTTCATTCTTCTGTAAGGATTTCACCTCCTCATTCATAGCAGCTTTCCACCTTGGGTCAACTAAGGCTTCCTGCACACTGTTAGGAATAGATACAGTAGATAATTGATTTAAAAATGACTTATTTGATTCAGACAAGCAATAGTTAGACACATAATGACTCATGGGATATTTAACTTTACTAAAAAGTTCGGGATCATATGTGGGTGTGGGGATACCTCTGGTTTGATGCGGTGGTAGTTGTTTTCTTGGTGGTTCAGACACTACAGCAGGACCATCCTTAGCAGGTGATTGGTTTGGTGTATCAGTTGCCTGTGGTGCGAGAGATTCAGATGGAGGTTACTCCAAAACTTCATTTTCTGGGTCTTCATCATGTTCATCACCACTGTGGTCCAAATTTATACCACTCAAATCCAAATCACCAGCTTTCTCATTACCAAGTTCCAATTCACCAGCATTCTCATTACCAAGTTCAGGGCGTTTCGTTTCATTCCCATTCAGATTGTTACCAAGTTCAGGGCGTTCCGTTTTATAGAGATCAGAAAATCATAGTCTAGAGCTTGAACTTCTTCCAGGTACTCCTCAAGTTCGAACTCGGAGAAAAATACATCGAGTCTTCATGAAAAACTACATCCATTGTAACAAACATTCGTTTGCTTGGAGGATGATAGCATCGGTACCCCTTTTGATATGCAGCATACCCTAAAAAAACACATCGCAATGCTCGAGGTGTCAACTTATCGCGCTGACGCTGATGAAGATGTACAAATGCTACACAACCAAAAACATGAGGAGGTAATTTTGGAATGACTAGAGCCACAATTGCTTCACTACGAGCCTGAGATGGTATTCGAAAATTAATAGTGCTGGAAGGTACTCGGTTGATTAAATATGTTGCAGAGATAAGTGTGTGTCCCCAATAGAATAAAGGCATATGTGCTTCTATTAATGAAGCAGGGACAACCTTCAATAAGTGACGATTTTTTCGCTGTGCCACCCCATTCTGTTGGGGTGTATCGGAATAAGTAGTTTAATGAATGGTTCCATGGGCATCCAAGTACCGCTTCAATTCAAAACTCTAATATTCACCTCCATTGTCACTGCGGAGAACCTGAACCTATGCATTGTACTAACTACAAACCATTTAATGAAAATTTTAAAATAACAAGTTTACTTCACTTTTGGACTTCATCAAACATACCCAAGTCATCCTAGTACAATCATCAATAAAAGTAACAAACCAACGCGATCCATCCAAAGTAGCAAATTTAGATGGTCCCCAAACATCAGAATGTATAATCATAAAAGGAACTTGACTTTTATTCAAAATTAATGGAAACGAAGCACGATGGCTTTTTGCAAGTTCACAAACATCACATTTGAAACTAGAAACATCAAAGTTTGAAAATATACTAGGAAATAATTTCTTTATGTAACCAAAAGAAGCATGCCCTAGACGTCGATGCCATAACCATATCTCAGATTTCTTTTTTTCCTCCTTCGAACCCCCAATCTTTAAAGCTTGACGCAACTTATCTGAACTTTTGGACACCAAGTCTAAGTAATACAGCTTCCCTCGCCTCACACCACAATCAATCGTCTGCCTTGTCTGGATGTCCTTAAATACACAAAATTCAGGCCAAAAAATGACAACATAAAATAAGGCAGTGGTTATTTGAGAAACTGACAAAAGATTATAATTCAAAGAGGGAACAACCAAAACAGAATCTAAATTTAAGGTGTTAGTGAAGGACAAGGATCCTTCCCCAATAATCAGAATTATGGTACCATTGGCAATGGAAACAGAACTTTGTGAGGAAGGTTTAATAGGTGAAACTTGTCTAGAATCAAATTTCATATGATCCGTAGCGCCAGAATCAATTATCCATGCACTATTAGAAACAGGTGTAGAAATATTTAAAACCTTACCACCATTACCTGCTGCTGCTGCCAATGCCAAAAACTTTTCACCGCTATCATCCACTGTCTTTGTTTCAACATTTGCAGCAGTAGAGGTATTCTTCTTCCGGGAATCACGGCTATGATCCCACCATTCCGGATATCCCACAAGTTCATAGCATTTGTAAGACCCCAACTTTTTATAAATAAAGATTTAATTTCTCTAATTATTATTTTGAAATAGTAAAGGGGTTGACTTGATTAATGTGGTTAGTTATGGGTAAAATGCGCAAATATTTTAAATAAGCAAGTGGTTATAAAATATTCATTGTTATCGGGAATATTCGTTTGGTGGTGGAATATTCTTTATTTGTCGGGGAAAATTAAATGCGACGGTAGATTTGTGTGGGCCCCATAATGGAAAGCGATTGGATGAAGAAAATGACAAGTTTGAGTTTTTATAAATAACGGCGTAATGGTTACCGTTAATACTGTTGGAATACCCGGTGGTTAAAATACAGTAATATGCGATGTTGCACAGTAGCACATGTTATTGCACCAATTATTGATTCTTACATAAGAAGGCACTACTCAATAATTTTTACAGTAATTACTGTTCAATATTTTATTTTATTGATTCAATAATTGTTACGTTGATATTTTATATTATTGTTGTTTGATAATTATCAACTGCCGGATATTTTTTATTATCGGATCAATAATTCATATTATTTTAATAATATTATTAGATAGCATTATTGGAAATGTTTAGAAAGTTACATCTAAGGAGAGGTTTGGTCACCTAATTGCGGCGTCGATGAGAGAAATCCTTATTGGAAAGCCCCCTCTTTCCTAGGAACGGCCTGGTTGTCAGTATTGTGATTCTGTAATATTATTTGTGAATAATTAATTATTGATTTATATGATAAGGAAAATATTCATTTTATGTGGATATAGACGGAGAAAATTTTTAATGTGACAATTGTTGAAAATTGATATTTTATCTTTTCTGATAAAATAATTCATTTAAATATATTATTATATTATAATAATATGATAATGGTGATATTTTTATAATGAATGTGTGATATATGAATAAATGAAGAGTATTTTTGTTACAAAAAATGTTTAACACATGTTTTGTGTGTTGGTGGACCCTATTTTTGACTAAAATTTTATTATAGCCTGCAAAATCGTCCGTATGTGAATTTCGATCAATTTTTGTTTGAAATTTGGAAAAACTTTCTTCTGCAAAGTTGTAGAGAGTTAAATTTCCTATGGAATGGACATAAGATTTGAATTTTTCTAATAAAAGGGCTATTTATTATGAATTATTGAAGTTCCAAAATATTGGGTCTGAATTGATTTTGTTGCATTAAATGATAAAAACATGTTTTGTGTGATTGGTGAGCCCCACATGTGTTGCAAAATATGCTAAAATTCAGATTTCAAATTGTGCGTATAATATTTTTATAAATATTATTATTTTATTAAATTTTTTGCTTTGGTGTTCTAAGCATTTTTCTATAATAGGGTGCTTAGGTTAGAATTGAAAATCACACTAGAAACTGAAATTTTCTCTCTATATATATCGGCGTATTTTTGTGAGTATTTTGATACTTTGAGTGTTGCTTTATCTGGTTGCAAGTTTCTTTCTTGACGTTATATCTAATATTCGGTGGAAGTCTTATTCTTTTGAGGTAAGGGATGTTATTTTTTAAAATGATATTATTTCTTTCAATATCATTATCTTAAAATATTGGTAAGATTTTTCTTGTAAAATTCTTATCTTTTCATGTCTGGAGTTACTATTCTATTATTATTCATGAGTTAATTCACCGATGATTTTTTTTCTTGTGAAATTTCTACCTTTTAGTTTCGAACTTACTATTCACGTATCACGACCTTTATTCACTTATCTGACACTTTCACAAATCGACACTATTCACGGAAAAATTAAATTTTTCTTTTACGTGTCCAAGATTATGCATTATGGTTCCTATCTTTGATTGGATCTATGTTTTGATCTTCATTTTTGAATTACGCTCCTGATAGTTTATTATGGAGATTTTTTGAACTTGGATTGTCTAAAATATGAATTCTTAATATTTGTTCTTTTGTCTCCTTTGGATTCGTTTTCTTCAAAAATATTTTTCATCATCCTCGGTCCTAAATGATGATATAACCCAATATCTTTGGCTGTAGTGCAAAGATGAATGATTTCTTGATGAATATCTTTGGCCCGTAGTGCAAGATGAGCAGTGTTGAGATGAACATGACCCAGAATGAATAATATCTTTGGCTTTGTAGTGCAAAGATGACTATTTGATTAAAGATGTATATTGATTGATGTTACGAGGATAAAATATCGATGATGGACTTTTAAATTCATAGATGATAGTAGATTTCATTCTCTACTTAACTCTTCTAATGAATTATTGTTTCATTTGCGATTTTGATCTAAAACTTGTTGTCTATTATATTCTATCAGATTTTTTCCTGTTGAGGACTAACGATAATTTGTTGTACATTATCTCAGTCATAATATTCTTTATTGGGCTAGTTAAGCTCACCCTTTTCCTTTTTCTTCCATTTTTCTTCTTAGGAGGTGAGAATATAGCGGGAACTAGTCGGGGTGTGGAGTGATGGTTCCAGATAGTTGTTTTAGTAGTCCTCACTATTTTGTAAAATAGTGTATCAATAATTATAATGAGGACTTTATTTGAGTGTGGATATTATCTAGAAGACAATATTTGTATTTAAACTCACAGCATAAGTGTTGTCGTATTTTGCACGACAATTGTAATAATGAAGTTGTAGTTGTTTCTGTACCATATATTTGGCGACTCAGAATAGGTTGGGTGGATTGGACCTATTTTGGGGGCATCACAGTTGGTATCAGAGCTTAGGGATATGGTCTATGGTGGAGATCAGGGAATAAAACTAGGAGGGGAGAGACGAGTAAATCTTTCGCTAGTATGTCCTACCTAAACTTATTTGTTGGTTGATCAGAGTATAGGGTTATTATGTTTCATGTTAATTTCTTTAATTAACCCTTGTTTTATGGCGATGTTGAGAATGGCAATCGAGAATGTTAATGATGGAGTAAATGAGACCGTGGAGACACCTTTACTCTCCAATCGGGAGAAACGTGCAACAAGACGACAATGTTCCTCCTATAAACAACACCAGCGATCGAACGATGAGCGATGGGATGTTTAGAAATTTTTTGCGATTCATGCAAAATCGAACGAGGAGACTTCGTGTACAAAATCTGAGATGGAAATGATAGCAGCCGCACGGTTTATCACGACCAAGTAGTTTAAAGAGTTGGGACCACGAATTCTAGGGAAAGCGGATCCGATTAAAGGCGGAGGCGTGGGTTAAACAAATTACAAGATATTCGATGTCTTGGGATGTGCGGAGGAAACGAAGGTTCCATTCACCACTTTTATGTTCGTAATGAGGCGATTCTTGGTGGGAATCGTGAAGCGTACCAATAGCCGCTTTCAACATGTCTTGGGAAATATTTGAAATCTGTTCAATGACAAGTACTTTCACGAAAGTATTAAATCATATGAAGGAGGTAGAGTTTATTAGACTAGAAACGAGAACAACATGACGGTGTCCCGACGAGGCGAAGTTCGCGGAGTTATCCAGTTGCATCTCATTTGGAGAGAATGAGGAGCGTATGATGCGGATGTTTACGAGAGGTTTGAAACTTCGATATACGTCGATATCTCATTTCTCATAAATTTTCTTTATATTCAGATGTTGTGAATAGGGCTCAGTTATTGGAGCGCGATAATGAGTCAGCTCAACCAAAGAATAATGACCAACAACTTCGATGATAATCGTATGCAAGTGTAGCAATGATCATCGAACAATGATAACCATCGTGGAGGAAATTATCATGCCAGAAATGGTAACCACTTTGGTGGTAATCATGGCCAAGATAATAGAAGAAATAATTCAAGTGAAAATTTCAAGAAGAGAAGATTTAATGATAATGGGAAGACGTCGTCAGCAGCACCAACAACAAATTATAAGGGAGTAGAATGACCGCTAGTTAGATGCTACAGATGCGGAGAGGAGGGACACATAAGTCCAAACTGTTCACAGCCTTCCAAGGTATGTTTTAGTTGTGGAAAAGATGGTCATATAGCTCAATTTTGTCCTATAGCGAAATCAAGTCCAGATGGGACGGTGGCACAAAAGGCGGATACGGACAAAACAAAGTTGGCGATTTCAGGAAAAGCGTTTTTTGTGACTTCTCAAAAAGCGAGTAACCCGAACGAAGTTAGCATGGGTTAGTTAATTATAATTTCTTGCGAAGTTTATACCGTATTAGATACCGGTTCTACCCATTCTTTTATCTCTCATACTTATGCTCCACGTTTAAACTTGACTCCTGAAAGATTAGACTTTGACTTATCTGTTAAAACTCCGTTATGAGAAACTTTCATTACATCCACTATTTATAAATCTTGTTTGATCCAAGTTGGCACCATCACATTACCTGTTGATCTTATCTCTTTAAAGATACTTGCTTTTGATGTGATTTTAGGGATTGATTGGTTAACTACCCATCATGCCAAAATTGATTGCTTTCGTAAGGTTGTTAGTTTTTATATTCCTAAGCAGCCTGTTATTCGAATTCAAGAAACCAAACCATTGAAGTCAAACTCTTTTATATCAAGCCATAAAGCCATTTGTTTATTGAAAAACGGATGTTAAGCTTTCTTAGCCATGTTATGGACTTGAACAAAAATACGTTAGATTTGAATGATATTTCTGTTGTTAGTGAATTTCCTGACGTATTTCCTAAAGAATTTCCTGGCCTACTCCCAGAGCGTGATATTGAATTTTGTATCGACTTTGAACCCGGTATAAAACCCATTTCTAAAATTTCATATTGAATTACTCCTATTGAACTTCAGGAATTAAAAACCCAAGTTGATAATCGAGCCTCTAACTGGTGACTTTCTTTATGGAATACACCGAAGCCAGACTCTCCGTAGGGGACGCCATATTCGTGCGGTAGTAAACTGATTGGTTCCATTGTGACGTGCTATCCAAGATTGGGATATGAGTCACAGTTGAGAACAACCTAAGTCAGTGATCGAAATACGTAGCTTTCTAGGCTTAGTTGGAAATTATCAGAGATTCGTTGAAGGATATTCTCGAATCGCTACTCAATTAACTTAGCTGACTCGTAGAGATACAAAATTCGAATGGGGCAAGGAATGTGAAAGAGCTTCGAAGAACTCAAGAGGAGACTCATTTCGGCACATGTTCTGACCATACCATCCTGGAAAAGCGAGCGTGGTAGGTGCGTGTTGAGTAGAAGATCGTATACGAGTACGAGTGCGATATTGTCAAAGACCCATTTCATATAACTTACAAATAATAGAGATAGAGTTAAAGACTCTAGGGACCCACGTGATGATATACGAGTAGAATCGACTTTAATCGATAAAGTTAAAACCGCTCAAGCTACATACCGGAGCTGATGAATATAAAGAAGAAGGTGCAAGAAAGAGTTATTCTAGAAGTAAGAGTCGATGAAAAGAATAAAGAAATCTCAACCTTCAATTTATTAATCCATTTAAAATCCTCAATCGAATAGGAACTGTGGCCTATAGACTCATTTTACCGCCAAGTATGTCGCGTGTTCATAACGGTTTTCACGTATCGATGTTACGAAAATATGTGAACGACCCGAACCACATTATTGAGTTAGAACCAGACGAAATAGCCGAAGATTTAACGTACGAGGAGGTACCTGTCAAGATCTTGGATATGAAGGAGCATTTCCTACGCACAAAGGTCATACCACAAGTCAAAGTTTTGTGAAGGAACCATGTTATTGAAGAAATGACCTGGGAGTTGAAATGAAAGCGAGGTATCCTCACCTTTTCGAAACACCAGGTACGTACGTCAATTTCGAGGATGAAATTTCATAAGGACTGGAGGTTGTAAGACCCCCAACTTTTTATAAATAAAGATTTAATTTCTCTAATTATTATTTTTAAATAGTAAAGGGGTTGATTTGATTAATGTGGTTAGTTATGGGTAAAATGTACAAATATTTTAAATAAACAAGTGGTTATAAAATATTAATTGTTGTCGGAGAATATTCGTTTGGTCGTGGAATATTCTTTTTTGTTTAAATATTAAATGCGACGGTAGCGAACTTTGTGTGGGCCCCATAACTGAAAGCGATTGGATGAAGAAAATGACAAGTTTGAGCTTTTATAAATAACGGCGTAATGGTTACCGTTAATAATGTTGCAATACTGCGGTGGTTAAAATACGATATATATGATGTTGTTGCGGTAGCTTTGCGTGTATTGCTCCAATTATTGATTCTTACGTGAAAGGCACTACTCAATAAATTATTCTGATAATTACAGTTCAATATTTTATTTTATTGATTCAATAATTGCTATGTTAATATTTTATATTATTGTTGTTTCAATAATTATCACTGCACAGTATTTTTTATTATCAGATCAATAATTCATATTATTTTAATAATATTATTAGATAGCATTATTTGCAATGTCTAGAAAATTCTGTCTAAGGAGAGGTTTGGTCACCTAATTGCGCTCCAGTAAGGAGAAATCCTTATTGGAAAGCCCCTCTTTCTGAGGAGCAAGCACGGTTGTCGATATTGTGATTACATAATATTATTTGTGAATAATTAATTATTGATTTATATGATAAGGAAAATATTCATTTTGTGTGGATATAGATGGAGAAATTTTTTAATGTGACAATTGTTAAAAATTGATATTTTATCTATTCTGATAAAATAATTTATTTAAATATATTATTATATTATAATAATATAATAATGGTGATATTTTTACAATGAATGTGTGATATATGAATAAATGAGGAGTATTTTTGTTACAAAAAATGTTTAACAAATGTTTTGTGTGTTGGTGGACCCTATTTTTGACTAAAATTTGATTATAGCTTGTAAAATCGTCTCAGTATGTGGATTTGATTCCAATTTACATTTGGAATTTGGAAAAACTTTTTTCTGCAAAGTTGTAGAGAATTAAATTTCTTATAAAATGGACATAAGATTAGAATTTTTCTGATAAAAGGGTTATTTATTATGAATTATTGAAGTTCCGGAATATTGGGTCTGAATTGATTTTGTTGCATTAAATGATAAAAACATGTTTTGTGTGATTGGTGAGCCCCACATGTGTTGCAAAATATGATGAAATTCAGATTTCAAATTGTGCGTATAATATTTTTATAAATTTTATTATTTTATTAACTTTTCTACTTTGGTGTTTTAAGCATTTTCCGATAAATAGAGTACTTAGGTTAGAATTGAAAATCACACCAGAAACTAAAATTTTCTCTCTCTATAATATCGAGCGTATTTTTGTGAGTATTTTGATACTTTGAGTGTTGCTATACAATGCAAGTTTCTTTCAGCGTTATATCTGATATTCCAGTCAGAAATACTATTCTTTTGAGGTAAGGGATGTTATTTTTTTAAAATGATATTATTTGTTTCAATATCATTATGCCGAAATATTGGTAAGATTTTTCTTGTGAAATTCTTATCTTTTCATGTCTGGGTTACTATTCACGAGTTATTATTCATGAAGACTGATGATTTTTCTTGTGAAATTTCTACCTTTTAGTTTCGGACTTACTATTCACGTATACGGCACTATTCACAAATACGATACTATTCACAGAAAAATTTAATTTTCTTTTTTGTGTCCAAGATTGTCTGTTATGGTTCCTATCTTTGATTGGATCTATGTTTTGATCTTTATTTTTGAATTCTGCTCTACAATAGTTTATTATGGAGTATTTTTGAACTTGGATTGTCTAAAGTACGAATCCCTAATATTTGTTCTTTTGTCTCACTGGATTCGTTTTCTTTAAAATATTTTTCATCATCCTCAATCCTAAATGATGATATAACTGAATATCTTTGGCCTGTAGTGCAAAGATGAATGATTTTCTAATGAATATCTTTGGCCCGTAGTGCAAAGATGACTATTTGATTAAAGATGTATATTGATTGATGTTACAGGGATAAAATATTGATGATGGACTTTTAAATTCATAGATGATAGTAGATTTCATTCTCTACTTAACTCTTCTAATGAATTATTATTTCTGCTGCAGTAGTTGATCTAAAACTTGTTGTCTATTATATTCTATCAGATTTTTCCCTATTGAGGACTAACGATAATTTGTTGTACATTATCTTAGTCATAATATTCTTTACTGGGCTAGTTGAGCTCACCCTTTTCTTTTTGTTCCATTTTTCTTTTCAGGAGGCGAGAATATAGCAGGAACTAGTCGGGGTGTAGAGTGATGGTTCAAGATAATTATTTTAGCAGTCCTCACTATTTTGTAAAATAGTGTATCAATAATTGTAATGAGGACTTTTTTTTAGTGTGGATATTGTCTAGAAGACAATATTTGTATTTAAACTCACAGCATAAGTGTTATCGTATTTTGCACGACAATTGTAATAATGAAGTTGTAGTTATTTCTGTACCATGTATTTGGCGACTCAGAATAGGTTGGGTAGATTGGACCTATTTTGGGGGCGTCACAGCATTGACTTTTTGTATGACCCATTTGATCACAATGGGTGCATTTGTATGATGATTTGTCGCCACCATTAGCATTCTTAGGATAGATGTTTTTCTTTTTGTCTTGTTGGTGTTGAGGAGACCAGTTTTGATTAGACCAGTTTCGAGTCACCATGGCTGAAGCTTCAGAATTTTCTAGTTGTCCGCTCATCACCCCGCGTCAAACATCTTCACGGCAAACTAGGGCATAAAACTCTTCTAATTCAGGGATAGGATCCTTCCTCAAGATTTTGCCGCGCACTTGCTCGAAATCACCCTCTAATCTTGCGAGAAATATATGCACCCTTTGTCGCTGAAGCAATTTTTAATAGGATGCAATATCTGTCTCATCCACCATGACCACCTTATCACGATGATCCAACTCACTGAAGATTTCAGTCAGTTCTCTATAATATATAGAGAGCGGTTTGTCATTTTGTTTGGCAGAAAAAGCCCTCTGGTTCAAGGTAAAAACTTGTAATTCATCCGCTCCATCATAAAAGGCTTTAAACAGAGCTTTCCAAATATCTCGTGCGGTATGTAAGCGAATGTATCGCTTCATAATCTCCGGGGACATAGACATCAGCAACCATCTTTTAACCTTCTGATTGTCTAAATACCACTTTTCATAGCCTTCATCTTTCTCCTTAGGTGATGGCGATGTGCCACGAATGAAGGAGAGTTTCTCCTCAGCAATTTGCATCTCTAACATTTGAGACCACAGATCATAGTTGGTCTCATTCAATACAATTCCTGCATTGAATGATGAACATTCGTGTTGAATGATGAACATTCGTGTTGAATAATGATAGGGGTAGAATCTGACTTACTCATGGTTTAAGGATTCAAAGAAGAATGATTTAGAGTTTCATGACTTTGATACCAACTTGAAAATCAGATAAGAATATTTTCATTCATAGCTTTTATGTATCCTTACATGTACATATTTATAGAGATAGTAGAGATCCTACAATCAAGCTATTCATCCTACAATCAAGTTATTCTTATAATTAAGTTATTTAGCTATTCCTATAATTAAGTTATTTGTCTAACGGAGAAATATCTCTAAACTAGGAAAGAATATAATAAGAAATAATTACAATAGAGAATCTTTGACTATTAATCCAATATCACAACACGTCCATTCTAATATTGAGAGAGACAATTGAATGCTTTCACCCTTAAGTGCAGCGGAAGCGTGATATATACAAGATGTCTTCCCTCAATTCATATAAGTACCTAATTAATTGATTGATTCTATTCTATGCAATAGCACGTTCCGAACTAATTAATTAACATTTGGTATCAGAGCTTGATTACGCTATTATATAGAATTTAAATAATTACGTACGTTTTTATGTTAGAAATTTTATATTCGCATTACCTCTTTATTGGTATAATATAGAAATATTTAGCAGTATGTTTAGGAATTTCCAAAAGGAATATAAATTTGTTTCCGTTCGTTTATTTCGATTATGATTCCGCGTGTTTTATGTATGCGTTCATTATATATATTAAATGATAGAATAATGAATTGATGAATTCGTGATCAAAACTTTAGTTATCAAGCATTCCATTGCACCATACTAATATTACCTTTAAATATGTCTAATTCATATCTTACTGTTTATGACAACATAATACTTCTTTCATGCATCTAGTGTACATGAAATACATTCATTCACTCTGCTTGTATAATAGTAATGTTATTAAGTATTCTGCATTAACGTTATAATGTAAAACTCTTCCTTATCAAATATCTATGACATCATATTTGCTTTATTAAGCATTCTCCCTGGCTATATATATAATAGTATAATGTCCTCATGTATTTTTAAGTATAATTAATTTGAATATTTGATAAATAATTCATTTTATAATTATATATCTTAATTTAAGATTCTAAACTATGATGTGAGATAAATTATTAGGGCTTTTAAATTGTTACATATAAATTATAAATAATGTTAATTTTCAAACTTAATTAATATGTTATTTAAAGAAAAAATTGAGTTTGATCATAATAATTTATATGTATCGTGACTCTTTTATTGTTAAAATTAATAATCATTGAACAGAGGGTTATTAATTGAAATAATTAAGGATTAAGAAAAGTAACATAATGTTACATTTAATAAATAAAGATTTTAATTTTACCCAATAGAAAAATTAGAATTAGAATTTATTTAGTGGAATTTTATTGCATAAGTAACATGTTTATTTCGTTTCTGTCCAACGGTGATGCGTGGATAAATGTGTTGTGCATTATTTTATGGAGATATTATTAGCATATTATTAATTGGACCAACGACAGATTGATAATTATGCACTAACATCTCATTAAAATATATTTTTTGGTGTTGTAAATAGATTTTATGTAACTAACTGCCTGCCCTACAGTTAGTTTTATTATGATTAATTATTAATTATTGTTTTACATTGTGGCTTTCTTTTAGTTTTTTGTAAGCATGCTTATGAGCTTGATTATGTTTCAACATTGACTTTAACTAGTATTTCTGAGTATCTCTCTGGAATTAAAGCCTTGAATGTAACTAATTTTACTGCTTGGAAAGAGCAAGTGAAAATTATTCTCGGCGTTATGGATTTGGACTATGCATTACGAGTGGATCCTTCTTCTCCACTTACAGCTACTAGCTCAATTGAGCAAAAGGCTATTTATGAAAAGTGGGAGCGATCCAACCGCATGTCCCTTATGATTATAAAAAACTCTATCATGACAGTCATTCGAGGAGCCATTCCTGACTCTGAGAATGCTAAAGAGTTCTTTAACTTCAGTCGAGGAACAATTTAAGAGTTCTTCTAAAACTCATGCAAGTACTTTTATTTTGAAAATGCTCACTAGTAGGTATGATGGGGTTAGCGGTATGCGCAAGCGCATTATGATGATGAACGATATGAATTTTAAATTAAAGGGTATTGACATGGAGATTTTTGAGAGTTTTCTTGTTCACTTAATTAGGACTTCTCTTCCTACACAGTTTGATCCATTTAAGATCAATTATAACACAGAGAAAGAAAAGTGGAAGATGAGCGAGTTAATCGTCTTGTGTGTCCAAGAGGAAGAAAGGCTTAAGGTTGAGAAATCAAATGTTGCTCATTTGACTACCATTGGATTCCATAAGAAGAAGACTCGTAAAAATGGAAAAGGCTTTAAAAATAAGGACAAGTCAATTTCTACCAAAACAAATAAGGCAAATTATTCAGGTAACAACTCTGAGGTAGGTCTTAAATGTCGCTTCTGTAAGAAAGAATGCCCTAAGTTCAGAGAATGGCTTGAAACGAAAGGTATTTCCTTCAATTATGTAACTTATGAATCCGTTCTAATTGATGTTTCTTCTAATATATGGTGGCTTAACACTAGTGCTATGGTTCACTTTACTAATTCGTTACAGGGATTCCTTTCAAAGAAGACACTCCAACAAGGGGAAAAGAACCACTAAAGTTGGCAATGGACAGTCTATACAAGTTGAAACTGTAGGAACTCTTCATTTAGTTTTGGAGAGTGGTTTTACCTTGTATTTATATGATACTCTTTATGTTCCCAGTATGATACAAAATTTAATTTTTGTGTCTAAACTTGACATTGACGGGTTTTTGTTTAAGTTTGGGAATAATAAAATAATCATTTATCATTACTCTCATTGGTGAAAGGCATGGAAAGGAAAGAGAGAAAAGGGGATTTCTATTCAGAAAAGGATTCTTGTTGAAGGTTGACTTGAATGGGCCAAAAGCTATAAAAAAGGGAAGGATTCTAACAAAAAAGGGAGAGACACATTTATTGTGACAAAACCTGGAGTCTAACTTGGAATTGCAGAGGAATGTTGCAAATAGATTCAAATTGAAGATTAAAGATTAGATAGCTTCCATAGAGTTTTTCTTTCCTTCTCTTATTCAGTTTGTAATTTAATTAAGATGATTTCTATGGGATTTTTGGTTTTAATTTTCACCATGAACTAACTTTTTAATTAAGGTTATAATGGAACATTTTATGCTTATGAATTAATTATTCTTATTAATCTAATTATTTAATGAATTTGATTATGTTGTTTTGCATAGGAATATTGCAGAATTAATTGAGTTAAATAATTTTATCTGATCACTTGGAAAATGGATTTTAAATACATTGAATTCCTGTTAACAACTCAGGTGAATTAAATAATTGGATAAATTGGATACTTGATTTATAGTGCATAAATCAGGGATATTGTAGTTTTAACCCTTATCATCTGAATCAATTTGTGTGTTAAATTAGTTAGTTAATTTAGTTTAGTTTGAACTCCAAAAATCACAATTTTGGATTGTTTAAATGAAATTGAAATTGTTAAAAGACTAGTAGTTGGGATTTATTGAATTGGATTTCTTGTGGAAACGATACTTTTCTTATCACTTTATTACTTGTTGACCGTGTATACTTGCACGTATTTATTGATTGCGAAATTGACCAACAATTTTTTTATGCCCAGCACCCCAGCGCAGGGTTCATTCTCTGCTAGAGCACCCCGACGCTGGGTTACTAAGAAGAAATTACGCCATTACCCTTCACTTTGCTAGAACTCCTTTTTATGCCCTTAATGAAGCCCAGATTCCTGTTTTGCCCTCTTGTCCACAAAATACAACCAAAAAAATAATAAAAATTTCCTAAAAATAATTAAAAACAACAATATATCAAGTCAAATAATATCTAATTCATGGGTATATTACCCACTCATCACTCATGTTATTGGTGTTGGCTCTTTAGAGGGAAACCTCTATAAGTTAAATTTGGATAATGTCTTGGTTGAATCCTTGTTAACAATGAATGTGACAGAAAGTACGTCTAAAAGTTGAAATAAAAGAAAACTAGATAATGAGAATTCTTCAAAATTGTGGCATCAACGCTTAAGCCATATTTCAAAGGACAGAATGCAACGCCTTATAAAGGATTGAATTGTTAATTCACTAGATTTTTCTGACCTTGACCATTGTATTGAATGTATAAAAGGAAAATTTGTGAAAGGTAATAAGAAAGGAGCAACTAGAAGTGGTGCACTTCTTGTGGTGATTCACATTGATATATGTGGACCATTTTCTCCTAGAATTGGTGGACACAAATCTTTCATTACGTTGATTGATGAATATTATCGTTATACTTATATCTACCTGATTAATGAAAAATCTGAATCACTAAATATGTTTAAAATTTTCAAGGCTGAAGTTGAAAATCAACTTGACCGAAAGATTAAAGTAGTGAGATCAGATAGAGGCGGAGAGTATTATGGTAAAAACTCATATACAGGTCATAGTCTTGGTTCATTTACCTTATTTTGGCTAGAAAATGGAATTTATTTCAGTATATAATATCTGGTACACCGCAACAGAATGGTATAATTGAGAGGCAAAATCGTACCCTTATGGATATGGTACGTAGTATGTTATTCAATTTTAGCTTACCTGTGTTTTTTTGGACTAGGGCGTTAAATACAGATGTTCATATTTTAAATTGGATTCCTAGCAAATATGTCCCTAACACTACCTATGAAATTTGAATAGGTAGGAAACCTAGTTTAAAATACTTACGGGTGTGGGGCTGTCTAGCCGAGGCTAAGATTTTTAATCCACAAATAAAAAAACTTGACTCTAAAACCATTAGTTGTTATTTCATTGGATATCCTGATATATATAAGGGTTTTTGATTTTATTGTCCCTCGCATACCACTAGAATTATTGAGACTAGAAATGCAAAGTTTTTAGAGAATGGTAATTTAAGTGAGAGTGGTGAGCCTAGAAAAATTAATGTTGAAGAAAATAGGACTTATGTTCCTAATCCTGTAATTCAAGAGAGTGAGACACAAAAACCTCCTATTGTGGTGAATGATGCCCTTGAGATACCTAATGGTCAACCCAACATTATTAAAAATCATATCCTTGAAATTTTATAGCCTTTACGTAGGTCCGAAAGACCTAGAAAGCCTTTTAATTTTGATGATTTTATAACCTATCTTAATGAGATTAACTATGATTCAAGTAAGATTAATGATCATATCTCCTATAAAGATGCCATTATGAGTGCTCAATCAACTCAATGGCTTGAAGCCATGAATGATGAGTTGAAATAAATGGAGCTTAATAACGTTTGTGATCTTGAAGAATTACCAAAAGGTGTTTTGCAAGTGGGTCTATAAGACAAAATTAGATCCTAAAAGAAATGTTGAAAAGTATAAAGCTTGATTGGTTGATAAGGGTTTCACTCAAAAGGAAGGTGTGGATTATAATGAAACTTTCTCTCCAGTATCCAAGAAAGATTCATTTAGAATAGTCATGGCTCTAGTAGCTCATTATGATTTAGAGTTACATCAGATGGATGTTAAAACTGCATATATTCCTTAGAGTTAACTTATATGAGAATGTCTATATGGCACAACGAGAAGGTTTTCTGGTTAAAGGCAAGGAATATTTGGTATGTAGACTTAAGAAGTCTATCTATGGGTTAAAATAGGTTTCTCGACAATGGTATCTTAATTAGTTTCACGAGGTGATGAGTAATTTTGATTTTAAGAAAAATATAGTGGATAACTGTATATACTTAAAGGTCAGTGGAAGTAAATTTGTTATTTTTGTTTTGTATGTTAATGATATACTACATGCAAGTAATAACTTAGACATGTTGTGTGAGACCAAACGTTTCCTTTCTGGAAATTTTGATACGAGGGATTTCGGTGAAACCTCTTATGTTATAGGTATTAAAATTCATCAAGAAAGGTCTCGCGGGATATTAGGATTGTCCCAAAGAGCTTATATTGACAAAGTTATTAACAAATACAACATGTAAAATTGCTCCCCTACTGTCGCTCCTGTTGTTAAGGGTGACAAATTTGACTCATATCAATATCCTAAGAATCAACTTAAACGTGATCAAATGAATCTTATTCCCTAGCTTTTGTGGTTGGGAGTTTTATGTACGCTCAAGTTTGTACACGTCCAAATATAGCGTATGTAAATGGCATGCTTGGACGTTACCAGTCAAATCAAGGTTTGGATCACTGGAAAGCAACCAAAAGATTTTACGTTACTTAAAGGGTACTAAGTATTTTATGCTTACATTTAGAAAGACATATAATTAACCTTGAAGTTGTTGGTTATTCTGATTCTGATTTTGCTAAGTGTAAAGACGAAAAGAAATCTACATCAGGGTACATCTTTATGCTTTCAGGAAGCCCTATTTCGTGGAGAAGTTATAAACAGGAGTTAACTACCACTTCCATGATGATGGCAAAATATGTGGTTTGTTATCATGCTACTTGTTACACAGTATTATTGAGGAATCTTATTTCAAGACTTAAAATTGTAGATGTCATTTCAAGGCCATTGAATGTATTTTTTGATAATGATTCTGTTGTTAGTCTTTCCAACAACACCATTTTGAGTGGTGCTGGACTATACCTCGACACTATGTACTTATTTGTCAGGGAAAGAGTTGAAGATCAAAGCGTTGTCATTAAGTATATTAGTAAACATAATATGTTGGCGGATCCACTTACGAAAGGCTTACCACCCAAGCTCTTTTTAGAGCATGTTGTCGGCATGGGTTTAAGTGGTAGTCTTAATTAATGAGTTATTTTGAAGTAAGACAATAATTTTGAGCTCATTGTTTTGAGCATCACATTATGTGTATGGTTTGTTATTCTCTTCATTGTACACACTTGAGAACTTGTGAGCAAACAATTATGTTTTGGACCATATGAATAAGTTTAATCTATTACCACTTATGTAAACTCTGTTCATACTTGTTATGCTTAATGTTAATCTTTGTTCTAATAAAAGTACTAATTAATTGTGTGTAACTAATGAGGATCTTGTGTTAATAATGACACAAATTAAGATTATATTAATTCGCATTGGGTTTTATTTGAACATGATGTAGATATTAAATTAATACTTGGTCAATTTAATTATTGTAAGCATTATATTTTGTATATAAATAGTATTTTGGCCAAGTGAGAGAATGTTAGAATATTTTATTTTCTTATATGACCTCTACTATTTATGTAATTATCGTGCTTACATATTATATGAATTTAATCATTTTATTTATAGGTTTGGTAATTAATTATGTGACCTATAAATAATATTATACTGGTAGTACTTGGCATAGTGGGCCCTAAGGTTTTATAATCTTGATGGACGATTTTGTCCCTTAGCTATTCTATAAATAAAATAATTAGGGTTTGGTTCTAATTGTCGTCTCAAAAATTTTATATACACCTACACATCTATCCTAATATTGAGAGAGGCAATTTAAGACTTTCAACCTTAAGCGTAGAGGAAGCGTGATATATACAAAATGTCTTCTCTCAATTTAATAAGTACCTAATTGATTAATTGATTCTATTCTATTATATGCAATAGTACGTTCCGAACTAATTAATTAACATAAGCCTCCTACAAAGTAGGAAGTTTTAAATTTGAAATTTGACAATAACCAAATAAAATGTGTGTATTTAATTTCAGTCAAAAACTAAAATAAAATAAAAAAAACTACAAATCGGTGCGGATATAGGCACCATCCGCATCCGGCTGCGCTATGCGATTTTCTAAATTAAAAATCACATCCACAAACCGTAAGTATAATATGATGAGGATGTAATTCCATGTGATGAGGTTGTGGATTAAATATAGAAAACAGAATAAAGAAAAAAAAACAACCATTCATCATCATAACTCTTATAAGCAAGAAAAAGCAAAAATAGAAGACAACCCATCATTTGTTACAAATTTTTTATATAAGTACAAGGTTAAAGAATTCTAACCATTTTAATGTAGAATCCGCAATTGAATCGCAAACACATTCACATTCATATTTATATTCACATCTACATTTGTATATATTTAAAATAATACAATTTTTATAAATACATATCTGAATATAATTTCTTGTTGTCTTATAGGTAAATGTGTTGAAATTTAGAGTGAATTGGTGCCGTAATCTTATAAGTACCATCTCGAATTGAAATCGCAACTACATCTGCATTTACATCTATATTCACATTTACATCCCTATCTAAAATAAAACGATTTTTTATATATACATATCTGAATGTAATTTTTTTTGATGTCTCCTAGGTAAATGTGTTTAAATACAGAGTACATTTATCAATTCAGCATGTAAAATTACTTTATTAACTTTAACAGTGATCTAAATACTTATTACTCTATGAAGTGAAACAATGGCATGGTTGCATATACATATGTATGCTTGTGAGAAAGCTTACCTACGTCCCATAGTGAAACATATTCTCTCTCTCTCTCTCTCTCTCTCTCTCTCTCTCACACACACACACACACACACACACACACACACACAATATAAATATATATATATATATATATATATATATATATATATATATATATATATATATATATATTGAGAGAGAAGATAACAAAGGCCCGAATAAACAGACTATTATATAATCACTTTCCTAAAATAATTGTCTTGGAGAATGATTAGTTCATTGATTTGACATAAAATAAATCTATGAAGACAACAAGGAAGCTACCAAGAATCTTGTACTATATATATAAACTATATATCCACCATGATTAGTTAATTAAGCTAGCTAGTTTCCACTTTAGGAAACTTATTATGTAAACTACATGATTAGTGTCACTTTAGTTCTTAATCAGAGTCTCTTGTCAGATGTGTATGAGATTAAATTGGCTTGAAATAAAAGAACATGTTGACTTGGTGTTCGCTTTGTAATCCTGCATTAGAGTACTCAACATCAATTGTTCTCAAATTTATAGAATAATTGTCCTGTAGACATAATATTAAAAATTATTTAATTAACATATGAATATAATATTTTTTTCAACCTTGTTTAAGTAATACAACAAAATTGTTCCTAAATTATCAATATAGTAACTTATACTTTATTATTTCATAAGGAAATTTGATAATTTCATAAGATTTTTCTCACAAATAGTAATTCATGTGAGTAAAAATGTGTGAAAATATAAAAAAAAAAAATTATATAAATATCAATTCCGTATACAATACCCCCGAGAGGGTTGTACAGGCGAGAGAGACTTCAAGTCATGTATCAAGACTTCAATTTTATATAATCAAAAGATAATTATATTTTTATTAAAATGTACGTGACTAATTAACACATGAAATTAGAAAATAAAAAATAGGCCAAGAAGCAGAATTAAGCATAGCTGTCAACTATGTGGATGAAATTACTTTGTCAGTTGAGAGACTAAATAATTGACAACTTGAATAGACAGATGTATAATTCAACCCTAAACTTAATATGGTATTTTGGTTATTGATAGTTATAGGGTTTAGTGATTATCTTTACATTATTACAAGTGACTAACCAATTCTTAGAAGTACTTCAAGTTATGGAATTCACATTTAACTGTCTTTAAACATTTTTTTTGTTTATTGCATTTTCTTTAAACAATCTTATTTTTTTTTATATTTCGAAGATTAAAAAAATAGAGGGGTTTTCTCCATAATTAAATAAAATGCATAAATTATTCCAAGTTTTCAATTAAATTCACATACATGCTACGGCCCAATTAAATAAAATAGGTTATTTGGCTTATGTGCAAAAAATAAAGTAAAAACAAAACAAAAGTGAAAGGAAATCATCAATTATCAATCAAGTGATAGAAAAAGTGGATAAAAGTAAGAAAAAGATTTGCAAATCAAAGAGGAAAGAGATTGGTCCCTTTCATGTTTTTGCTAACACATTGAAGAGGTTCACAGCTAGGTAATGTGGTCCTATTGATTTGATTTCTCGTACAAATTTATCATCGATGGTTATATATATATATATATATATATATATATATATATATATATCTGTATGGTCAATCTCTTGTTTAACTTTTTTTATCTAACATATCTTTGCTTACTCCTTTAATGACGGATAGGGCGACGATTCGATCCGGCCCATTACTATATATAGAACCGTCGCCTTGATTCTAATGACGGACAGACATATATAGACGAATGATAAATCATCACGCCTCATCTCATTACTAAAGGGAGTAAGTAGGTTATGTTAGATAAGGAGTGAGCTTAAGATCCGGACCGTATATATATATATATATATAGAGAGAGAGAGAGAGAGAGAGAGAGAGAGAGGAATGGCAATGGGGGCAGAATAGGAGTGGGGATTATACATCCCACCCTATTTCCAATCTTATAAAAATTTCTCATATACGTTCTATTTTATAAAGGGATTAAAACTTGATAACCATTCTTTATCATCATGGACAATTTAAAAAATAATATCCCAACTTTTAATAAATAAAATTTAATTTTTTTATAATTACTATTTTAAACTGTAAGATAAAAAAAAAGTTAAATTTAAGGGGTGATATGTATAAATTATTAAAAAAATTAAAAGTATGTCTGAGAATATTCGGTATGTCGAAGAATATTCGGTAAAGTACGACGACATCGAAACAACCAATAATTGGTGGGTCTCATAATGAAACAATTGACGGATTCAGAAAACGACAAAAATAACCTTTTCAATAAAAATTGTCGGCGGAACTATTACCTTTAATTGTTAAAAAATCTGGTGATAAAATAACAGTAGCACGATATACTTTACAGTAGCACACGACATTCCACTGTAATACACGGTATTGCACAATATTTCGTATTATTGTCACAGTAACAAAAGCACAATATTTCACATTATTGAATTAATAATTTTCATAGTAGAAACTACATAGTATTTCATATAATTGTCACATTATTGAACCAATAATTGTCATCGTAGTAAATGTAGTAATGAAAAGTTACGTAATTAAAGGTCACGGGTATTAAGTAGTTAGACAGAGTCATTAGTTGAAGAACATTAATATATGTGATATTAATACATTACGTCAATAATAAAGAAGATGAATAATATAATAATAATTGATGAATAGTATAAATTAAAGATAGTATTGAAAAAGTGTGAATAATTGATGAATAGTATATATTAAAGATAATATTGAAAAGTGTGAATAATTGATGAATAGTATATTGAAAAAGTGTGAATAATTGATGAATGATATAGATTAAAGATAATACTGAAAAAGTGTGGATAATTGATGAATGGTATAGATTAAAGATAATATTGAAAAAGTGTGGATAATTGATGAATAGTATAAATTAAAGATAATATTGAAAAATTGCGATAATTAATGTGTGGTAAGTGTTGGTTAAGTTTTGGCTATAAATAGGGGGCTTAGCATAACTAGGAGTTTCATAATTTTCTTGTTTATCCTTCATTCCACTCTTTGAAAATTGCTTAGTGTAAGTGTCTCTCTGAGGGTGCTAATGTGACGCCCCCAAAATAGGTATACATCACCCATTTTGAGTTGTCAATACATGGTACAGAAACAACTATAACTTTATTATTACAACATATAAACCGTGAGTTTAAATACGAGATATTGCCATCTGATAATATTCACACGCAAATAAATCCCCATCATAATTATTGATACATTATTTTACAAAAAATGGTGAGGACTACTAAACAACTCTCTCTGTAACCTTCATTCCATACCCCGACTAAGTACTGCTTACATTCTCGCCTCTGAGAGAAGAAAAATGGAACAACAAGGAAAAGGGTGAGCTCAACTAGCACGATAAAGAAGAATATTATGACTAAGATAATATACAACAAATTATCGTTAGTCTTCAACAGAAAAAATCTAATAGAATCTGATAGACAACAAGTTTTAAATCAATATTCGCAGTGAAATAATAATTCATTAGAAGAGTTAAGTAGAGAATGCAAACTACTATCTTCTATGTATGAATTTAAAAGTTCATCGCTCATCTTTTATCCTCGTAACATCAATCAATATACATCCGAATCAAATATTCATCTTTGCACTACAGGGGCCAAAGATATTCATCACCGGGTAATGTATTCATCTAAACACTGCTCATCTTTTACTCTACGGCCAAAGATATTCATCGAAATCATTCATCTTTGCACTACATGCCAAAGATATTCAATAATATCATCATTTAAGACTAAGGATGATGAAAAATATTTTAAATAAACGAATCCAAAGAAACAAAATGATAAGGATTAAGGATTAAGGATTAGTACTTTGTTTTATCCATGTCCAAAAATACCTCAAAAATAATCATAGTGGTGTAAAATTCAAGAATGATCAAAACATGGATACAATCAAAGCTAGTATCCGAATAGATATTTTTGAAAAGGAAAATTTTCATTTTTAGATGAATAGTCTTAGTATTCGTGAATAATACCGTATCGTGAATAATGTTGTATCGTGAATAAGAACCCCGACACTAAAAGTTTCAAATTTGATTAAAAAGTTCAGATCAATACTTGACATCATGATATTAGAATAAATAATATCATTAAAAAAATATCCTTTACCTCGATAGATCAATACTTAAATTTGAAACACCTCAGAATATAAAGCATGACTTGAACTTGCACCGTAGTATAGCAATACTCAAAGTATACTCAAAATACTCACAAGAATACGCCGATAATATAGAGAGAAAACTTGATTTACGGTGTGATTTTCAATTCTAACCTAAGCACCCTATTTATAGGAAAATCTTTAGAAACACCAAAGTAGAAAATTTAATATAATAATAATATACATATACAAATTTGTCTACGCACCTAGAACCATCTGAATTCAGCAACTTGCATGTGTTTAATGAGGCTAACCAAACACAAAAACGTTTTTGTTAATTAAAACAATTAAAACTTCCAAAAATCAATTATTTGAGACTTGAACTTAAATAATTCATAATAAATAGCTCTTTTATTCGAAAAATTCAAAACTCATGCGACTTTCCATAGGAAATTCCATTATCTACAACTTTACGTAAGGAAGTTTTCCAAATTCCAAATGCGAAATTGACCAAAAATCCACAAACTGGACGATTTTGTTGCTATAATCAAATTTCATTCGATAAATGGGGTCCAATTTACATGTTTAACATGTTTTAAACATTTATTGCAACAAAAATACTCTTCCTCCTCGTATACTCATATATCCCACATTCGTTGTAAAAATATCACCATTATTATATTATTAAAATATAATAATATATGAATTATTTTATCAGAAAAAGATAAAATTTCAATTTTCAACAATTGTCACATTAAAAATTTTCTCCATCTATATCCACATAAAATCAATATTTTCCTCATCATATGAATCAATAATTAATTATTCACAAATAATATTACGAAATCACAATATTGACAACCGTGCGCCTTCTGAGGAAGGGGGCTTTCCAATAAGAATTTCTCCTTATTGGCGCGCAATTAGGTGACCAAACCTCTCCTTAGACAGAACTTTCTAGACATTGCCAATAATGTTATCTAATAATATTATTCAGATAATATGAATTATTGCTTCGATAATGAAAAAATACTGTGTAATGACAATTATTGAAACAACAACAATATAAAATATCAACGCAAACAATTATTAAATCAATAAAATCTTTGAATAATAATTACGTAACCATTATTGAGTAGTGCCTTCTTACGTAAGAATCAATAATTGGTGCAATACCGTGTGCTACTGTGTTTTAACCACCGAGTATTTTAACAGTATTAACGGTAACAACTACGCCGTTATTTTTAAACAACTTATATTTGTCGTTTTCTTCATCCAATCGCTTTCCGTTATGGGGCCCACAAAAGACTGCGTCGTCGTACGAATATTCCCTACAATACGAATATTCCACGACCAAACGAATATTCCCCGACAATAATGAATATTTTATAACCACTTGCTTATTCGAAATATTTGCGTATTTTACCCATAACTATCCACATTAATCAAATCAACCCTTACTATTTCAAAATAATAAATAGAGGAAAATAAATTTCATTTATTAATAATTTGGGGTCTTACAACCTCCCCTCCTTATGAAATTTCGTCCTCGAAATTGACGTCGATACACAGTGTTTCGAAAAGGTGAGGATACCTCGCTTTCATTTCCGTTTCCAATTCCCGGTCATTTCCTCTATAAGATGATTCCTCCACAAAACTTTAACTTGTGGTATGACCTTTCTTGCGTAGGGACATGCTCCTTCCTATCCAAGATCTTGACAGTACCTCCTCATACGTTATGTCTTGACTATCTCGTCCTAGGTTCTAACTCTATAACGTGATTCGGGTCTTTCACATATTTACGAAGTATAGATATGAAACACATTATGAACACGAGACATACTCGGAGGTAACGCGAGTCTATAGGCTACATTTCCTACTCGGGTCAAGAATTTGAAATGGACCAATAAATCGTGGATTGAGCTTTCCTCTCTTCCCAAATCTTGTAACTCCCTTCCATGGAGCAACTCGCAACAATACATGATCCCCTATACTAAATTCCACGTCCTTTCGATGAAGATCCGCATAACTCTTTTTGTCGATCTTGTGCCGCTTTGTATCGTTATCGAATCATTTGGATCTTTTACGTGAGTCATACGTACTAACTCGGGTCCCAACAATGTTGTTTCACCCACCTCGTCCCAACATATTTGGAGAGCGACATTTTCGTCCATATAATGCTTGAATGGAGCCACACCTATACTTGCACGATAAGCTGTTGTTGTAGGAGAATTTCACCAATGGTAAATACTTATCCCAACCGCCTTGAATTCTAGGATCTGAGTCTTAATAGATCTTGAAGAGTTTGAATAGTCCTCTCTCGATTGTCCGTCCGTTTGAGGATGGTATCTTAAATCATCATAAATAAATCCAGTGCCCATAGCTTTTTGCAAGCTAACCCAAAATCTTGAAGTGAATCTTGGGTCACGATCCAAACTATGGATCTGAGGCATGCCATGCAACCTCACAATCTCATTCACGTCATATACTAGCAAGACGTTCAAGGAATAAGTCTCCGTATCGGCAAGAAATGAAGCGAACTTGGTTAATCTATCAACAATAACCCAAATAGCATTGATGCCTTGAGAAACCGTAGGAAACACATAACGAAATCCATGGTAATGTGTTCCCACTTCCATTTCAAATCTCAAGTGGTTGCAACGGACCCTTAGGTACTAGATGCTCCGCTTTTACACGTTGACATGTTAAACACATTGAGATAAACTTTGCAATCTCTCTCTTCATATTGTTCCACCAAAATGTATGTCAAGATCACGATACATTTTGGTACTTCGAGATGGATTGCAAAAGGTGTATTGTGTGCCTCCATCATAATCTTGTACTTCAAATCAGTCGTTAGGGACACAAAGTCCGGAGTGAACTCAAAGTATTCCTTCTTCATCAATTCTAAACTTCGGAATAGCACATTCTTGTACTTTCTTCTTCATACGCATCATTTCAAGAATTAGGTGGCTTGAGCAACCTTAACTTTTCTATTAAATTTGGCTCTGTCGTATACTTGACATCATCGCACTTATTCCTGCATATGATCTTCTACTCAACGCGTTAGCTACCACGTTCGCTTTTCCAGGACGGTATTGAATAGTGTGGTCGTAATCTTTCAACAACTCAAGCCAACGTCGTTGCCGCATATTGAGTTCCTTTTGCGTGAAGAAATATTTGAGGCTTTTATGGTCTGAATATATCTCCACTTTCTCCCTATATAGATAGTGCCTCCATATCTTTAAGCAGCAAACGATTGCTGCCAACTCTAGATCATGAGTAGGATAATTCCTCTCATACTCTTTAAGTTGTCGCGAGACATAAAGCATGACTTTCCCACGTTGCATGAGAACACATCCTAACCCTTTATGCGAAGCATCGTCAGAGATAACAAATCCATCCGCATGCGGATGGTATTGTTAGACAGTGCCAAAATGAGTCTCCTCTTGAGCTCTTGAAACTCTTCTCGCATTCCTCGCTCATACGAATTTTGTATCCTTCCGAGTTAGTTGGGTTAATGGAGTAGCGATTTGAGAAAACCCTTCCACGAATCTCCGATAATAACCATTAAGCCCAAAAAGCTACGTACTTGATCATTGACTTGATTGCTCCCAACTTTGTATTGCTTCAATCTTCACGGGATCAACGGATACTCCATGTTTCGACACCACGTGCCCAAGGAATGCTACTTCCTCAAACCGAACTCGCATTTCTTGATTTGGCATATAGTTGGTTTCAACGAAGCCTTTGGAGTACCAAATTTCTTCAAATGGTGCTCATGATCTTCACGGCTTTTGGAATATATGAGGATGTCATCAATAAAGACAACAACGAATTGATCCAAATATTCCTTGAATACTCGATTCATCATATCCATGAAAGCCATGGGAGCATTAGTCAATCCGAAAGACATGACTAAGAATTCATAATTCCGTCTGGGATTCTAAAGGCGGTCTTTGGAATATCCTCGGTTCTAATCTTGGTGATGATATCCGAGCGAAGATCGATCTTTGAAAAAATTGTGCCCCTCACGAATTGGTCAAACAAGTCATCAATACAAAGTGTCGATACATGATGCGAAACAACTACAACTTTATTATTACAACATATAAACTGTGAGTTTAAATACAAATATTGTCATCTAGACAATATTCACACGCAAATAAATCCCCATCATAATTATTGATACATTATTTTACAAAATGGTGAGGACTACTAAACAACTCTCTCTAGAACCTTCATTCCATACCCGACTAAGTACTCATTACATTCTCGCCTCCCGAGAAGAAAAATGGAACAACAAGGAAAAGGTGAGCTCAACTAGCACGATAAAGAATATTATGACTAAGATAATATACAACAAATTATCGTTAGTCTTCAACAGGAAAAAATCTAATAGAATCTGATAGACAACAAGTTTTAAATCAATATTCGCAATGAAATAATAATTCATTAGAAGAGTTAAGTAGAGAATGCAAACTACTATCTTCTATGTATGAATTTAAAAGTTCATCGCTCTATCTTTTATCCACTGTAACATCAATCAATATACATCTGAATCAAATATTCATCTTTGCTTTGCACTCTGAGCCAAAGATATTCATCGATTAATCATGTTCATCTAAACACTGTTCATCTTTTACTACGGGCCAAAGATATTCATCGAAATCATTCATCTTTGCACTACATGCCAAAGATATTCAATAATATCATCATTTAAGACTAAGGATGATGAAAAATATTTTTAAAAAGAAACGAATCCGGTGAAACAAAATGACAAGGATTAAGGATTAAGGATTCATACTTTGTTTTATCCATGTCCAAAATACCTCAACAATAATCATAGTGGTG
The DNA here is from genome assembly GCA_020205615.1 of Panax quinquefolius. Taxonomy (NCBI): domain Eukaryota; kingdom Viridiplantae; phylum Streptophyta; class Magnoliopsida; order Apiales; family Araliaceae; genus Panax; species Panax quinquefolius. Next base: position 33,656,433 of record CM035163.1, read on the forward strand.
TAAAATTCAAGAATGATCAAAACATGGATACAATCAAAGCTAGTATCCGAATAGATATTTTTTGACGAAAAGGAAAATTTTCATTTTTCGATGAATAGTGGCCGTTCGTTAAAGTGAATAATCTTGTATCGTGAATAAAGGTCGTATATATGTGAATAGTAACTCTGATACTAAAAGTTCTAAATTTGATTAAAAGTTCAGATCAATACTTGACATCATGATATTAGAATAAATAATATCATTAAAAAAATAATATCCTTTACCTCGAAAGATCGGTACTTAAAAATTGAACACTTTAATATAAAGCATGACTTGAACTTGCATAGTATAGCAATACTCAAAGTATACTCAAAATACTCGGAAGAATACGCTCGATAATATAGAGAGAAAACTTGAGTTTACGGTGTGATTTTCAATTCTAACCTAAGCACCCTATTTATAGGAAAATGCTTAAAACACCAAAGTAGAAAATTTAATATAATAATAATATATATATATATATATATATATATATACAAATTTGTCTACGCGCCTAGAACCATCTGAATTCAGCAACTTGCATGTGTTTAATGAGGCTAACCAAACACAAAAACGTTTTTGTTAATTAAAACAATTAAAACTTCCAAAAATCAATTATTTCGGAGCTTTGGAACTTAAATAATTCATAATAAATAGATATTTTATCAGAAAAATTCGAAACACGTGGCTTTCCATAGGAAATTCCATTATCTACAACTTTGCGAAGGAAGTTTTTCCAAATTCCAAATGAAAATTGGCCCAAATCCACAAACAGGCGATTTTACAAGCTATAATCAAATTTCGATCGATAAATGGGGTCCACAGAGCATGTTTTAACATGTTTTAAACATTTATTGCAACAAAATACTCTTCCTCCTCGTATACTCATATATCCCACATTCGTTGTAAAAATATCACCATTATTATATTATTAAAATATAATAATATATGAATTATTTTATCGAGAAAAAAGATAAAATTTCAATTTTCAACAATTGTCACATTAAAAATTTTCTCCATCTATATCCACATAAAATCAATATTTTCCTCATCATATGAATCAATAATTAATTATTCGCAAATAATATTACGAGAATCACAATATTGATAACTAGCGGTTCCGGGAAAGGGGCTTTCCAATAAGAATTTCTCCTTCTTGGCAAGCGCAATTATTAGGTGACCAAACCTCTCCTTAGACGAACTTTCTAGACATTGCCAATAACGTTATCTAATAATATTATTCGAGATAATATGAATTATTGCTTCGATAATGAAAAATATCGTGTAATGACAATTATTGAAACAACAATAATATAAAATATCTACGCAACAATTATTAAATCAATAAAATCTTTGAGCGATAATTCATCAGAACCATAATTGAGTAGTGCCTTCTTACGTAAGAATCAATAATTGGTGCAATCTGGTAATGCTACTCGTGTGGCGCCCCCCCAAAATTAGGTATCGTCACCCATCTTGGGTCGCCACTTACATGGTACATAAATTCAAATCTGACTTACTAACATAATCTGTAGTGAAACAATACGACGCATAAACTATGAGTTTGAATACAAATATTGTCTACTAGATATTATACAAACTCAAAAGGAGTCCTCATTACAACTATTATCACACTATTTCACGCAGAATAGTGAGGACTACTAATGCTATCCTCCGGACCATTACTCCGTTCCCAGACTCGTCCCAAATTTATGTTCTCATTTCACAGAAGAGAACGGTGAAAGAAAGGGTGAGCTCAACTAGCCCGAAGAAATATTATGACTAAGATAATGCGAATAAATTATCATTAGCCTTCAACGATGTTTAAACCGATAAAATACAATAGACAACCAGTTTAATCTGCGGTGAATATCTGATCCATTAAAAGAGTCAAGTAGAAAATAAAATCTACTATCTTTTAGGTTTTAAAAGGTTTTCATAAATTTTATCACTAAGACTCGGTTTAATGAATAAACCACAATATCTAATCATCCATGTACCACGGTCAAGGATTTTCATCAAATTATCAATGGTCATGACTATACTTAGAATCACCCCGGTCATAATCATACCAAAACTATCCATCAATTGCATTACACAGCCCCGAGGACTTTTATCACATCATTTATAACAAGCCATGATTATCTGAATGATCCTCGGTCATAATCATACTAAGTTCATCTATACACGTAAGCCATAATATAACACGTGAGGATGATGATAATGACATAATAATTCAATAAAACAAGTTCAAGAATTATTTTATCCGAGAATTAAGAACGTCCCAAATTGTCAACAAGATCTTGTTTTTGTAGAGTAAAATTCAAGAATGATCGGAAGAATATTTCCATGAAAAGATCTTTGGATGAAACGCAAATATCAAGAATATTCTACTAATTTCATGGAGTATAGAAGTCAAAGTTTTAACCAACCTGGGTATAATAAAGAATGGAATAACAAAGGAAATCACCACGCATGCGGTGCTTGCGCATAAAGTTATTCAATGTAATAATAATAATAACGGAACGGTCGGTGAAATTCACAAGCAGGATGATCCAACAGAATAATAAATCTTTGAATAATAATAAACAATGGAACCAGTCCGGTGTAAAACACGACAAGATATTCCAATGTAATAATAAATGCGGAATAATAAACAATGGAACCAGTGCGGTGTAAAACACATGCATGCGAGATATTCCAACGAAATAATAAAGAATGGAATAATGAAGAAGATCACCAAGTATAGGGGATTCACGTATACAAAGTTATTCAATGTAATAAATAAGAATGGAATAATATAAGGATTTCACCAAGTATAGGGTATCTGCGTGATACGAGGTTATGTATAGGGTATGCCACTTTTACGAGTTATTCAACAATGAATAATAATGAATGGAATAACGAAGTTCTCTTCATGAATAAGAAAGAATAACACCCTTACGGTACAACAAATAATATTCCCTACCTTAGAAAGAACCTGAATATTGGCAAAGTGAAGTAGCGAATACTTTTCTTTCTTTCTATAGTTTTCTCTACAGAGTTTGGTGAATTAAGTAAGAAAATAATGAAGGAATGAGCTTCTATTTATAGGAAAATAGAATGCATAGTAATTAATCCATGAACGCGGTCGAGATTGATTTACCTTAATCGACAATTCCATAATTAAAGCAAAATCTTTTAAATAAAATATAATATATTCTATTTATATAAAAACATTTTACTATGCAACACTATCGCTAAACACTATGCAAAACACTATCAACACTATGCATAATAAAATATAATATATTCTATTTATAGAATAACTTTAATAAAGTATTACATTTTATATAAAAGATGTTTCATTTTATTACGTTAATAATCTGAATAAAACAAAACGTCATTATCGCTATAATAATTCATATTATTAATCGACAATAATGGAATCAAACCGAGTGACTTCTCACATAAGCATCAATAATCAATACCGTGTCTTCTTATGCAACCACACGTATTCTTTGTACTTTTACTACCGAGTAGTTCAACAAGTGTCAATGATGGTAAAACTTCCGCCGTTATTTCAATAAAATATTTTTGTCGTTTTCTCAATCCGACAATAATTCTGTTGTGGGGTCCACCAATGATTGAGCCGTTGCACGAATATTTCCCGACCAATCGAATATAATATAACCACTTGCATACTTTGTAAAATTTATAAATACTACCTACAACTATAATATTATCTCAAATTCACACCATAATATTAAAAAATTATTTCGACAAAATTTAAATCTTTATTGATAAAATCTGGGGTCTCACATACTGTGTTTTAACCACCGAGTATTTTAACAGTATTAACGGTAACAACTACGGCGTTGTTTTTAAACAACTTATATTTGTCGTTTTCTTCATCCAATAACTTTCCGTTATGGGGTCCACAAAAAGATCTATTGTGATCGTCTTTTAATATTCCCCGACAATACGAATATTCCACGACCAAACGAATATTCCCCGATAATAATGAATATTTTATAACCACTTGATTATTCGAAATATTTGCGTATTTTACCCATAACTATCCACATTAATCAAATCAACTCTTACTATTTCAAAATAATAAATAGAGGAAAATAAATTTCATTTATTAATAATTTGGGGTCTTACAGCTAAGGCTACCTTAAGTATCGGTGAATATCAATATATGTGTAAGAATTGTTCAGGTGAGTTTTTCTATAAAAGTTGCACAAGATCTCACACACATCACACAATATTTACATCTCTTCCTTTAGAAGATTAATTTTTGAAAAGCTTCCTCTGGAAGATTGTTTTGAAATATTATTTTATTTCTTTAAAAACTATTTTGTAGTTTATTCTACTCTATTTTGTACACAACAAAAATTTATATTATCAAGTCACTTTTGACGATTTCATAATATACGAGTTAGTGTACATCATGAAACTTATATTTGGTAGTTACTAATTAAATTATAAATATACATATAGTTTAATCAACTACATAGAAAACTGTATCGAGTCACGTGCGAAGGTAAGAGATATCATTTTCCTTCATACTTCTAAATCTAAACTTACTATGGTAAGAAAGTATTATTCGTTTCTATAGACTTAACATTAAACAGTGAAAATTCCTGAAATGATTAGAATTTTTTTAATAGTTGTGTTTCATCTAATATCTTTTGACCTGAACATTACTATTGAATTTTAACCATTATATTTGAACTGTGAATCTTATATATTATTCTTGAACTTGAATCGATATTCTGGATATCGTGTTGATAATTTGGACATTATTAGATTCTGGACAAATTAAATAGCAAATATCTAATGTTTATTCTTTATCTTATTATTCTGATTATTTATGTTCATCCTTCATATCATTGTTATTTATATTAATTATCAAGACTAAGTTGTTGTGAATGTCTTTAGCCTGGGTGCAAAAATAAGATAATTGTTGAGTGTCTTTAGCCTGTGTGACAATATCACGTGGTGAAAGTTCTCTTTATCCTGATTGCAAAGAACAGTTGTCGATTGGCATGATCATGACCATTGGTTTTACAGCTGATGAAATCTTGATGGTGATTTTTTTTTAATTAATCGTGAAGATAGTAGACATATTGAAAGTAGTATGCACACAAGCCAATCATGTTTGATGATAAAACATATACTTTGTAACAATCTTATTCATTTATTAATAAAAAGTATTAATTTATTAAATATTTTTAATTTATCTACATGGTGATATTTTTTTATAATATATGATAAACTCATAGTTTTAAGCTATGCTTTTAATTAGACTCGTGATGAGATCATGCTAATGAGATCTAAATTCTTAGATAGCTTAAAAACTAAAATGTTCTCAATCGATGGATTACTAAAAAGGGGATTAGTTAATCCGGATAGATTGGTACTTGCTCATTGGATGAGGATGATTGATCTCATGATCATTTGTGTGGAGACACTAAAACAAGTATATAGGTGCTTATTGGAGAATAAGTTCACTAAACGTGGCTCGCTAAGGAATACCCAATAGAGTTTTACTTGTCTATCAATAGGAATTTCTGTAGTAATAGTAGTACAAGTGATCCTTAGAGTTGAGATCATCATAGTATCATGTGTACGATGAGTTATACTTTGACTTACTTTTTAAGACCCTTAGGGTATATCAAAGGGTATGCTTGGGTATAATAAGTTATACATTGAGATAATGTATGATCAATAAAGAATATACCGCTTCTAGTAAAAGAAGAGAAATGTCCTATGTGATTCGATAAATGACAACCTAGTAGTACTTGGCCAAGGCAGAATGAAATTAGAAAGGAGTTTCTAATTTGCATTATTTGGAGTTGTGCATTTAAGAGTCGAAATACATATAATTAAATAAAATAAGACTTGACAGTAATTCCATGTCTTATATTTAATTGGGACATTGTATGGTGAAAGAATTAAATTGTACGGTAACTATTTACTCAAAGGTTCTTTTATGATTAATGTTTAAATCTATATTATCTGAAAAGTCGTTAATCGATAGGGAGGCTTATTCCTATTAATTAATAAATATTATTTATTTAAATTAATTAATAGTTTAATTTATTTATTTAAATAAGATTAGAATTTTTCTAATTGATTTATTCACAATCGGTTTAATATGGAGAACCTAAAGGGTCACATCATAAAAGGAAGAATAATTATTTAAGAAGCAAATGGCATAATCGTAATAATAAGTTAAGTATATTTAATTTAATCTATGGTGATAGAATAAATTAAATAACTTAATATTATTATTTAATATTTTGAAAATATTAAATATAAATTAATAAGAGGAGTCTTATTATTATTATTACTACTATTATTATTATTTAATTCCTAAAGGAGTTTGGGAATTAATTAATAAAAGTACTCTCACATATTCCTAATAAGATTAGGAGCCTAATTAATTAAAAGAGTTTAATTAATTAAAATAAAAACTCAATTCCTTAATTGTTAAGTAAGGTTGCCTACATCTATAAATAAGAGGAGTCTTATTATGGGCGATAGTGGTTGACGCTTTCACAACAGACGTGATTCTAATTGTTGGAAAGTAAGCTCTTTTTCTATAGAGATAAAAAAACTAGGGTTTTGTCAAACACTCATCTTCTTAAATCTTTCTTCTTCTTTGGTGGATCACCTCTAGAGGCCAAACACTTGGGTGGCTAACGTTGATCAAAAGAAGGAATCAAACCCGGTGGATTCAAGTTAAACGCGAAAAGAATTTGAAAGTGAACTTGTACCTGAGGAAGCTTTAATCTTCAAAGGTATAATTCTTGTTCTTCATTTTTTTATTTAATTAATAATTGTGCATAAATGATGATCCAGGTATATGGTTTGTAAAATTTTAAAACTCTATTTTATCATATTTCTATTTATTTTATACAATTTGATTGCGTTCATGAATCTTACATGACTAACAATTATGGTTTATTTGACTCTTCTAATGGATTGCTCATTTTACTGCAGTTGTTGTTGAAAACTTATGTTGTCTATCATTTTTTAAATATTTGATTTATCACTATTGAAGGTTGATGATAACTTATTCCTCGTTATTTTAGTCATGATATTATTTACTGGGCTATTTGACCTCACTATGTTTCGTAATTTCTTTTAGGAAATGAGAGACTAGTGGAAAAAACAGAAGAATGGATTGATGGTCCGAGTTAGTAGCTATACTAGTTCTCACAATGTTGTAAAATAGTGTGAAAATAATTATAATGCAGACTTAATGAATATATTGTCGTACTATACATTGTATTATAATTATAAGAGAATTGATGTATTGTTTTGTATTTTGATGACTCAAATTGGGTGATGTAAACCCAAATTTGGGGGCGTCACATAAACCCTAAGAGAAATTTATATCACTGTGGAGATTAATATTTGTAATTTTTAAAAATAAAAATAAAAATTTTAATTTTAATTTTTGTATAAATATTACTTTAATTAATATATAACAATTCGAAGGCAAATACGGGGTAAGGATTGGGGCGGAGAAGCAAATATCATCCCTTCCCCATCCCAATAAATAATATTTAGTGATTTTCAATCTCCGATACTATTATCATTCAGAGTCAAAAGCACTGCCCTCATTTGGAAAGGAATGTGAGGATCACCATGAAAATAGGACAAATTGTCATCCTTAATTCTATACATAGGTCAAGAAATCGTGTTTAAGAAAAGGAAAATAAATGAGTTATGGGCTTTGATTTGTTATAAAACTTTAGCAAAGTGTTGAAAGATACTCTTATAATTGCATAAATTTAGAGAGAATAAGTAAGAGATACAGAGAGAGAAACCATTCAAAGAAATTCTTATTAATTTTCTTTCAGTATCATTGCCTTATATAAGCAATGAAGAGGAGGAGGTTCACGAGTGAAGAAAAAGAAAAGGTTCACGGATAAGAGAAGAAGAAATGGGAGAGGGCACGGGGGAAAAGAAGAAACAGAAGGAAGAGTTCCCTCCTCAGGAGGGAATAATATTCATAACACTTCCCCTGATTTCCTCCGATAGAAGATTATGTCTCATTAAAAACCTTGTTAAGAAAACCCAGTGAGAAAAACTTAACGAAGAGAAAAAGAGTACATATCTTTTACATAAATATCTTTTAATTGACTGCCTCGTTAAAACCTTGTCAGGAAAAACTCATTGGGATAAAAACCGTGACTAAGGAAAAAGAGTACAGTCTTCCCCTCAAACGAAATTCATTACTCCTTGATGAAATGTTGTCATAAGTCTTTCAGTCGACACATTCTGATCCTTTTTCGAAGTTTTGCAAACATTACATTTGGTAGTGACTTTATGAATAAGTCGGCTAGATTATCACATAATCGAATTTGATGCACATCTATATCACCCTTCTTTTGTAGCTCATGTGTGAAGAAGAATTTAGGTGAAATGTGTTTTGTCCTATCTCCGTTGATGTACCCTCCTCTAAGTTAAGCAATGCATGCAGCGTTATCCTCATACAGAATTTATAGGAATGTCTTTGATTGATGGTAATCCACATGATTTTTGAATATACTGAATAATTGATCTCAACCAAACACACTCTGTGCTTGCTTCATGTACAGCGAGAATCTCTGTTTGTGATCTTCTATTGTGTGGATCTGATAAATATCATGTATCGGCATATCCAACCAATCGCGACGTTGAATCTCTTGGATAAAATAACCCAAGATCTATACTTCCACGTAGGTATCTCAAAATATGTTTGATTCCATCCCAATGTCTCTTAGTCGGAGAAGAACTATATCTTGCTAACAAGTTGACAGCAAAAGTAATATCAGGTCGTGTACAGTTTGCAAGATACATAAGAGCACCTATTGCACTTAGGTATGGAACTTCAGGTCCAAGAACTTCTTCCCCACTTTCTAGAGCCCGAAATGGATCTTTATCAACTTTTAAAGATCGAACAACCATCAGGGTAGTCAAAGAATGAGCTTTATCCATATAAAAATGACTGAGAATCTTTTCAGCATATGTGGATTGATGAACAAAAATTCCAGATGCTAAATGCTCCACTTGTATTCTCAAATAGAATTTTGTCTTTCCAAGATCTTTTATTTCAAATTCATCTTTTAAATAAGTAGCAGTTCTTGAGAGTTCTTCAGGAGTACCTACAAGATTCAAATCATCCACATATACAGCAATGATGGAAAATCCACTTTGTGATTTCTTAATAAAAACACATGGACATACTTGATCATTCATATATCCATATTTTATTAAATAATCACTAAGTCGATTATACCATATACGACTAGACAGTTTCAACCCATATAATGAGCATTGTAACTTGATTGAATATATAAGTGATAGGGCCTTTGTGATTCAGCCATTTTCAATCCTTCTGGGATTTTCATGTAAATCTCACTGTTAAGTGAGCCATATAGGTATGTTGTTATCACATCCATTAGACGTGTTTCCAAACCTTCCATGGTTGTCATACCAATCAAAAAACGAAAAGTGACTCCATCCATTACGTATTAGAAAGTCTGTATCCTGATAATCAATACCAGGTTTTTGTGAAAACCCTTGAGCTACAAGTTGGGCTTTATATCACACAATTTCATTTTTCTCATTTCACTTTTGTACAAATACCCATTTGTTTCCAACCGGGATTACACCCAGCGGTGTTTGAACTACTGGTCCAAATACTTCTCTTTTTAATAGAGATTGTAGCTCAATTCGAATAACATCTTTCCATTTTGGCCAAACTTTTCTTTTCCGACATTCTTCCACATTTTGTAATTCAGGATCCGTGTCAGGAATTAATGTAATATCTGATGCTATAGAGAAAGCAAATATATCGTCAATCATGACTTTGCTTCGATCCCATATTTTCTCATCATGTACATAATTTATTGAGATCTCTTGATGTTCATCTCTTATCCCTTCATTGAGATTTTGAACCTCTTCTAGGGCTATTCCTACTCTTGGAATATGTGCTACTTCTGGAGTGGGTATTCCTTCTGGGATTTCCTTATTTGATTTTGATTTTTGTGGTACAGTATCTTTTGCACCAACCGGCCTTCCACGCTTCTGGTGTGGTGTAGATTCTTCTAGTACCTTATTTGTCAATTCTCCAAGAATTGATTTTTCAATAGGTATTTCTATCTTTGCTGGAGTATTCACTTCAGGTGTATGTGACTTTATCACTTTCCTAGCATCATTTAATGCATTTGGCATTTGATTTGCAATATTTTGTAAATAAATAATTCTTTGAACTTCAATTTCACATTGTCCTGTATGAGGATCAAGTGAATTTAAATCTGATGCATTCCATGATATTTTAGAGGGTTTTTTATTTAAAACTTTCCCTCCTCCTTGGAAATAAAGATTCATCAAAATGACAATCTACATAACATGCAGTAAAAACATCTCCAGTTAAAGGCTCAAGATATCTGATAATAGAAGGAGAATCAAAACCAACATAAATAACTATTCTTCGTTGGGCTCCCATTTTAGTTCTTTGTGGAGGTGCAATTGGAACATATACTGCACTTCTAAAAACTCAAAAGTGTGATATGTTGGGTATCTGTCCAAGAACTAACTGTAGAGGAGAAAATTTATGAAGAGCCGTTGGTCTTACTCTAATGATGGCTGCAGTATGAAGAATTGCATGACCCCAAATTGAGGTAGGTAAGTTAGCCCTTAACATTAATGGTCATGTAATTAGTTGAAGTCTTTTTATTAAAGATTCAGCTAAACCATTTTGTGTATGAATATGAGGAATAGAATGCTCAATGGAGATTTCAATAGTCATACAAAAATCATTAAAAGTCATTGATGAAAATTCAGCTACGTTATCAAGTCAAATTGACTTGATTGGATGATCCGAGAACTGAGCCCGTAACTTAATTATTTGAGCAATAAGTTTTGGGAAGGCAAAATTTCAAGAAGAGAGAAGACAAAAATGAGACCATCTTGTTGAAGCATCTATTAAAATCATGAAATATCGAAATGGGCCAAAAAATGGTTGAATAGGTCCACAAATGTCTCCTTGAATTCTCTCTAAGAATTTTGGGGCTTCTTTATAAACTTTTACTGGTGATGGTCGAACAATTAATTTTTTTCGAGAACACGCAGCACAAGGAAATTCACTACTAGGAAAAACCTTCTTATTTTTGAGAGGATGACCAATAGAATTTTCAATAATATGACGCATCATAGAAGTACCTGGATGACCGAGTCTTTCATGCCAAAGCATAAAGGATTTGGGATCTAGGATTTTTAGAATCATAATAGTATGAGACTCAATTGCTCTAATTTTCATAGTATATAATCTAGAAGAAATTGAATGAAGTTTTTCTAGGATTTTTTTTTCCCAGAAACAGTAGAAGTGATGAGAAGATATTCATTAAAGATGGTCTGACACATAAAAACATAAATAAGAAAAGTTACATTTTATTTATAATTTTATTCATAAGAAACACATACCACGTATACAATAAAAACTAATAATATTATACATGGAGGGTTTTTAATTAAAACAAAAATTAAACGATATCCCAAAAGATACTTTCAGAAGGTTCAGTAATATCAACAACCTTTTCCTCATTGTTGGTCATTGGTGGAGCATCAACAATATCCAATTGATGATTAACATAGTTTGTTTCTACCTCTATTACTTTGTTCTTTTGAGACTCCTGGAATAAATTAACCAGATGCCTCGGCATACGACAGGTACGCGACCAATGCCCATTCATCCCACACCTAAAACAAACATCTGGTTTGTTCTTTATCTGTGTTGCATTTTCTTTATTTTTACCCGACTCAGACACTTGCCACTTCTGGTGGCCTGAATTATCGCGGTTCTAGAATTTGTTGTTATGATGGCCTCTTTTATTCTTTCGTCCCCAAGGCTTCTTATTATATGACCATCTATTGTCACGTTTATTCTGCTGGAATGACGTGCTGTTAATATCTGGCAATGGGGTAGCACCCGTTGGCCGTACTTGATGATTTTTCAACAATAATTCATTATTCTTTTCTGCAACAAGGAGGATAGACAATAAGTCACTGAATTTTATGAATTTACTCTGTCTATATTGTTGTGACAGAATCATGTTAGTGGGATGAAAAGTTGAGAGCGTTTTTTCTAACATTTGGGTTTTAGAAACTGGATCTCCGCACAAAGACAAAGTAGAGGTTATTCTATAAACATTGGAACTATATTCCGTAATTGATTTATAATCTTGTAGCCTTAAATTAAGCCACTCAAATTTGGCATTAGGGAGAACAACCAATTTTTGGTGGTCAAATCTTTCCTTCAGTTGTGTCCATAAAGACAAAGGATCTTTGACTGTTAAATACTCAGTCTTTAATCCTTCATCAATATGGTGACGAAAAAAAATTATGGCTTTTGTATTTTGTGCCAAAGTTGCTGTATTTCCTGATTCAATGGTCTTTTCTTAACTCATTTGCACTAAGGTGCAATTCTGCATCAAGTGTCCAAGTCAAATAGTTGTCTCTAGAGATTTTCAAAATAGAAAATTCTATTTTTGCCAAGTTTGTCATCGTCTCAGTTGGTTAGAGCTTCATGCTGATAACGTGTTATAAAACTTTAGCAAAATGTAAAAAGATACTCTTATAATTGCATAAATTTAGAGAGAATAAGTAAGAGATAAAGACAGAGAAACCATTCAGAGAAATTCTTATTAATTTTCCTTCAGTATCATTGCCTTATATAGGCATTGAAGAGGAGGTTTACGGGTGAGGAAAAGGAAAAAGTTCACGGATAAGAGAAGAAGAAAGGGGAGAGAGAGCGAGGGAAAAGAAGAAACAGAAGGAAGAGTTCCCTCCTCAGGAGGGAATCATATTCATAACACGATTAAAGATTTTGGTGTCTAATTTTTGCGAATCCGGATTTGCTGTCCTATTTTCTGTAGTATCTCTTATATTATTTTTAACTTATTTTCTTTATTTTGTTACAAATTATTTATAAATAAATAAATAAAAATTATATGAGATTAATACATAAGAGTGGGATTAAGATGTCTTATGTTAAATAACCAATTCATATAAAAGTCTAAGTTGTTTGAAAGATGCACTAATAATATGTATCATATGCTAATATCCTCAATTACACTTATCTTTCATTTTTTTTTGTATTATGATCCCCTCCGTTATATATATTTATCCTCTAATTTTTTTTCAATATACATTAAACATAAATATTATATTAAGCCACAAAATAAAATTTGATACAAACAATTAGCGGAACAAAAAAATTCGTCATAAATAATTATGTCTTGAAAGCGTCGCTAAAAATATATTTTTGTTGTTAAAGGTACATCGAGAAAAATTGGAGAATAGGTGTAATGAAGATCCTAATCCAATTTCTCATAATACACATTTAGTGGGAAAAAAAAAATTATATTTAACGACACAATAAAATTCGTTACAAATAATTAGAGACACAATAATATTCGTCATAAATAATTATGTCGCTGACATTATAACTAAAAATAATACGACCTCCGTTCCATATTATTTGATCATTGTTGACTTTTTAAAGTCAGATTAAGAGTATTTTAAACTCAAAATTGACATATATTCTTTTAGTTTTAATCAATACAACGATGAATATTGTAAATTATCTAAAAAATATTATTTTTTGTAAGTTTTATTGTTTCATAATTTTTAATAAATTATTAATTTTGAGATTGAAAATATCTCAAAATAAATTTTAAAATTCAATAATAATCAAATAATTTGATGAAACGGAAGATAAATATAACGCAGGGATCCCAATTCACAAAAATGGGACAACAAAAAATATAAATAATGTGCCAGTAAAATTGAACTCGATTTTTGTTGGTTATTTCCAAAATTTGAGAAGATTCACCGGAAAGTAACTTTTCAGCTTTGATCAATTATTTTTGGCTCCTACAAAATTGATTTCATGTGTTTGAAACAAGTTGTCTGATCTGGCAACTCCTACTTGGCTTAATAGTGAATTATACTTTCGTCGTTTGTCCCTAAAAAGCCCTCCACCACCTGCTTTTTCCCTGGCTTACCTCTCAATTATTCATCGACATTGATATTTTTTTGGATGCACATTGAATTAAAATAAACCTTAGCTGGTGCTTACCGCTCTTTCACGAAACCCTCTGATAAAAATAATCATAAAAGATGGATAAATAGACACAAACACACCCCTACACATGTATATGATTTCAATACATGACAACCGATTATTAGAGTCACTATTCTAATAATTAATATCTCAGTCGTTGATCAATGACATAGAAAGTTGATATTAGAAGAAAGTAAATGCCCAGCCACTACAACATGTAGCGGCACGTGTAACAAGTTGTAGCGGCTACTATTTTAATAATGGGTAAAATACAAAAATTTCTACCAATAATTTTGCGAGCTTTAGAGTTTTTGGGTTTGGTAGCACTTCTTTGGTTAACGCAAATTAAGCACCTTTCTATTAAAAATTTGGACTTGAGCCCTGGGCACCATACGTGTCGCCGACCTACATACGTACGCGCTTTACGTGATGATCCGACGTGGGCATTTTTTTTTATTTTACACGTGGACGAACCGACGTATTTAATATTGAACTTAATCCAAAAAATTATGTTCCTGCCAAGATTTGAACTCAAGACCTCTAGCTTAAAACTTGGATCCAATGACTACCTGAGCAAAGAAGCCTAGTTTATAATTTTGCAAGGATTAATATTTATAACTGAACAAATCATTTCTTCAAATAACAATAATAACAATAACAATAGCAATAATAATAATAATAATAATAATAATAATAATAATAATAATAATAAAAATAAAATAAAATAAAAATAATAATAATAATAATAATAATAATAATTATTATTATTATTTTAATTATTATTGTTATTATTATTATTGTTAATATTATTATTATTATTATTATTATTGATATTATTATTACTGTTATTGATATTATTATTATTAGTATTATTATTTTATTATTTTGGTTTCTTGCATGAGTCAGTATAAGTTATAGTAATGCATGAAGCTTCCGTTCAATGCTTCAACTGAACATACATGCCTGCTAAAGATGAAACCCTGAAGATAAATAATGGTAAAATACTATTTCTTTTTATTTTATATTTTATATTTTATATTTTATATTTTGGCCAATTAGTTTGAGGGTAGGGGTAAATGCCACTTCCTTCGCGGCTGTGGCTCATGAGAATTGAACCAACAATAATAATAGTAATAATAATACTAACATTATTATTATTATTATTATTATTATATTTTTTTTATTATTGTTATTAGTATTATTATTATTATTATTTTATTTTATTTTTATTATTATTGTTAATATTATTATTATTATTATTATTATTATTATTATTATTATTGTGACGCCCCCAAACTAGGTATACAACACCCATCCTAAGTAAATCAAATACGTAGTGCGAAAGAAAACTACAACTTCAATAATACAATTATCGTGCAAAATACTGACAATACACATACTTTGTGAGTTTAAATACAAATATTGTCTTCAGATAAATATCAACACTCAAATAAGTCCTCATTACAATTATCCAAACACTATTTTACGTAAATAGTGAGGATTGCTAAAACATCTTTCTGAACCATCACCCATACCCCGACATTAGATCCTCTTTATGTTCTCACCTCCCGAGAAGAAAAATGGAACAAAAAGAAAATGGTGAGCTCAACTAAATTTCAAAGAAAGAATATTATGACTAAGATAATATACAACAAATTATCATTAGTCTTCAACAGGAAAAAAATGATAAAACATAATAGGCAACAAGTTTTAGATCAAAACTGCATTGAAAGCAAGAATCCATTAGAAGAGTCAAGTAGAGAATGAGTTCTACTATCTTCTAAGATTTAAAAGTCCATCATCAATATTTTATTCCCGTAATAACAATCAATATACATCTTTAATCGAATATTCATCTTTTTTACAAGCCAAAGATATTCATTCAGATCACCAATTAGCCATGTTCATCTCAACACCGCTCATCTTCAGCACTACTGGGCCAAAGATATTCATCGATTAATCATTCATCTTTCCACTACAAAAGCAAAGATATTCAAATAATCATCATATAAAGACCGGGGATGATGAAAAATATTTTAAAGAAAATGAATCCAGGTGAGATGTAAGACAAATATTAGGAATTAGATATAACAGTTTATCCAAGATCAATAATACTTCATAATAATCAATTGTGAAGCGTAATTCAAAAATAACGATCAAAATATGGATACAATCAAAGATAGTAAGCGAATAGACATCTTGGACAAAAAAAAATTTTTATTTTTAATTGAATAATATCGATATCGTGAATAAAGTCTTAGTATACACATGAATAGTAACTCCGACACAAAAAGTTCTAAATTTGATTAAAAAATTCAAACCAATATTTTGGCATAATGATATTGAAGAAAATAATATCATTTCGAAAGAAAATAACATCCCTTACCTCAAAATAACGGTACTTCTAATCGGAATTTCAGATAGAAAGTCGAAGGAAACTTGTACCGAACAACAACTCTCAAAATATCAAAATACTCACAAAAATACGCTCGATAATCTAGAGAGAAAGAAAACTTGTTTCTGGTGTGATTTTCAATTCTAACCTAAGCTACTTATTTATAGGAAAATCCTGAAACCTTGTAGAGACTAAAATAATAAAATAATAATTTATTTCATTTTTTCTCTTACGCAACCTAAGTTGCCAACAAAGACCAACCACCTTTGAACCAAAAATCAGCAGCCCACATGTGTTAAAACAAAAGTGGGTCCCACTCATAATTTAATAAAAATTATTTTATTTTCCGAAACTTCAGTAATTCATAGAAAATAGTCCGTTTATCAGAAAAATACGAATTTTATGTTTATTCTGCCTGAAATCAAATTCTCTACAACTTTGTAGCTTTGAGTTTTTCCAAATTTCAATTAGAAAATATCCAAAATCCATAAACGGGTGATTTTTAATACCTCCCTTCTGATAAAATACTGATAAAACACCTCAGCATTAATTTCTTCATTTACAACCACATAAAATAAATAAATTCATCATTTATATCCACATCAAATAAATATTTCCTTATCATATAAATCAATAATTAATTATTAACAAATAATATTACAGAATCACAATTATGACAACCGTGCCATTCCCAGAAAGAGGGGCTTTTCAATAAGGATTTCTCCTTCTCGACGCCAAGCAATTAGGTGACCAAACTTCTCCTCGATGTAACTTTCTAGACATTGCCAATAATGCTATCTAATAATATTATTCAAATAATATGAATTATTGATCCGATAATGGGAAATCTTGCGCGATGACAATTATTGAAACAACAATAATATTAAATATCAACGCAAAGAATTATTGAATCAATAAAATATTGAATAAAGAATTCACCGTAATACAATTATTGAGTAGTGCCTTCTTACATACGAATCAATAATTCAATAATACTTTATGCGATATCGTAATTCTTCGCGCAACCACGCCAGACATCAGTATTTTAAGCATCGGTATTCCAACAAAGGTTAATTAGAATAACTACGCCGTTATTTATAAAAACTCATACTTTGTCGTTTTCTTCCTCCGACAGTTATTCTGTTATGAGCCCCACGAATGGTTGCGCCGTCGTACGAAAATTCCCCGATAAAAAGAATATTCCACGACCAAAAGAATATTCCTCGACAAAAATGAATATTTTATAACCACTTGCTTATTTTGTAAAATTTGCACATGTCACCCATAACCAAAGCATTATATCAAATTAACACCTTATTAATTTAGAATAATGAATAGAGAAAATTCAATTTTATTTATAATAAGTTGGGTCTTACAACCTCCCTCCTTATATAAAATTTCGTCCTCGAAATCGGCGTACGTGCACTGTGTTTCGAACATGTGAGGGTACCTCGCTTTCATTTCTGATTCCAACTCCCAGGTCATTTCTTCAATAGCATGGTTCCTCCATAAAACCTTAACTTGTGGTATAACCTTGGTCTGTAGGACATGCTCTTTCCTATCCAAGATCTTAACAGGTACCTCCTTGTACGTTAAATCTTTGGCTATCTCGTCTGGTTCTAACTCAATAATGTGGTTCGGGTCTTTCACATATTTACGAAGCATAAATATGTAAAAAACATTATGAACACGAGACAGGTTTAGAGGTAATGCGAGTCTATAGGCCACATTTTCTATTCGGTCAAGAATCTCAAATGTACCAACAAATCTTGGATTGAGCTTTCCTCTCTTTCCAAATCTTATAAATCCCTTCCATGGAGCAACACGTAATAATACATGATCTCCAATATTAAATTCCACATCCTTTCGATGAAGATCAGCATAACTCTTTTGTCGATCCTGTGAGGTTTGAATACGTTGTCGAATCATTTGGATCTTTTCTGTAGTCATGCGTACTAATTCTAGTCCCAACAACATTGCTTCTCCCACCTCATCCCAGCATATTGGAGAACGACACTTTCGTCCATACAACGCCTCAAATGGAGCCATGCCTATACTTGCTTGATAACTGTTGTTATAGGAGAATTCTACCAATGGTAAATACTTATCCCAACTCCCTTTGAAGTCTAGAACACAGAGTCTTAATAGATTTTCAAGAGTTTGAATAGTCCTCTCTAATTGTCCGTCCGTTTGAGATTGGTATGCCGAACTGAATCGTAAATCCGTGCCCATAGCTTTTTGTAAACTAACCGAAAATCGTGAAGTGAATCTTGGGTCTCGATCAGAAACTATGGATACTGGCATGCCATGCAATCTCACAATCTCGTTCACTTATATACGAGCAAGACGTTCAAGGGAATAAGTTTCACGTATATGCAAGAAATGAGCAGACTTGGTTAATCTATCAACAATAACCCAAATCGCATCTATACCTTGAAAAACCTTTGGAAGACCCATAATGAAATCCATAGTAATGTGTTCCCACTTCCATTCTGGAATTTCAAGTGGTTGCAATGTACCTTTTGGTATTTGATGCTCCGCCTTTACACGTTGACAAGTTAAACACCTCGAGATAAACTCTGCGATCTCTCTCTTCATATTGTTCCACCAAAATGTGTGTCGAATATCATGATACATTTTGGTACTCCCAGGATGGATTGCAAACGGGGTGTTGTGTGCCTCCATCATGATTCTATGCTTCAAGTCAGAATCGTTAGCAACGCAAAGTCTAGAGTTGAATCGAAGTATTCCTTCTTCATCAATTCTTTCTTCTGGAATAGCACCTTCTTGCACTTTCTTCTTCATACGCATCAGCCCCAGGTCCGTAGCTTGAGCAGCTTTAACTTTATCGATTAAAGTTGGTTCTACTCGTATATTCTCCATCATCACGTGGGTCCCTAGAGTCTTTAATTCTATCTCCATCCTTTACAAGTCATACAAAATGGGCCTTTGTGTTGACAATATCGCACTCGTACTCGCATATGATCTTCTACCCAATGCGTCAGCTACTACGTTCACTTTTCCAAGATGATATTGAATAGTGTTGTCATAATCTTTCAACAGCTCCAGCCAACGTCGTTGCCGCATGTTGAGTTCTTTTTGGGTGAAGAAATATTTGAGGCTTTTATGGTCCATATAAATCTCCACTTTCTCCCCATACAGGTAGTGTCTCCAAATTTTCAACGCGAATACGACTGATGCCAACTCCAAATCATAAGTAGGATAATTCCTCTCATATTCTTTGAGTTATCGCGAGGCATAGGCTATGACTTTCCCATGTTGCATGAGAACACATCCTAACCCTTTGCCTGAAGCATCGCTGTAGATAACAAATCCATCCGAACCAGATGGTATTGCCAGAACAGGTGCCAAAATGAGTCTCCTCTTGTGCTCTTGGAAACCCTTCTCGCATTCCTCTCTCCATACAAATATTATATCCTTCCGAGTCAACTGAGTTAACGGAGTAGCGATTCGAGAAAATCCTTCCACGAATCTCCAATAATAACCAGCTAAGCCCAAAAAGCTACGCACTTCGGTCATCGACTTCGGTTGCTCCCAACTTTGTATTGCTTCAATCTTCGCTGGGTCAACAGATACTCCATGTTTTGACACCACGTGCCCAAGGAATGTTACTTCCTCAAGCCAGAACTCGCATTTCTTCAGCTTGGCATATAACTTGTTTTCACGAAGCCTTTCAAATATCAGCTTCAAATGGTGCTCATGATCTTCACGGCTTTTGGAATGGATGAGGATGTCATCAATAAAGACAACAACGAACTGATCCAAATATTCCTTAAATACTCGGTTCATCATATCCATGAAAGCAGCAGGAGCATTAGTCAATCCAAAAGACATGACTAAGAATTCATAATGCCCATACCGAGTTACGAAGGCGCCTTTGGAATATCCTCGCTTTTAATCTTGGTGATGATATCCGAATGAAGATCGATCTTTGAAAAGAATTTTTCTCCTTTCAGAATCGTCAAACAGTCATCAATGCGAGGTAATCGGATACCTATTCTTGATGGTGACATGGTTTAATACTCTCAGTAGTCAATACAAAGTCACATACTCCCGCCTTTCTTCTTTAAAAATAAAACAGAGCACCCCAAGGAGATGTACTAGGGCCAGATGAAACCGATGTCTAATAACTCCTGTGGTTGGACTTTTAACTCCCGAAGTTCAATAGAGCCATTCGATATGGGTTTTAGAAATGGGCTTTGTATCCGATTCAAGGTCAATAAAGAATTCAACATCACGCTTACGGGGTAGAAGCAGAAGTTCTTCAGGAAATACATCAGGAAATTCTCTAACCACAAAAATATTATTCAAATCTGACTTGTCTTTATTCAAATCAATAACATGGGCTAAGAAAGCTTGACATCCGTTTTTCAATAAACGAATAACTTTGTGGCTTGATATGACAGTGACTGATTTTAGTGGTTTAGTTGTTTGAATTCGTGTGAGACCCCAGATTTTATCAATAAAGATTTAAATTTTGTTGAAATAATTTTTTAATATTATGGTGTGAATTTAAGATAATATTATAGTTGTGGGTAGTATTTATAAATTTTGCAAAGTATGCAAGTGGTTATATTATATTCGATTGGTCGGGAAATATTCGGTTTAGCAGGGAATATTCTTACAACGGCTCAATCATTGGTGGACCCCACAAATGTAATTATCATTTGATTGAGAAAACGACAAAAAATATTTTATTAAAATAACTATGAAGTTTTACCGCTTGATATCGCTGAACTACTCTTTGTAGTAAAAGTACAAGAATACGTGTGGTTGCATAGTAGCACACCAGATTGATTATCGATGCCTATGTGAGAAGTCACTCACTTTGATTCCATTATCACGATTAATAATATGAATTATTATAATGATAATGACGCTTTTGTTTTATTCAGTATTATTAACGTAATAAAATGTAAACATCTTTTATATAAAATAGAATACTTTATTAAAGTTATTCTATAAATAGAATATATTATATTTTATTATGCATAGTATTGCATAGTGTTTTTTGCATAGTGTTTTGCATAGTATTGCGATAAAGGTTTGCATAGTAAAATGTTTTATATAAATAGAATATATTATATTTTATTTAAAAGATTTTTCTTTAAATATGGACCGTCAAATTAAAGTAAATCAATCTGACCGCTCATGGATTAGTTACTATGCATTCCATTTTCCTATAAATAGAAGCTCATTCCTTCATTATTTTCTTACTTATTCATCAAACTCTAGAGAGAAATTATAGAGAGAAGCTTATAGAGAGAAAATTATAGAAAGAAGAAGAGTATTCTCGCTACTTCACTACTTCTATATTCAGCTTTTTTACGTAGTAGGGTGTTATTCTTTCTTCTTCGAAGAGAACTTCATTATTCCATTCATTATTATTCTGTTGAATAACTCGTAAAAGTGGCATACCCTATACATAACCTCAGATACGCCAGATACCCTATACTTGGTGAAATCCTTATGTTATTCCATTGCTTATTATTCTGCTGGAATAACTCAGATACGCTGCTGCCCTACCCTATACTTGGTGACATTCTTCTATTATTCTTCGCTGGAACATCCTGTCATGTGTTTTACACCTTAACCGGTTCCGCTTTTTATTATTCTCGCTGAACATCCTCGCTCATGTGTTTTTACACCTTGACCGGTTCCGCCTTTTATCATTCTCGCTTGAATATCCTATCTCGTGTGTTTTACACCGGATCCGGTTCCATCTTTATTATTCTCGTTGAACATCCCGCTTGCGTGTGAATTTCACCGACCGTTTCCATTATTATTATTCTGCTGAATAACTCGCCTATGCGGGTACCGCATGCACGGTGATTTCTTTTGTTATTCCATTCTTTATTATACCCAAATTGGTTAAAACTTTGACTTCTATACTCCATGAAATTAGTAGAATATCCTTGATATTTGCGTTTCATCCAAAGATCTTTTCATGGAAATATTCTTCCGATCATTCTTGAATTTTACTCTACAAAACAAAGATTCTGTTGACAATTTGACGTTAATAATTCATGGATAAAATAATTCTTGAACTTGTTTTATTGAATTATTATGTCATTATCATCATCCTCATGTTATATTATATTATCTTCGCTTACGTGTATAGATGAACTTAGTATGATTATGACCGTGGATCATTCTAAGTATAATCACGACTTGTTATAAATGATGTGATAAAAGTCCTCGCGTGGCCAGAATGCAGTTGATGGATAGTTTTTGGTATGATTATGACCAGGGGTGATTCTAAGATAGTCATGACCATTGATAATTTGATGAAAATCCTCGACCGTGGTACATGGATGATTAGATATTGTGGTTTATTCATTAAACCGAGTCTTAGTGATAAAAATTTATGAAAACCTTTAAAACCTAAAAGATAGTAGACTTTATTTTCTACTGACTCTTTTAATGGATTGCATATTCCACATAGCTTAAACCGGTTGTCTATTGTATTTTATCGCTTAACATCATTGAAGGCTAATGATAATTTATTCGCATTATCTTAGTCATAATATTTCTTCTCGGGCTAGTTGAGCTCACCCTTTTCTTTCACCGTTTCTTCGTGAAATGAGAACATATAATGGGACGAGTCTGGGGAACGGAGTAATGGTCCGTAGGATAGCATTAGTAGTCCTCACTATTCGCGTGAAATAGTGTGATAATAGTTGTAATGAGGACTCCTTTTGAGTTTGTATAATATCTAGTAGACAATATTTGTATTCAAACTCACGCTTTTATGTCGTATTGTACACCTACGCTTAGGTTAGTAAGTTGTATTTGAATTTATGTACCATGTAAGTGGCGACCCAAGATGGGTGACGATACCTAATTTTGGGGCGCACATTGGTATCGAGCTTAGGATATGATCCCCGCTAAGATGTGAGAATAGTACTAGGAGGGAGAGACGGGAATTCCTTCGCTAGTATGACCTACCTAAGTTTATTTGGTATTTGATTGGCTCACGTAGTATAGTGATAATATGTTGCATGTTAATTAACCCTTGTTTTGTGATAGTGTTTGTATTTAGATGTTGTGAATAGGGCTCGCTTATTGGAGCGCGATAATGAGTCACCAACCAAAAGGTAACGACCACCAACAACACGATAATAATCATACCTACGGCAGAATCTAACCATCGAACAATGATGACCATCGTGGGAGAAATTATCATGCCAAGAATGGTAACCACTTCCTATGGTAATCATGGCCAAGATAATAGAAGTGGAAATTTCAAGAAGAGAAGGTCATTTAGCTCGATTTTGTCGCGCACCAAAGTCAAGTCCAAATTGGACGCGGGCACCAAAGGCGATACTGGATAAAACAAAGCTCTGGTGGTTTCATGAAGAGCGTTTTTCATGACTTTTAAAAAGCAAGTGACTCAAACGGTTAGCACGAAGTTAGTTAATTATAAATTCTTGCTAAGTCTATACCTTATAAGATACCGGTTCTACCCATTATTTTATCTCGCTTGCTTGTGTTCAACATTTAAATTTGACTCGGAGAAGTTAGACTTTAACTTATCGTTGAAACTTCGTTGGGAGAAACCTTCGTTACCTCCACTCGCTTATTAATCTTGTTGTTTCAAATAAACACTTTCACGCTACTTCGCCGATATTATCTCTTTGAAAATATTTGCCTTTGATGGTATTTTAGGAATCAATTGGTTAACTACTCATCATTCTTTTCGTAAGGTTATTAGCTTTTATATTCATAACAACCTCATATACTTAATTCAAAGTAACTAAACTCTAAAGTTAATCACTGTTATATCAAGCCATAAGTAAAGAGCCCCGATCCTTTCGTTGTTGACTTCCTTGTGTGGAATGCACCGAATCCAGACTTTCTGTAGGCGACATCGTGAATGAAGATGGCAAGTTTATAGGTATCATTGTGAGGTGCTATCTAGGTTAAGGGATAGAAGTCACAGTTGGTATCAATGTGACGTACTATCCAAGTCTTGGATGAGAGTCACAGTTTTGAAATGATATTTCTATTATTAATAAATTTCTGGCGATTCTTGAAGACTTTCTAGCCTACCCTAGAGCGTGAAATCAATTTTGTATTGACCCCAAAGATAAAAACCCATTTCTTAAACCTCAAATATTTCTTCAACTAAATGAATAGCTTTACGTGGTTTATGATGAAAGTCATAATAAAAGCATTGGACTAATGAAAATCATGGGTATATGAAGTATTAGTAAGTGTTATGATGAGTTATGTTGGTTATTATGTGAAAACATGAAAGTTTCTTAGAAATCACAAAGAGTTGAAAATCAGATTTTGATAAAAAACGTAACATGAAATTCAATAGACCATATCTCCTATTATATTTTGAATTTTTGAATGTGGTCAAGTCCTAGAGTTAGATCTATGAGTTACCTAACTAATCCAAGTGGAATTACTGGAAAAGGTGTTGTAGATTTTTGTGTGGACTGATTTTAGCAAAGGAGGCCAAAGCTGTAAATTTCAAAAATGCTACTGCCCAGAAACTTTAAGGGACTGTTTCGGCCACTTAAATTATGAGAAAAATTCTGGGTTTTTGGGACATGAAATTATATGGTATAAAGTACCTCCTGTCCAAAAATGAGCTCATTCTGACTTAAAATGAGCAAGTTATGACTATTTCAATATTTAGGTTTTTCCGACGAAAAACGCTATAACCGAAGTTCTATAACTCCGATGACCATGAAATTTAAACTAGAAGCTCACGTTAACATGTGTAAGATCCTGCCAAGATTTGGGAATTTTTGGAGTTAAACTTGAGGTAGCTAATTTCTTAAGGAATTAATTAGAAATTGATTTTTGAAAAATAGTAAATGAATTTTAAAAATTCCGAGAAAAATATATTTTCATTATGGGACTATATTATGCTAAATTCCAGAAAAGAAATATTTTTGGGACTAATTTGGTATTTTTCATGAAAATAGTTTAGTTACTTAACATATGAGTTAAATATGTTATGTGAAGTAACAAAGTTGAAAATAGGATTTTATGGCTGTAGAATCCTATATAGAATATATGCATATTTTTGATGAGGATTTGATAATTGGTGATGATATTTTATGAGTATGGCATTTTTGAATGATTAAATGCATTATATGGTAAAGCGTAAACAATTGAGATAAATTATTTATAAATTTAAGAAGTGATTAAAATATTATTATAATATTAATGTTATTAGATTATGAGATTATTAAGTGATTGATAACATGGGGATATTCTTGAATCCTGGATAAATTATATTATAAATGTTTAATATTTATCCTTTATCTCATTTAATTGATTCTTTATATCATTATCCTCATGCTTATATTACGCTGAAAGTCATCTCGTGGCTCAGAAGTGCATAGATGGACTTGGTATGATTATGACCAGGGATTGTTCGGTATAATCATAACCGTAATTGAAAACACAATTATCTTTGGCCGTAGTGCATGGATAATTTGTGGTCGTGATACTAATGAATACACAATTATCTTTGTCCGTAGTGCATGGATAATTTGTGGTCGTGATACTAATGAATACACAATTATCTTTGGTAGTAGTAGTATGGATAATTTGTGGTCGTGATACTAATGAATACACGATTATCTTTGGCCAGTGTGTATGGATAATTTGTGGTCGTGATATTAATGAATACACAATTATCTTTGGTAGTAGTGCATGGATAATTTGTGGTCGTGATACTTAATGAATACACAATTATCTTCGTCAGTAGTGCATGGATAATTTGTGGTCGTGATACTAATGAATACACGATTATCTTTGGTAGTAGTGCATGGATAATTCGTGGTCGTGATACTAATGAATACACAATTATCTTTGGTAGTAGTGTATGGATAATTTGTGGTCGTGATATCTAATGAATACACAATTATCTTTGGTAGTAGTGCATGGATAATTTGTGGTCGTGATACTAATGAATACACAATTATCTTTTTGTCGTAGTGCATGGATAATTTGTGGTCGTGATATTAATGAATACACGATTATCTTTGGTAGTAGTACATGGATAATTCGTGGTCGTGATATTAATGAATACACAATTATCTTTGGTAGTAGTGCATGGATAATTTGTGGTCGGATACTACTAATGAATACACAATTATCTTTGGTCAGTAGTACATGGATAATTTGTGGTCGTGATACTAATGAATACACGATTATCTTTGGTATAGTGCATGGATAATTTGTGGTCGTGATACTAATGAATACACGATTATCTTTGGTAGTGAAGTATGGATAATTCGTGGTCGTGATACTAATGAATATCCTCGGCCCAGAATGCAGGGATGATTCGATGATATGGATTAATTATCGAAATGAGTCTCAAAGAATGAAATATTAATTCATGGATGTGGTAAAAGTCATCTTTGGGTCAGTAGTGCATTGATAGACTTGGTATGATTATGACCACGGATTATTCTTGTATAATCACGATCAGAATTGAAAACACGAATATCCTTAGCCAAGAAGTGCGGGATAATTCATGGTTGTGATACTATTGTCGAGTCTCAAAGATTATTAGTTTTACGCTATATATATTTTGACCAGTAGTGCAAAGATGAATTATTAATAAATATCTTTGGCAAGTGCAAAGATGAATTGTTAATGAATATTCTTTGCTGGGATTGCGAAGATGAATTTAATATTTTTAACGATAAAGGTATTCAAGGTATCCTCATCTCTTTATCATATCAGTATCGCACTTCTAATTTCGAGGGCTAAATTCCATAAGGAGGGAGATTGAGACCCAGATTTTATCAATAAAGATTTAAATTTTGTTGAAATAATTTTTTAATATTATGGTGTGAATTTAAGATAATATTATAGTTGTGGGTAGTATTTATAAATTTTGCAAAGTATGCAAGTGGTTATATTATATTCGATTGGTCTGGAATATTTGGTTTAGCAGGAATATTCGCATAACTACTCAATCATCAGGACCCATTACAATGTAATTATTGTTTGATCGAGAAAACGACAAAAATATTTTTATTAAAATAACTACGGAAGTTTTACCGCTGATTACCGTTGAACTACTCTTAGTAGTAAAAGTACAAAGAATACGTGTGGTTGCATAGTAAGACACCAGATTGATTATCGATGCTTATGTGAGAAGTCACTCGGTTTGATTCCATTATCATTCGATTAATAATATGAATTATTATAATGATAATGACGCTTTTGTTTTATTCAGATTATTAACGTAATAAAATGTAAACATCTTTTATATAAAATAGAATACTTTATTAAAGTTATTCTATAAATAGAATATATTATATTTTATTATGATGTTAGTGTTGCATAGTGTTTTTTGATAGATTGCATAAAGTGTTTGCATAGTAAAATGTTTTTATATAAATGAATATATTATATTTTATTTAAAAGATTTTTCTTTAAATATGGACCGCCGATTAAAGTAAATCAATCTGACCGCTCATGGATTAGTTACTATGCATTCCATTTTCCTATAAATAGAAGCTCATTCCTTCATTATTTTCTTACGAATTCATCAAACTCTAGAGAGAGAAATTATAGAGAGAAGCTATAGAGAGAAAAAGTAGAAAGAATAAGAGTATTCTCGCTACTTCACTACTTCTATATTCAGCCTTTTTACGGTAGTGGGTGTTATTCTTTCTTCTTGAAGAGAACTTCATTATTCCATTCATTATTATTCTCGGAATAACTCGTAAAAGTGGCATACCCTATACATAACCTCAGATACGCCAGATACCCTATACTTGGTGAAATCCTTATGTTATTCCATTGCTTATTATTCTGCTTGAATAACTCAGTATACGCTGGCTTACCCTATACTTGGTGACATTCTTCTATTATTCTCGCTGAACATCCTCATGCAGTGTGTTTTACACCCGACCGGTTCCGCTTTTTTATTATTCTCGCTGAACATCCTCGTCATGTTTTTACATCGACCGGTTCCGCTTTTTATCATTCTCGCTGGAATATCCTATCTATGTGTTTTACACCGGATCCGTTCCATCTTTATTATTCTCGTTGAACATCCCGCTTGCGGTGTAATTTCACCGACCGTTCGTTCCGTTATTATTATTTTGTTGAATAACTCGCCTGCGCGGGCACCGCATGCACGGTGATTTCTTTTGTTATTCCATTCTTTATTATACCCAAATTGGTTAAAACTTTGACTTCTATACTCCATGAAATTAGTAGAATATCCTCGATATTTGCGTTTCATCCAAAGATCTTTTCATGGAAATATTCTTCCGATCATTCTTGAATTTTACTCTCACGTAACAAGATCATGTCGACAATTTGACGTTAATAATTTATGGATTAAATAATTCTTGAACTTGTTTTATTGAATTATTATGTCATTGTCATCATCCTCATGTTATATTATGTTATCTTCGCTTACGTGCATAGATGAACTTAGTATGATTATGACCGTGATCATTCTAAGATAATCACGACTTGATATAAATGATGTGACAAAAGTCCTCGGTGGCTCGTAATGCAGTTGATGGATAGTTTTTGGTATGATTATGACCGTGGGTGATTCTAAGATAGTCATGACCATTGATAATTTGATGAAAATCCTCGACCGTGGTATGTGGATGATTAGATGTGGTGGTTTATTTATTGTCGAGTCTCAAATAATAAAATTGATGAAAACCTTTTAAACCTAAAAGATAGTAGACTTTATTCTCTACTGACTCTTTTAATAGATCATTATTCACCGCAGCTAAACCGGTTGTCTATTGTATTTTATCGCTTTAAAATCTGTTGAAGGCTAATGATAATTTATTCTCGCATTATCTTAGTCATAATATTTCATCGGGCTAGTTGAGCTCACCCTTTTTTTTCACCGCTCTCTTCGTGAAATGAGAACATAGCCGACGAAGCCTGGGAACGGCAATGGTCCGTAGGATAAGATTAGTAGTCCTCACTATTCTGTGAAATAAAGGTGATAATAGTTGTAATGAGGACTCCTTTTGAGTTTGTATAATATCTAGTAGACAATATTTGTATTCAAACTCACGCTTTATGTCAGATTGCATACCTACGCTTAGGTTAGTAAGTTGTATTTGAATTTATGTACCATGTAAGTGGCGACCCAAGATGGGTGACGTATACCTAATTTTGGGGGCGTCACAATTCGTATGACAGGTTGGTTAGGAATATGAAAACTAACAACCTTACGAAAACAATCAATTTTGGCATGATGAGTGGTTAACTAATCAATTCTTAAAATCACATCAAAAGCAAGTATCTTTAAAGAGATAAGATCAACAGGTAATGTGATAGTGCCAACTTGGATTAAGCAAGATTTATAAACTGTAGATGTAACGAAGGTTTCACCCAACGGAGTTTTAATTTCTCCGGAGTCAAGTTTAAACATTGAGCACAAGCAGGAGAGATAAAAGAATAGGTAGAACCGGTATCTAGTAAGGTATAAACTTCGCAAGAATTCAAGATTAGCTTACCCGTAATCACCTCGTTCGGGTTCCTTACGTTTTGGCCAGTCACGACAAACGCTCTTTCAGGAACCGTTGATTTCGACTTATCCGGGACAGCTTTTGGAGTCACCATCCCTGTTGAACTTGGTTTTGCTACAGAACACTCTCGGGCTATATGACCCTCCTTTCCATAGTTATAACATACATTGGATTGTTGTGGGCAGTTTGGGCTGATATGTCCCTCTTTCCCGCATTTGTAACATTACGACCGGTGGTCGTTCTCCTCCCAACAACAGATTGATCTTTGGTGTTCTTCTTGATGTCTTCCCGACATTGTTGAATCTCCTCTTTTTGAAATTTCCACTAGACTCACCTCTTCTATTATCATGGCCACGATTACCACCCGAGTGGTTACCGCTTTTATCCGTATTCTTCCTCCTCATTTGGTTATCATCGCTCGACGATCATTGCATCCCCGATGATGACCTAGTTATGATCCCTCGATTGAGTATACTCATTATCTCGCTCTAGTAATTGAGCCATGTTGACAACATCTGAATACAAAAAAAAATTATGAGAGATAAGGTATTGACGAATCTCGGGTTTTAGACCTCTTAGAAACATTCGCGTCATACGTTCCTCATTCTCCACCAAATGAGGTGCAAACCTGGATAACTCCGTGAACTTTGCCTCGTCTTCTGAGACACCGTCATGTTGTTACGCTCTAGTCTAATAAACTCTACCTCCTTCATATATAGACGAATACTTTCGTGAAAGTACTTGTCATTGAACGATTCAAATCTTTCCCAAGAGCGTATTAAGTGCGGTGTTTGGTACGCTTCACAGATTCCCACCAGTAATCTGCCTCACCACGGAACATAAAGGTGGCGAATGGAACCTTTTGTTCCTCCGTGCATCCCAAGACATCGAATATCTTGGTAATTTGCTTGACCCATGTTTCCGCTTTAATTGATCGGGCTTTCCCGTAAACTGGTGGTCCCAACTTCTTGAATCGCTTGTTTGTGACGGGCAGTGTGTGTTGCCATCACTTCCACCCGTATTTTGTACACGAGTCTCCCTCGTCTGATTTTTCATGAACTGCAAAAAGCTCCTAAACATTCCATCATTCATCGTTTGCTCGATAGCATTATTTATAGGAGGAATATTGCCTTCCTGTTACACGTTCTCCTGGTTTGTGACTAAAGGTTGTTCCACAGTCTTATACACTCCATTGTTAACATTCTCAGCAGCCATTCTTAAATACTGCCATAAAAAAAGGGTTAATTAAACAAATTAACATATCACATAATATCCCTATATTATGACCGACCAATAAATAAGCTTATATATGACACACTAGCGAAGGATTTACTCATCTCTCCCCTCCTAGTTTTATTCCCCGATCTCCGCCAGAGACCATATACCTAAGCTTTGATACCAACCGTGACGCCCCCAAAATAGGTATACAACACCCATCCCGAGTCGCCAAATACATGGTACGTAAAGCAAAACTACAACTTCAATAATACAATTGTGGTGCAAAATACTGACAACACATACTGTGAGTTTAAATACAAATATTGTCTTCTTCTACAATATCAACACTCAAATAAGTCCTCATTACAATTATTCAAACACTATTTTACAAAAATAGTGAGGATTGCTAAAACATCTTTCTAGAACCATCACTCCATACCCCGATTAGATCCTCGTTATGTTTCTCACCTCCCGAGAAGAAAAATGGAACAAAAAAGAAAGGGTGAGCTCAACTAGCCCGAGAAAAGAATATTATGACTAAGATAATATACAACAAATTATCATTAGTCTTCAACAGGAAAAAATCGATAAAACATAATAGACAACAAGTTTTAGATCAAAACTGCAGCGGAAACAACAATCCATTAGAAGAGTCAGTAGAGAATGAGTTCTACTATCTTCTAAGATTTAAAAGTCCATCATCAATATTTTATCCCTGTAACAACAATCAATACATATCTTTAATCGAATATTCATCTTTGCACTATAGGCCAAAGATATTCATTTGTATCACCAATTAGTCATTTTCATCTCAACACTGCTTCATCTTTTGCACTACAAAGCCAAAAGATATTCATTAGTTAATCATTCATCTTTGCACTACTGGGCCAAAGATATTCATAATATCATCATTTAAGACCGAGGATGATGAAAATATTTTAAAGAAAATGAATCCATTGAGACATGAAGACAAATATTAGGAATTCATTATATACGGTTTATCCAAGATCAATAATACTTCATAATAATCAATTGTGAAGCGTAATTCAAAAATAACGATCAAAATATGGATATAATCAAAGATAGTAGCG
This sequence comes from Panax quinquefolius, assembly GCA_020205615.1. Taxonomy (NCBI): domain Eukaryota; kingdom Viridiplantae; phylum Streptophyta; class Magnoliopsida; order Apiales; family Araliaceae; genus Panax; species Panax quinquefolius. The sequence goes on from CM035163.1 coordinate 33,688,779, forward strand.
AAATAGACATCTTGGACAAAAGAAAAATTTTTCATTTTTCGATTGAATAGTGTCGTCAGATATCGTGAATAAATGTCGTATATACATGAATAGTAACCCCGACACAAAAAGTTCCAAATTTGATTAAAAAGTTCAAACCAATATTTTGGCATAATGATATTGAAGAAAATAATATCATTTGGAAAGAAAATAACATCCCTTACCTCAAAATAACGGTACTTCAGATCGGAATATCGAATAGAAAGTTGAAGAAAACTTGTACCGAACAGCAACTCTCAAAGTATCAAAATACTCACAAAAATACGCTTGATAATCTAGAGAGAAAGAAAACTTATTTCTGGTGTAATTTTCAATTCTAACCTAAGCGCCTATTTATAGGAAAATGCTAGAATGCCGTATGAGACAAAAATAATAAAATAATAATTTATTTCATTATTTCTCTTACGCAACCTAAGTTGCCAACAAAGACCAGACACCTTTGAACCAAAAATCAGCAGCCCACATGTGTTAAAACAAAATTGGGTCCCACTCATAATTTAATAAAAATTATATTATTTTTCAAAACTTCAGTAATTCATAGAAAATAGTCTGTTTATCAGAAAAATACGAATTTTATGTCTATTCTGCCTGAAATTAAATTCTCTACAACTTTGTAGCTTTGAGTTTTTCCAAATTCCAAACAGAAAATATCCAAAATCCGAAAACGGGTGATTTTTAATACCTCCTTCCACAAAAATCTTGATAAAACACCTCAAAGATTAATTTCTTCATTTATAACCACATAAAATAAATAAATCCATTATTTATATTCACATCAAATAAATATTTCCTTATCATATAAATCAATAATTAATTATTCACAAATAATATTACGTAATCACAATTATGACAAACCAAGTCGCTTCCTGCAGAAGGGGGCTTTCGAATAAGGATTTCTCTTTATCGACGCCAAATTAGGTGACCAAACCTCTCCTCGATGTAACTTTCTAGACATTGCCAATAATACTATCTAATAATATTATTCAAATAATATGAATTATTAATCGATAATGGAAATATTTGTGCGATGATAATTATTGAAACAACAATAATATTAAATATCAACGCAAAGAATTATTGAATCAATAAAATATTGAGCAAGAATTCATCGTAACAATTATTGAGTAGTGCCTTCTTACGCATTTAATCAATATCAATAATCATCGCGCAATACTGGTAATCTTCTTTAACTAACCAGCCAGACATCTTGTATTTTAACCACCGTATTCCAACGGTGTTAATGGTAACAACTACGCAGTTATTTATAAAAACTCATACTTTGTCATTTTCTTCATCCGACAGCTTATTCATTATGAGTAGATCGAATGGTCACTGGCAAATCGTTTAATATTCCCCACAAAAAGAATATTCCACGACCAAAAGAATATTCCCAACAAAATGAATATTTTATAAGACTTGCTTATTTTGTAAAATTTGCACATTTCACCCATAATCAAAGCATTATATCAAATTAATACCTTATTAATTTAGAATAATGAATAGAAAAAATTTAATTTTATTTATAATAAGTTGGGGTCTTATAATTATTATTATTACTGTTATTGATATTATTATTATTATTATTACGTATTAGTATTTTATTATTTTGGTTTCTTGCATGAGTTAGTATAAGATATAGTAATGCATGAAGCTTCCATTCAAAGCTTTAACTGAATATACATGCATGCTAAAGATGAAATCCTGAAGATGAATAATGGTAAAATACTATTTCTTTTTATTTTATATTTTATATTTTGGCCAATTAGTATGAGAGTAGGGGTAAAGGCCACTTCTTTTGCGGTTGTGGCTCATGAGAATTGAACCAACAGTAATAATACTAACAGTATTATTATTATTATTATCATCTTATTATTATTATTATTATTATTATTGTTATTATTATTATTATTATTATTGTTGTTGTTGTTGTTATTGTTATTGTTTTTTTTTTGAAAAGTGTTATTGTTATTGTTATTGTTATTGGGGGAAATGATTTGTTCCGTTATAAATATTAATCCTTGCAAAATTGTAGCAACTACGCATCTTTGCTCAGTTGGTCATTGGATCCAAGTTTTAAGCTGGAGGTCTTGATTTCGGATCTTGGCAACTACATAATTTTTTGGATTAAGTTCAATATTCGCCACGTCAGCCCGTTCACTTGTAAAATAAAATAAAAAATGTCCACGTCGGATCCGCTTAATGTGCGCAGTCAACGCATATGTATACCTGGGGCTCAAGTCCAAATTTTTTAATAGAAAGGGGCTCAATTTGCGTTGACCAAAAGAAAAAGGGCTCAATACCCAAAAATCCCTAAAGATCAGTGGTCGACTTTACATTTTACCCTTTTAATAATGGGTCCCACCCGGTCAAACTAATTCCCTAAAGGGTCTCACTCGGTCAGATTGGTCAGGTAAATTTTGAGAAGGGAAATTATATTTTTAAATCATATGTGCCGCTACAAGTTGTAGTGGCTGGACATCCTTTATTTACCACTTTTTAAAACTTCCCCACCATTAATTTATTCATTTACTTTTTAAAACTCCCCCTTAATAAAATAATAATAATAAATAAATAACAAGAACAACAACAACAATAATAATAATAATAATTAATATTGTTATTATTAATATTATTAATATTGTTGTTGTTGTTATTTATTATTATTATTATTATTATTATTATTGTTGTTGTTGTTGTTGTTGTTGTTGTTGTTGTTGTTGTTGTTAATATTAATATTATTGTAATTAGTTTTTAATAATAATAGTAATAATATAAATTTTGTTGTTGTTGTTAGATAATATTATCACAAAGGAATATACTTTTTTTTAATATACCTGCCAGTACAGCTTGTAACGGCTAGGCCTTTATATTTTTCTCACTAAAAAGAGATGTACTGCAACAGGTTGTAGCGGTTTGCCTTGGACCAAACATTATTAGTGCACATTAATGCTTTTGAATTTTAGTGCACATTAATA